>CM075942.1:26837917-27165242 GCA_038030265.1 Corythucha ciliata | reverse complement strand
TCTTCGTTTAAACTTTGTTTAGGTTGGGCCGTTTTTTTGGCTAATGGGGAACTTGACGATTTTTTTTTAGTGCCCCAATCGAAAGAATATGTTAAGGAAATAAGACTACCAATACGTAAACCATAAAATTATCATCCGAAACAATTTAAATAATTTTTTATAAAAAGCAGTGGGGTAAAAGTGGTGGAATTGGCAGGGTGAGGAATGGTTGTTTGTGACGTGAAAGAGCATTAGGTTCAGCTGGCGGCATTATCAGTGTTTGTGTTCACGAGGTTATGTCTTATCGTTGAGAGATAAATTTCAACTTGAGAGCTATTGGAATTTATTTAGTAATGCATTTAGTAATCTTCCATCTTATTGGAAAAAAAATAATTAATTAATACTGACAGTAAACAATATCAACAACGAGAAAATTCATTGCAAACTTAAACTTACGGTGTTGTAATTTCTCAATTTTAATCTCTATTCTCAACAACAAAACTGATTAACTGATAAGCTCGGAGTTGTTTACACACACACAGAAAAGCAATGCTCTGTGACGTCACGAGGGGGACCGCTCCCACCCACTCCAAGTCGAACAGCTGAATTTACACTCAAAGTTAAAATTCAATTAAAAATCACAGACTGAACGAAATAAGATGCGGTTTTCATTATACTACTCAGGTAATGGACTATTATGACCTGAGAGGACTAAAATGAAAAAAACTGACACATGCAAGTTCCCCATTGCACCGTACTAGAACTTGGGAGGCAATGTACCGTGTGTTAATAATTGATATGTTTGGTCCACGAGGACTGTCGACACTAGTTTAAGGAATAAGAGACGAGGAATAAAGCCTGCCCTCAATAAATTGGAAACTTGAACGCTTAAATTATGTATACTTTTATAGGTTGATGGTGGGGCCTTAGCAAAGGGCCTACCATCACCCTTGAACCGAATACACGAGCTCAGTCAATGGAGGCACGGTTAATACAGGGGTGCTGTCAGGAATGATTTATTACAAGCAAAAACCTTGGAGAGATTAGAAAAAACCTGGAATAGTAAATCTGGTGGGATGACGTCACTAAGATCGGTGATTTAGGCAGTGGGCCTAGTGTGAAATGTCTGAAAAGAGAAATCTGTGTCTGATGTTGGATTTTTTTTTAACTAAATAGGCATATTTCAAGGAAAAAGATATTTCTTTCACGTTAGAGAATAGGACGGGTCCTCAGTTTTAAAAATCAAGACAACACGGCAGATGCATGCATATGTATTCACTAATCACACATGTACGGCATAGTGCGTACGAGTAATTAGCGCATGGGACAAACTGTTGTGGATTCCTTACACCACCCAACTCACCAATTACACGAGACCAATTTTCATACTTTGGATAACTTCACCTCACCCTCAGAAAACCCAGTATATTCACTTCAAGTTTTTGGCGAAAATTCTTCGGTCTTGATAAATTTATTTTTCCTCAAAACATTGGTATTTCCCCCACACCCCTCCTCACCACCTCTAAAAAGTTGTCACTTCTTGCCTCCTACCAAGAATACATCAGATTGGTGTTGGTTCCTGCTGACATTCCGCCATCGATTGGCATCGAAACAAAAACATTGCTCTCCCTTACAGCCTTTTTTCTCTTAAAAACTGACAGCTTAATTTGGCGACTTCAGCCTTCCCTTTTATCCACCCTCCTTTCAGATTCTCATCCGTGAAACGTTTCACTTTTTCTAATAGCAAAAACAGTGACCTCAAAAGCGCATCAATTTTTTTCTCGTTGTTAAACAGTTTGTTATTACCCAAAGAATGGGAGAAAAAACTTTGTAAAGTTCCTCGTGAAAGTTCATGTATCAGCGCAATCATTATCGCATTTAATTTTTTTTAACTTTTACCCTGTAATAACTGTTTTTGTTAGCGTGAGAAAAAAGAGATGGGTTAAAAAGTGAATCCAGTCCTTATGGCCAGCGTGTTTTTTCAACAAGGGTTTTTGTTAAGAAGGGGAAAAACAGCGTAACATGACTCGTGTTTGCCACAACGAAAACGAGAGCGAGACCAATACTGCATTATATTTAACAAATTAATGCATTAACAGGCTTATTTATATCAAGCATCCCTTGGCGGTGCAAGCTCCTTTTAGCACGCGGTGAGAGCAGTGCAATTCAGGAATGGCTTTTTGCATAAAGATATAATCACTGGCACAGAATGTTGGGACATTTCCCCGCATCATGTTTTATTTTCCTCGTGTTTTTGTTCTTCAGGGGGAAAAAATCTTTGCTCTCAAGATATTAATTTGCCTGTTTACGACTCCTCGTTATTTTTTCCTCTTTCTCGCTCTGACTTTCTCATTTTCTCTCCTTGTTGAAAGTTAAAGGGTAGTGATATTAAACGAGATGAGTTTGGTGGTGGCAAAGAAAAGAAAATGTCCTTTATATAACAGTAGAACATGACTCATAAACTCCGAGCGATGTCGGAAATGGCATTTTTCCTCAATTCAACGTCTTGCATGAAAATTTCCACTCACTTTTCATTTTTAAGCCTCGATAAACGGGTGGGTTCACTCATTTATTTATCTTAGTGATAGATTCAGCCATCATTGTGCATTTGTGCACTGACCAGTGTCCCCAATATTTTAATTTTGTTTATATTACCTGCTTGGTAACTACTATCCTGTAAGTAGAATTTCCAAACGATAAATTGCCAGAAATCCCCCCCCCCCATCGCCCTTCGCCATTACGGTTGTTATAGCCTAACGATGGATTTCACCAACTCGGCTTAAGAACCTTGTTTATATAAAATTCACTGGACTTTTTCCCTTAAGTCCGAACCTTATCCCGAGGTGATGAAATCCATCATATAAGCCCAGTTAGTTGGTATATGTATAACAGGTTTTTTTATGGTTATTCTACATGAGGGATAACCATTACCAGATGGGTAATAAAGTACTTTGTTTAAAATATTATTGTGATCAAGGCTCACTGGCGGCGGAATTGGGGTTCAGAGAAAGAGATGTCATACTTGATTGACCATGATTGTTGCGTTTCTCATGAATTTTCTCCTCGACGTGGCGTGTCTTTCCACTGTTCCCTTGAATTTGTCGTTTATTTACACGAACTCCACCCTGAGCTCCGTGAAGTCATGGAGCCAGTCTACGCCCTTACAGCTGTTTGAAGCCACGCGATTCCTAGAGCTGAAATTTTCGTTTTTTTGTATGCCTTGACGGCTAAAATGCCCAGTTTCTTGCCTCAAAAACTCAAACTTGTAGTTTCAGGCACGAATAGGTATTTTAGAAAAAAAATATGTCAAAAGTGTGGCTGGCTACACATTCCACAGTGTGAAACAATCCTGCACACATTCTGGGGGGGGGGGGGGGTTGAAGTTGTGTGCCTTATAAACTCCGACAGTTCAGTTCATATTCGAACGTGTTTGTCTCGGAACCAGACTACACGGCCCTAAAACTGGTACTTTGAACAAGCACTTTGATAAATCTAGCGAATCATTGAATTTATATATAGGGCCCGCAAAAGTCACGGGGGAGCTCACAGCCAAGTCTTCACTGTCCTTTCAGTAAAAGTTGAGCAGAGGGGCTTTGGTTCGTTTGAATGGCCAATTGACACACTTAACGTGTTTGAAACTAACAATTCGTCCCCTAAAAATAGTCAAACTGACTGACCACTCGCTAGGAATAACCGTATTCACGATTGGCGCCCTGAAAATAACTCCACCCACCCTTGAAATGACTGCCTGGAAAATCCTCAAGCTGATGATCTGTGCTCAGCAAATGGTAATATACCGACCACTCGCGATCTAAAAAAGGTCAAATTCCCGCCTTAAAAATTGCTAAACTTGACCGTTCGCGCCTTGAAAATGGTCAGTGTGACGATCCATGCGCTGAAAAATGCAAAGCTGTCCTCTCGCGATCCAAAAATTATAAAACTGAGCATTCACGCCTCGAAAATCGCTAAACTTATGTTCATGTTAATCATGATCAATGATTAATGATCATGAATCATGATCATGTTGAATGAGTGATCTTTCCAGACTATAGTGAAACCTTGCCAAGTGCTGTTAATCTGTATTTCAGGAACGATGTTCAAAACTTAATGCCCAACCACTCCCTAATATATACAGACGCGGCCAAAAACGAGAAACATGTAGGGGCCGCGGTGTATGACCCATTAAACAACGTAACTAAGCAGTTCAAACTACATCAGTTCATGTCAAGCGCTTCTGCAGAAATAGTTGCGGTAATTGAGGCCGTTAAATATGTACAGTCCCTCCCCGCAGTTTTGACTGACTCTAAGAGCCTGTTAGATGGCGTGAATAAACGGTACGAAGCACACACATGTTATCTTCTCTTGGACCTGAAGACTTGTATCATAAGTAGTAAACCATCCCACGTTATCACTCTAGCGTGGGTGAAGGGGCATGTAGGCATCACCGGAAATGAAATCGCAGACAATATGGCCAAAAGAGCTTCAGATCAGGGGACAATCGACCCCTATAGAACACCCTCCTCCGATTACATGGAAAGATTACAAAAAGCCGTTCTCGAAACTTGGAACACCCAATATAATCAATCAAATAAAGGGGCCTTTTTCAAATCGATTATGACTCGAGTAGGCAATCCCCCTTGGTTCTTCTCGGCTTCACCAGGTAGCAAAGAGATAAAAATTATGTGCAGATTACGTTCAGGACATGTGGCTTGCAGAGCTTACCTGGCAAGAATAGGCAAAAAACCGTCAGAACTTTGTCCAGTGTGCCAAGAAAAAGATGATATGTCACATGCCCTACTCACATGCGCCAAATAAATAGAGCAAAGACAGAGGTTGCTGAACGAACTTTACCATGTTCTAGAATCGTCTTTTGATTACGGCACCATTTTGGCCAATGTTGATCGTACAACTAAATATGTCACTAAATTCATAAAGGATTCGAAAATCAAAGTATGAAACAAAATAAATTAGCTACAAATTGTGACGAGACACACGAGACACAATAACCCAATAATAAAAACGAACACGTATTACACATTTATAAAGGTTAGATAAAACAGTAAACACTAAACAGTCCAAGTAACAAATTATAATAAAAATGTATAACAATAAAATAGCACTATAAATAGTAAATGAAAGTAATATAAAACAATAGTTTGTGGCTGTATGGCTAATAGCCAATGCAAAAAAAAAAAAAAAAAAAAAAAAAAAAAAGAGGTGGTCCGTTCTGGTCGATGTCGGGTGTACATGAGCTGATGGAGCCGGGACAGAGAAAATTTTAAGGCATTCTGAAGAATGATGAACAATCTTTTAATCTATCAATAATTGGTATTCTGGTGAGCTTGAAAAGTCTGTTGACTCCCCTCCCCCCCCCCAATAACTTGACAAGATGACTTTCATAATTCATAAAGTGGAACTGAAGGAAATCCCAGACATCCCTTGGATTGAAAAAAAAGTGGACTTTATTTCATAACATTTTATTCCATGATTGAATCTGTTTTGTTTCGCGATGTTTTGTCAAGTGCAATGTGTGATCCTAGACATTCTCTAGCGTCTGGTTAGCCTGGTGTTTCTTCCATCTCCTCTGTAAACAGAACGTTAAAGTGGGAGCTGCATGGATTATTCCTGAACCCCCCTCCAATCGTTCCTCGTCTGCTATTCGGCTTTCTCGCTCAATCCTGGGTTTTAAATACTTGCGTTGTAATCTGCAGGAAATTCCGGATATTCAAAAGCACCATTTCTTTCAAATTTAGTCCCCTTAAGCCCGCCTTGAAATTTTACCTGGAAATTTCTCGCTCTTCCTTCCACTTGTTTTGAAAAAAAGGATACATATGATGCCTCGAATAGGCGCTCATCTAGTACTGGGCGTACTTTGTCTAGCCGAGGAATCGTCTGTGAAACTCCCCTTATGAAGGATTCCTTGTCGAAAGGCAACGAAAAAAACTATGCATGGGCACGACTCGTTCCCAATAAGTAATGAAACATGCATTAAAAACTATTTTTCAACACTAGCCTAAAGGAGATGAACCTAATTCTTTCGCATTATTCAAGCTGATTAATGTCACTGAAAAAAAATATTATAATTGAAATTAAAATAAAAGGAGGGAAAGAGGGGAATAAATTCATGTCAATTTTGCCCTTTTGCGATTTTCTTTGGTTTGGTTGCTCCGACTAGTGGCATTCGTTGATGAAATGATGAAATTCATCCTCATTGCTGCGTAGTATTCCACTATGTATAGTGTTGTCTCTCTAGAATGAGCCGAACATCCCACGATCGGCAAACATTCGTTTTCAGACGTTTCGTTTAGCTTTTTCACTATTGAAATGAAGAAATCTTCTTGGAGGTCCGTCTCCTCCCTCGACGAAGCTTATTAAATCCACCGATGGAAAATGCAGAACTTTGAATTTGTCCCTTATAGTTATAAGTGATGAAGACACCTTGTTTGAAGTGAGCGTTACGGCGTAGTCATTGCATTTTGTGCGCTTCAACAGGTCTTTTGTCACAAAGCCGGCGAGGTAGAGCAAAGCCTCGTCGGTATCCTTTTGACCTATAAGTCAAAAAGAGACGTCATTCATGAATAAAGCAACCAAATTGAAGTATTTTTATAAAACTATCAATTTGGTTATCTTTTACTGCACACATTACTTTTCTCCGAGTCATTGAGTATAAAAGCCATTTCAATGACTTGTTTGATATGCTCCCATTCTTTTCGGTTTGATGTTTCCTCGATGTCTCCATTGCGCACCAGGTCATCTTCGCGTAAAAGCCAGGAAACTAGCTCACTTGATTCGACATTGCCGCCTTTTGGGGGCTTTATCAATGAATAGACGCACATTAGTCTATAAATGTATATCAACATTGTCGGATCCGGGTGATCGTTATTTCCCCCGCTACTTCGAATCATCCCGAAGAATCGCTGTAAATGTTGAATTTATATATTATTAGGTTACTTCCGCAGTCAAGACGCTTACTGACAAGATAATGAAAAAAATGTTTAGCTTAAAATTGAAACAATAAAAATGTACGAAGCACCTAAGTGCCATTCTGATGGGACAAACCACGGAAATCCCTATGTCCGAGACCACCCAACCTTTTTCGCTCCGCGGACCAATCTATGAATTCAAAGTCACATTTTAATCTTCAGGAAGTTCTACAGTGAGGTAAGATCTTGCTTTTCCAAATTTCATCCCTGAAATAACCCTGAAACACATTCGAACTATAAAGTTTTATTTGGTTATTTTAGCAGGGATGACATTTGAAAAATCAAGATCCAACGTCACTTGTAGACCACCCTGATGAAAATAAAAATGCGACTTGGAATTCAGAGATTGGTGAAGAAATGGAGCCTCACCTTAGTAAGTACCCTATTTCTAGGTAGCCACACAATACACTGAATAAACACCTCGAGGTTGTCTTGTGATGTTCTTGAAACCATCAAATAAGAATAGCCGTAGTTTTCGATTAAGTATTCTGAAAGCTCGATGACTCCTCGGCACGTTACAATAAGCCCAGCGAGTCTCGCTAAGTGTTGTTTGGGATAAATGCCTTTGCATGCACCGCAATATCTCTCCATTCGATCAAAAATTTCAAGAAATTTTCTATCACCTAGGAACGTTAATAAATTTCGCGTGATTATACGGTTAAAAATTCTTTTTACTCAACTATTTTGCAAGTGCCTTCCCCGGCACACCATTCTTAACGCGTTCACCGAATGCCGAGACGTCATAGCAAGGATTACATCATTTACCATAAGGATGAATTTTACTGTCGGTTCCGAGCCTTCAAGTCTCAGTTCTGTCATTGCCGTCACAACATCAAAACCGAAAAACTATTCGTAGGGAGCACGCATGTGAAATACTAATAGTTTATCTTGGTAATATACTTGAAATTACCTGGTAAGCTTTAGCCACGTTCATTTTTTCGTAAAACCTGGGATTCAGATGACTCTCACTTAATATGGGACAAATCTTCAACCCAAATGGACCACTTGATTTGTCGTTTTCAACTACGTCGTTCCAAAACTTGAGTTTAACTGACCCGTATGGGGTCTGAAAATTACAAAAATGCATTTGCAATTGTCTCAAGTTCCTGTCTTTTTTTACTTTGCTTTTACTGCAAACCCAGTTTCGAAAATGTTTTGCCAGATGGGGAAAATCTGAGAAAAAGAAAAGCTTCCGATGTTCATCCATCACGCAACTGGCGTGAATATTATTTTCTGTTATCCCTAAAAATCGGAGCATTACATTATAATAAAAGATTTGGTTTGTAAAACATAATAGTGGTACCGAACAGCTTCCACATTCTCCTATTCCATTGTGCTCCGTCAGAAACGACACAGTCAACCAAAAACCCGGAGTTTTCGACAAGCGCTATCGCCTCAAGCAACAGTTGGTACAATATTTGGCTGTTAGCGCATGCTTTAGTTAAAAATGCCCCGACTGCTTGAAACCAGTGCCCCACGAATGGCTGGAAAATTATTACAAGGGCGTGATCCCCAAGTTTACATCGCTGTTCTTCAGGGGTATATTTTCCAATATCAACAAAGCCAGTTATTTTCAAATCATGTTTTGAAAATGTCAGTTTCTCGCTAAGCTTCATCTCATCGACGAGTAAGTCACCTGTCATGTGAATACATATACAATCATAATCAATTATTGGAATTTACATATAAATATATATAATGGCTGGATGAGTGACAAGGGCGAACTTGATTTTTGCTTCATAATTTGGAAGATGTTGCGTTGAAACCCAAAGGAGGGTTTCAATCTTTTCGTGTATCGATGAAGTGTACTGGGAGCCGGCAAACTAAGAATCTTGTGCCGCCTCAAGTAGCTGTACACCGAGGAGCTTTTGATCCTTAATAGGAGGCACTGGAAAATCCAGTTGTGGGTGTATCTTATCCCTTTCGCCTTTGAAGTCAGTGTCTGTAGACTAGCATTCACTGCTTCTTTTTGACTCTCGGGCAGCCTCTCGATTTGGCTCCTAACGTCCTCATGGCTCTTTACGGCACATTCTCTTCGCAGGTTTGCGACCATTGATGATAAAGTTATAACCTAGGGCCAATAATATTATACAATTCAGCTACCTATCCGTTATTTCATTTTCACATTGATTTAACACCTTAGCGCTCAATTTCTTCGTTTACGGGTTTTGTAAACTATAGCTCGTCGTTCTCTTTCTGGAACTTTGACCTTATCCTGCTCTCCTCTTCCATTTTTTCTACCAAGTTCACAAAGGTCGCCCTCTCGTTTATTGAGGAATCCTCTGCACTTCTTGATTCTAAATGAATTAGTTTGGGATTACATATAAATAACTATCATCATTAAGACCCCATTCACAAGCTCTATATGTATGCGTTCTGTGTGGTGCCTATGCCACCAAACAAAATTCCCTCGAAAAATTACGCATTTCGATTATGGTTTTTGACCGGGGCTATAGGTGGAGTTGTATACTTGTGTTTCCTCGACCCCCCCCCCTCCAATCACCTACTCGGCATTACGTCTGCCGAAGGAAATTCTGCACGCGCGTACGATCTCGCTTTCCTAAATAAGTCGTCGAAGGAGCGTGAACTTTCAAGGTAAAAGTTTATGTTGGTTTTACAGTTATTTCAGGGATGAAATATGAAAAAATAAGATCACACGCGCGTGCAGAATTTCCTGGAGATTTAAGAGAGACCATGAAATCCAGGATTGATGCAGAAATATGGTGATATGTAATTTACATGACGCCGAGTAGGAGAGGCACGATCGTAGGAGGGGGGGGGGTCGAGGAAACACATTGATATACAACATGGAACCAGTGAAACATGAGGAATTTAGCAAGAATACCTTAGGCCGGTCGTCCACTGGAAGCGTTTTCGAGCGGCGCTACAACGAGCTACATCGAGCGTACGTACAAAAAAAAACATGAATTGAATTCACTGCTGCTAATATGAGCCTGCAGTGGACGATGTCGCGTTGAGTTTGAGGCTTTGGGATGAATGCTCGTTGTCGCCCGTTGTAGCGCCGCTCGAAAACGCTTCCAGTGGACGACCGACCTTATCGTCATTTTTGAATTTCCGTCATAACATGTCAAATTGTGAAGATATCTTAGAAGTTCATGAAATATTTGATTTCTCCAAGTCCGACACTAGTTTTAAATAGTGTAGGCACTGATGATTTCTATAGCCTCTCCAATCGACCCGCGCCTACTGCCTGCCAGTTTTTCTCTACTTATGATTGCACCGATCCCTTATTTAATGGGCTCGTTGCAGTCTCCCAAAATTCTGCGGGAGCTCTAGATTTTTTTCCACGCTTCCGAAACAAAAATTTAATCCCATTTTTACGTGTTTCGATTTTTTTAAATTAAAAAATATTAGAGCGCCTATCAGATTTCCGGATTAATAAGAAACCATAAAATTAAAGACAAGCTTGACAAATAATACTAGAAAGTAAGTATACAGGGTGGATGCGTATAAGTGTGACCAAAAAAATTGGGTAAAAGTAGACCTCATTTGCGATCGAAAACACCGCATAAGCCATGGTCCGGAAATCAAAACCCTTCGAGATATGATTTTTCTAGCATCTTTTTAGGATAACATCATTTTCTTTCTTCTTTGACTAAATGCGAGTAACTCGCATCCCAGCTGACATTCTGCAACTTTTGACGCTGGATTAGGGAAGAGCACACATGGGATTTTCGTTTTTAATGAAGCTCTTTCCAGCCATAAACATAAAGACCAAAAAGAAAGTATAAAACTTACCGGCGGTACGCGGAATATTAAGCCAGTTTGTGAAGCCAAAAAAAAAAAAAAAAAAAAATTCCAATTCATAAATGACCACCGTTGCCATAGCGACAGTGATGAGTGGAAGAACTTGGGTTCTATACAACTTTGGCTAAAACTCTCTATTAAAAAAGAGGAAAAAAAGGCGAATCAGGGGGGCCTATTCTCCAACTCCGAAGCAATAGCTTTTTCGCAGTCATATGTTTATTTCATTAATATTCTTCAAACAAATGAATGAAATAGACACATGGCTGGCGAAAAAAATATTGCTTATTGTTAGAGAATAGGCCCCCAGAACAACGCCGCTTTGCCAAACCCGTATGCTTGAGCTGCACTTCAAATCCTGTGAAATGTAAGGCAACAGATTTGGTTCGGTTTGGCCATGAAATGCGGGTGCTTTCGATTGAGAGACGGCACTCACAAAGGCCACAGCTACAGGATGCATGAATGATTAGATTCACTTTTATTTTCTTTTTAAATTATTTAGAATGTGTTTTACGACATTCCCTACAAGAGAACAAGTCCCGTGAATGACAAGGGAATGTCGTCGATAATTCCGTGGAACGAGAAAGAAGTTTACGTCATTTACTTAAGTTCCGTGCTAACGCCAATCCCTAGTTAACGGCTGTAATTACTGACAGAGTCAGGAAACCATCTCATTTAGATTTCATAGGAACTTACTTGATTGCCTGTTTCGCGTCATTCCCTGTAACGTATGTATTATTTTGTAAAACGATGAATGTGAACCATTATTGGCCTGTTCTAGATAAATGGAATTGGGATGGGTGAGCTAATTTTTCGTACGTTCTATTTCTACGTAAACTACTTGAGAACAAGCGTTTTCTCGTTAGTATTTGTTGATGAATAATAGTTCACTTTAAGGAAGATACGAAAGCGAGAATACGTACGTTATAAGGTATAGCGCTAAGTTATAGTTCACGTTTATTCTATGTATTATTCTCATGTATGTGATAGGTTAATGAAATCGTTAGATAAACAAGGCTCCAATTATGATACAAATTGGATACGTAGCTGTAGGCAACTTAGGCTGCGTACCAAATATGTACATGCTGTATGTTAAAGCTTGGAAGCAGCGATTCATCGAAGACTTTTTTTTTTTTTGGTCCGCAGATGCACTGAAGAAAGCCAAAAGTGGAGTGAACTTGCCCAACCTCGCGAATGCTCCAGGCTGCCGTGGCTGGGATGGCGTGCCTAATGGCTGCGAGTATTGTTTTGGGTCACGAGCTTCTCCTCGGCTACCTAACTGGTTCTCAACGTCGTCCCGGTGACATGGAGTACTCGCGGCCGGGTCTCACCATCTCAGGAGCAATTTCACTCGCCATCAAGGACGTGAATGAGGGCGTCCTAAATTCTACTGGCATTTCTTTAGGGTATATCAAAAAGCCTACAGTATAGAAAAAAAAGTAGACAAAGAGGAATTCCTCCTTTTCATTGTCACATTCAGACTCGTTGTAGCGGAAACAATGGGCGATGAAAAAGTGTCGATACTCCAAACGGCACAGCTTTGGACGAGAAACGTTACAGCCTACATTGGTCCCCAAGAAACCTGCATACACGAAGCGAGAATGGCAGCCGCTTTCAACATTCCAATGATTTCATACGTGAGCGACATTTATTTTATTCCCATGTTTCTTCTTCTCTATTCAAAGCTGAAAACCACTCAGTTTCCTCCAATTTTTTAATACAATTTACCGATTGCAGTTTTGTACAAACTATGAAACGTCCGACAAACGCTTATTTCCAACATTCGCTCGAACCAAGCCTCCAGATAATCAAATATCAAAATCCGTTGCGTCGTTACTCTTGGCTTTCAATTGGACACAGGTGAAAAAGAGGTTTTTGTTGGGGAGGGGAGAGAAGAGAAGTTGAAGCTATTGCACGTTTATACTTATTGTAAGAAATCATATTTAAAAATGTAGCCACTCTCACCTCTAAACTCGCCTTCAAACAATGATTTAACGATTTTAAATGGATGTTTGTGGCCTACAACTGTAAGTTTACAATTCTCCCAGTTCGGTTTGTAGTTGATTTCCTGTTCATTTCTTTCGGAAGGAAAAAAGTCTTTATTCGCCTTCGGTAATTAAAAAAAAAAAACAAAAATTAATAAAAAGATTTAAAATATTATTCATGTTGAAAAATCAACGATAAATTTATTTTTCAGGTGACTTTCTTCTACCAAAATTCGACAGAACTTTCAAGTGTAGCAGAAACGATCATATCCGTCCTGGACAGCTCAGGCGTTGCCATCTTGACGTCGAAAACCTGGAAAGGGCCCTATCACCATGGCTATATGGACAATCCGTTCGATCGCATGGTCGCGGAAACGAGAAGAAAAACTCGCAGTAAGTTGTTGAAAAACAACTGTGTGAAAGTTTATTATTTGGTGCATGTTATAGGTAACTTTAGGTAATTAATTAATTTCTTTGAGTAAAACCCTTCATATTGCAAAGCTATTGCCGGCTTGAGTGGAGAAAAAAGTTTCCTTTTGCGTCCGTCAGCAGGATTTTAGGAATTTTGTGTTTGACATGTGTCTTGAGGATGGGGTGCACTACTTCGAAACTAGCCGGCTATAATTTTGCAATACAATATGAGTGGTTTTACTCAAAGAAATTAATTAATTACCTAAACTTGCGAGTTGCGAAACGGCCTATAACCCCCTCCCCTCACCAAAATTGTAATTTCGAAGATTAAGACCAAAAATCTTGCAATTTGAGAGGTACTTAAACCTGAAACTTACAATTTCGTAGGAATTTAGCTCCGACTTAGCTCCGTTTCTATTTTCCGTTGAATTAGCGTTTTGTTTCTCAATTTTATTCGTGAATTAGGATGAGTTTCACAATTATTTTTTCACTTTTACCGTTTAATTAGCGATTTTTTATAGTAGCTGTGGACTCGTCGCACAGCGCCTTTCAAATTTTCAGCCGTGAATTAGCGATTTTTTCCAATTTTAGCCAATTACAGTTTTTCTCTACGTTAACTATACGAATAGTCTCCAGAAACCACGAATTAGCGTTTTCTCAATTTTAACCGCGAATAGGCGTTTTCTCAATTTTAGCTGTGAATGAATCATTTTTTTTTTTTTGAGCAACGTTTTCAGCTTGAATGCTAAACAGACGTTTGAAGGGCCACTTGGAGGTTTCCGATTGTAGCTCATGTCGAACAAATACGACTTGAAGAAGGGATGGCCATGCTGCACACCCTTGGCCGTCCTGGCTACGCTCTTGGGTGAGCCTCACGATAATTCTCGCCTATTATGTGGGTCCCAAGAGGGCAAGAACATTTTTTTTTTTCTTTCATATCTTTATTTACACCAAGTTTACACTGTTTTAATATTTACGTCCTCAAGTTTTAGGTACAGAACTAAACTTGATTCGGATATCTCATTAAATTGAAGCTATGAACGCAGTAAGCTATGTACATAATGAAGGAATTAAATCATGCGGCTTTACGCGTTTAAGTCTTCGGTACATGCCACTGGTATCAACAAGTTGGGCAGCTTCCTCGTTGATGTGGCATAAAAGACGGTTCTGATGATTTTTCGCCAATGCTTGAATGACTTCATCGACTGTCATCACTCCCAAGTCATGATGAAGTCTATCGTTCCAAGGAGCATTAACTATGGATCTTAGTACGTTGTTTTGAAAGCCTTGTATAATTTTACGATTTGATTGGGCGGTGCATCCCCACAGTTGGGCACCATAAGTCCATACTGGTCGCAGGACCTGTTTGTACAATGCTATTTTGTTTTCAATGAACAGTTTTGAGTGCCTAACCATGATCCAGTACATTTTTCGGAATTTGATGTTGAGCTCAGCTCTCTTCTTCTTCACGTGCTCTTTCCAACGGAGCTTTGCATCCAGGGTCATCCCTAAGTACTTGGCTTGGTTGGAATACGGAAGCTCTTTGTTATAGATACGCCGGTATGTAGTTTATCGACCTATTGGTGAAATCCACGTGTACCGATTTCGTCTCATTCATTTTGATTCTCCACCTCACTGCCCATCTGTGGGCGCTGGAGAGCGCTTGATTCAGTTCTCGAACTGAGCTCTGGTTGTCTTCGCCGACTGCAAGCAATGCTGTATCATCCGCAAATGTTGCAGTGATGATGTTGCTATTTTCCGGGATGTCGCCAGTGTACATTAGGAACAGCATTGGGCCTAGTACACTACCCTGAGGGACTCCTGCTTCAATTGGTTTCAGATCTGAATATTTATCAATCTGCTTCACCCGAAAGTATCGCTCTGAGAGACACGAATCCAGTAGCTCTACGTTTCTATAGGGCAACATTTTCTCCAACTTAGGCCTGCGACACATCGAGAAAAGCTGCTGAACAGACATTTCTTTCTTTTAATGCTCTTTCTATAACGTTGACGATTCTGTGTACCTGATCAAGTTAGAGTGACTTCTGCGAAACCCAAACTGATGATTAGGTATTAGCTTCCGAGCCTCGATTATTTTAATTAATCTCTTACTAAGGAGCTTCTCGAAGAGCTTGGACATGACCGGTAGCAGCGTGATAGGCCTATACGACGTCAATTCTTCCGGCTGCTTCCCTGGATTGGGAAGCATGATTATTTCAGCAATTTTCCATAGCCTTTGGACCTTTCGTTGATGAAAAGCTACATTGATTAGCTGCATAATTTTTCTAATCGCTTTTCTCGGAAGTTGCTGAAGAGTTTCTCCTGTAATCCCGTCAAAACCGGGAGCCTTTTTTGGATTCATTTCTTTTTTAATCACCTGGCAGATCTCTTTGTACGTGACTGGTGGGATATGCTCGTCAGCATCTATCCCTTGGATTTCCGGCAATGGTTGATTTGTGTCGCCTTGCTTGTTTGGCGTGAATATTTGTATTTGGTGCTCAGCAAACGCATTTGCTTTCTCCTGGTCATCCTTGATCCATTTTCCATCCTTTCCTTTGATGGGACAAGCTTGTATTGTCGGTCTTTTCAAGTACTTTGTTGCTTTCCATAGCGAGTACTCAGTGCAGATGCAGCTCCTTCAGAATGATCCTGAGCTCTTCCTTCAACTTGTTCCATTCCGCTTTGGCTCCCGGATCTCTCGTGGTTTGCCATTTTTTCCTGGCTTTACGTTTTTCTTTGACCAGCTCAATAATTTCTCTTGGATAGTGAAACCCTTGAAGCTTTCTCTTTACAGTTGGCGTGCTGTCCATGGCAACCTGTTGTATGAGTAAAGTCAGTTTCTCAACTTCGTCATTCATGTTCTCTTTCTCGTTGATTTGAGACCAACCATCCACTGCGCAACCACCGAGTTGCACCCTGAATGAATTCCAGTCTGTCTTACGATTGGTTAACGCAGATGATCTGATTTGTCGCAATATCACTTTTTCACTCAGTGTGAGTAGCACCGCAGAATGATCTGAACTCAAATCGTTGTTTTCTTCTACTAATTTGTAACTTGACCCGATGTTTTTACTTAGGTAAAAGTCAATTAAGTCAGGTACCTTATTCATATCTGCTGGCCAATAAGTAGGCTTGCCAGTTGAATGCGTTTCACATGCCTCCTCCAACACTGCTTGTCGAAGTGTTCTTCTTTTCAGATTGACAATTCTCGAGCCCCACATAGTATGCTTAGCGTTGAAGTCCCCTCCCATGATGAATCGACCTGAATCGAAGCTGGGAAAATATATCCTTATATTCTCTGACTTGGACGGCGTACCTAGGAGGAAAGTAGACACTGGCTAGCACACAGCTGTATGATTTCATTTTAACCTCTACCGCGCTAATTTCGTATTTGTCTGTTTCCATTTTCGCATGTTCCTGATGGCATATGTTTTCTTTTATTATTACCGCGCTCCCCCCTCTCACAGAGTTGCTTGGATGGGTCGCGATCCTGAGGAATGATTCGTTAGTGAAATGAGTTTCCGAGACAAGGCAAACGTCAACTTTGTTGATTTCCATTGCAATTTGCAATTCGTTCTTACGAATTTGCATTCCAGCACATAATATTATTTTGATATTATTCATCGTCTATTCGGTTTTTTAGTTGGCCTGCCTGTCTTAGCATTGCTGTTGCTCTCGAGCATCGTTAGGCGCTTCCTAATTCCGAAGTTATCATTTTTAATTTCTTCCAACATCCCAATCATTTGCTGAAGCAGTTGGCTTGATGTTTTGTTTTCTTCTTTGCTTTGCGCATTATTGACAACTTTAGAATATGTCAGCTGCGTCTTTGGGTTCACCAATATGGCCTTTGGCGTCTTCAGCGATTCCTTAGGTTGCTCTACTTTTCTTTGATCCCGTGCTATTTTTTGTCTTTCTGTAGATGGTGGATTTTTCACCTTACTTTTTTTAACTTTCTTCCTGGCTTCCTGGACTTCAACCGCTACCGAGCAGCCTCTGTAGTTCGCAGTGTGACCACTTTTCCCGCAATTCACGCACTTTGCGACCTCCTCCAACTTCTTGGTGCATTCCTTGGTGTCGTGTGAGCCGGCGCATTTAACACACCTGAACTGTCTCTGACAATATCTCTGAGTATGCCCAAAGGCTTGACATCTTTTGCACTGAGGCACCAAATTTGACCCCTTCAAAGGTTCCACAAGAACCTTGGTGTTGAGTAATCGACCAATTTCGAAAATTTTTGAGACATCTACCTTGCTGTCGAATTCCACCACACACATATTGAGTGGTTCCTTAGTCCTCCAGGTAAGCTTTCTGGTGACTCTCAGCGGCTTGATGTTATAACTTTCCAAGATGCTGTCCATTATTTCGGACTCCTCGTACTGCTTGTGAACGCCTTTCACCATTACTCTGATCGGTCTGTCCTGCTTAGGCTCGTACGAGTGAAAACTTATTTTTTGATCTGCTAACGAACCGACTACGGCTCTGTAATCATCCGAGCAAAGCGTATTAATTTTAGTAGAGCCATTACTAAGATGAGTTAGTGTGGGTTCTTGCTGACATAGTTTGATAAGTGCCTTCCTATAAATGCTGGAATTGACTCAGTTAACTCCGCATAAATTGGTGGTGGTTTACGATGAACCGTATCTTTCATTTTTTCCCCAATCTGCTGCGTAGGTGTTCGGGGAGATGTGCTTTGCTTCTTCCTTTTCCGGCTTGAAGTCCTGACACTCCATACCCCCGTTTCTCTCGCAAGCTCTTCTTCGTCCGTATAATATTCAGTATTCTCTGAAGGTTTACTATTTATATTATCATTGGTGTTTTCACCTACCTTCCTCATATGTTCGCATAAAGATAGAATAATATTATAGAGCTCGTTAAAAGCCACGTTAATGTTTTCATCTTGAATCCTAGACGTTGCAGTTGTCGCACGATGTTGCACAACTGCAAGCTTAGTTTTTTCCACAATTTCCGCGAACACTCCCGCGGAGGAACAACCGGTGTCCCCTTCATCGCCCATCACTGTACAATGTAGGTCACCACTCCATGTCGAAATATTATGCAATATTTTTTAATTTTCTTGAGAGTACCAACGTTCTTCACTGATCGAAGGTTCGCGCAAGACTGAGGGCAAGAAATGGCCCTGACTTCTTGTTGCATTCTTTACTCAGAACACTTTTTTACTCATGTGCCAATTGGCTAAGCTTCTTCAATCTTCAATAGTCGTTCAGAAGATACTACCAAACATCATACGACAAGCACAAACTATAGTATTGGGACGCAAAACCATGAAGAATTTATGAAACATTAATTCAAATGCGGTGCCCTTTTCCCATTTAAGTGTCCCTCACAAGTGTGATTTTCGATTTATCAAAGAAGTGCATGTGCTTACATTACACACATTACAACAATACGTTAGTCCTTATACACACACACAGGCCATAGCATGAGTTCTACGGTCGTAACTTAGTAACCTAAACGTACTTTTCATACAAGAGAGCCATTGAGAGAGGCCGAGAAGGTTCGTAATTTTCAGTATCTCTCCCAGAGTCGCAAAAGATGAATTTGCCTTAAATTTATTATCTACTCGTTAAACTCTTGAATAAACTCATGCACTTTGGCCAATCAGATCGCTTCAGCATTCAAAAGAATAAATACAAAGTTCTATTGAACTTTGGATTGATGTAATTGGTGGAAGTTGTTCGGGGTGAAAAACTTTTTTATACAAACAATTGTGGAGGAAATAATACCTCCAAGTTCTTGAAAACCGGGTGGGTGCAATAAATTGAGGAACGGTAAGAAGAACGAAAACATAAAAACGTTGGTACGTGGCGGACGATCCTCCCCATAATGAACGAATCGAACTTTTTTGGTTACCTTAAAGCCCCGTTCACATTAGGCTACTAGTAGCGCGCTACTAGCAGGAAGCTACTAGTAGCTGCACTAGTAGCGCAATGTGAACACTCAGTATCGGCTACTATTCAGTAGCAGCTACCGAGCTAATAAAGGTGGAAATTTCCAACTTTAGTAGCACATTGTCTGTAGTAGCTCATTTTAAAATGTCTAAAAAAAAGTAAAAGCTTCTTTTATTATTCAAGTTGTAGTACGGTGCAATTAGTAAAAAAAAAATGGCCCAACCTCAACATCCAAAGTGAAAGTTTCCCATCAACGCCAAATTGTTCCCCACAACCCACTTGGTGATTGGTAAAAAGCTCCACCATTTGGAGCTATGGGTTTGGGTGGGAGGGTGTAATAAGTTAGTAAATTCTTATTTTGATCCAGTATTTCTCAAATACATATTTCTAAATCTTTGTAATGCAAAATCTTTGAGGTTTATCGTGAAAATGACCATTTACAAAAATAATCTTCATCAAATTTCCCACAAAAATGATACCCTAGATAATCTTACTTAAGTGAACGGTTCGAGAGTTACGGCGGGTGTAGTAGTAAACATTTTTCGCAATTCGACGTTTTTTGTCGAAAAAACTCTCATGAAGAAACTTTTTGTTTTTTGCATGTTTGAGTTTTGTAAAATCAAATTGCAATTGAAGTGGACGGTAGAATGTTAATAATATGCCCTTCAAGGGACACCGAACTCCCCTTCCTTCACAAGGGGCGCTACTTTTGAAGGGATAATAGGCTTTCATATGCCTAGGCCATAAACACAGAGTGGATCCGTATTACTATGACACAAAATTTTGGGTGAAACTACGTCTATATCGACGTCCTATCGAGATCCATTCAAGATTTATGATTTTTTTTTTTAATTAAAGGAGAAATCCCAGATTTCTCGGCTTACATTACACTTGATCCAAACCTTGATGACATTTTCAGAAACTACGGACAATTTCGGTTAAGATAGAGTCCTTTTTATTGCTTGAAATGATCGTCAAATCCTAAAGATCTGGCCTTTTGTCGTAGATTCACGTAAATTCCACAATAAGTTCGCTTTCCAAAAGATTGCTGTGCCCAAGCGGCTTTCTCCACAGACTTGCGATGCATGACAAAAACGTCCCAATATTATCAGCTTTTTTATGGTGTATTCACATATCATGTTACCACTGACGTTTCTCGACGAATATCGTGAGCGATTGTTATTCATTCTGTAGAAAAATGTGGGTCTGTGCATTGTCGCGATATTATCGCGGGAAATGTCAGGGGTGCCGTTAAATGTGAATACGCCATAACAAACTTTAGAAAATAAGGGACGTTTTTTTGAAGCATCGTCATTCTGTGGAAAACCCCGTTTGGATTCAGCAATGTTTTGGAAAACGTACAATTTATGGAGTTTACGTGAATCTATGACAAAAGGCCAAATTTCTAGGAGTTGATGATGATTTCAAGCAATGAAATGGCCTCTATCTCACATGAAATGTTCCGTATTAGTTCCCGAAAATGCCATCAATGTTTGGATTAGGAGCGATACAAGCCGAGAAATCGCGGATCTTTGAATGAAATTGCCCTGTTTTTGCATTATAAAGAAAAAAAATCATAAACCAGGAATGGCTCGAGATAGTACATCTCCGGAGGTGCCTTGTACTCGGCTTTAGACGTAGTTTCACCCAAAATTTTGTGTCTGAGTAATACGGATCAACGGTTTTTTTTTTTTTTTTTTTTTTTTTTTTTTTTTTTTTTTTTTTAGGCGTATGCTTACAAGTGCGTACAAAACTTTTTTTTTTCAGCTTAATTCACTTTTCCTACGCTAATCTATGAGGAAAGGCAAAAAAAGTGGAATAAGCTGAAAAAAATTCTTGGAATAGCTTTCGTATCTTCTTTTAGGCCGCCAAAATGGGCCCAATTGCCTCACTTTTTGGTATAACAATGGATTTTTCTCAAAACATTGCGAAGGACAGGAGTAAAATAAGCATGAAGTATTAAACTAAGTTACTTCAGACAGTTTTAGAGGAATTTGCCAGGCGCTGGGAGCACCATGGCTAATGTAGTCTAGCTTTGAACAGTTGTCAAAAACTGACATTTTTAAAAATATCCTGATATTTTCCCAGTTTACTCAAAGAATTTTTCGCTATCATTAGACAAAATGTCTTTACTCACACAAAAAAAAAGTGTGCTCTTTTCAGTGGTGTCGTTGGATTTAACCTAGGACGCTTACTTCCCATGTTACAGATGTTTTTGTTGCGAAAACCCGCGATGTGCTAAAGAACAACAAATTGATTATCTAAACTAGGAATGGAAATCTGACCTTAGGTCATAGGCAATTTTTTGTTGCATTTTGGGTGTACAATCACCCCTCTCATTTTGTTCAACCAAGTACCAATCACCGTGTATTTGAGTGCTACGGGTCTTGAAAAATTACCCTACCAATAAAATCTCGCTTTTCGGCGAGATTGGGTATTTTGTTGATTGACTGTATTTCCTGAACTAACAGACCCACGATGCTCGGGCGTGGCTTAAATTGTAGCAAATTTAGTTGGGTTTAACAACGTATACTGTGGTCATGCTCGAAAAACTCTTTCATTTGGTATTTTTGTTTAAAAAACCAGAAAAAGTGATGACATTTCTTAGTTTTTAGAGTGCCATGAGTTAAGCACAAGGTTTTGAGGGTTGCAAACTTGAGTAATAACTGCTCTGATTGGTCCTAACAACACGCAACAAAAAAATCAATTACATGCATGTTTGCGATTTACCCCGATTTTTGTGTCTATATTGACTGGTCTATAGTTGGATTGATAGAAGCGTAGAATTTGCCTTTTTGGTTATTGGTGTGCTCTATCTGTCATTGACCGTACAGCGCTTTGGTATACTCAGAGGTCGTAAGTCTGTCTGAGGTATTTTGTAACGTAGAGTGTTGCAGGATGTGCTGCCTTCTTTCGCTAGATGATCTGCTTCCTCGTTTCCCGGTATTTGTGAATGTGATTTTATCCAGACTATGTTTAGACTCTTCTCTTGTAAATTTACAATGCCATCTATCAGTTCCATGATTTTCACAATGAGGTGAGAACAATTAGTTGCAAGTGAGAAATGACTTATACTTTCAATTATAATTTTACTATCTGTTAATATGGAGAAATATTTATCACTGGACGACTTAATGTAATGTAACGCTTCAATTAATGCAATGCTTTCTGCGGAGTAACTTGATAAGAGACTCGACAATTTGAAAAAATATTTAACGTTGTCAGTCCTATCATAATAGGAGGCTCCAACATTTTCTCCTGATTTGGACCCGTCTGTGTAAATTTCTCTTGTATTTGCAATTAGGGGAACTATTTCACCTACAAAATTTGTACGATTTTGAATTAAAGAGTGATCTTTACAATGGGGCATAATAATGATTTTGACTGGGGTATTGATTAAATATTTGAGGCTTCGAAAAATGGGAATTTTGTCCGAAGAATCTATTAATGGATGGTATTTTGACGTTGCCGCAAAGCTGTCAACCAGTAAGGGAACAGGTTTGTTTTTCCAGTATACGTGAGTGAATACTAAACTTATTGGGTGACTAATTTTTTTGGATATTTCTGGTTTTGTTGATATTGCTTTAAGGATGTATCTATACGTTAACATTCTGCGACGTAATACTAGTGGGGGCTCATGTGCTTCAGACAACATCGCGTTGATTGGGGTGGACTTCAAGAAACCTAAACATATCCGTATACTTTTGTACTGCAGTTTGTCAACTTCATAGAGTAATGCTCTGTTCGCTCTACTGTACAATATGGACCCAAAATCAATAGTAGATCGAATTGTTGCTTGGTAAAAAAGGAGGCACGTCGCAGGGTCTGTCCCCCAGTTGTTGTTGCAGATCATTTTGAGTATGTTAATGTACTTTTCGCATTTTTTAATTATGCCTTTTATATGACCAGTCCATTTCATTTTTGTATGCACCGTTAGGCCTAAAAACCGGACTGAGGGTTTAACCGGGATGTGCATACCACCTAGAATTATTTCTTCTCCTAAGAAATTAGTTCTGCAACGGGTGAACGGACAAGCAACTGATTTTTCCAAATTCAGAGTCATTCCGTTGTTAGTCATGCAGGGTATAAGGTTGTTCATTGTACTATCTAAGGTTTGTAAACATGTGGTGACATTTTGATTGGTGGTATACAGACAATTGTCGTCTGCATATTGTATTAAAGTGGTGCCAGGATGACAAAAAGTATGTAGATCTGCTGTATATATAGAGTACAAAGGCCCGCTAAGGATACCTCCCTGAGGGAGTCCGTCTCTAGTCAATCTTGGTCCTATTCTCTCATTATTAATTTTCAGAAATATGCTCCTACACTCCAACAAATGTAAGATATTTGTAACGAATTTGAACGGTAATCCCATTGATAGAAGCTTACTGCCTAGAACTTTCAGGATCACATTTTCGTATGCTCCAGTTACATCCAGAAATACGGCAAGCACTGATTTATTACTTGTCAGGGATATGTCTATGTCTGTAAGTAATAGTGATTGGCAATCTTGAATGGA
The DNA here is from genome assembly GCA_038030265.1 of Corythucha ciliata. Taxonomy (NCBI): domain Eukaryota; kingdom Metazoa; phylum Arthropoda; class Insecta; order Hemiptera; family Tingidae; genus Corythucha; species Corythucha ciliata. The sequence continues at coordinate 27,141,691 of CM075942.1, read as the reverse complement.
TTTGCCTTTTCTTCCACCAAATTGGGTGCGAGGGAAAAGCCCGTTGTATTCAATGTACCATTCTAGCTTATTTTTTATCACTCTTTCGAGGGTCTTGAGGATGCATGATGACAGTGATATGGGTCTATATGAGTCACAGTTATCACCGGGTTTGTGTGGTTTCAAGATGGGTACTACCAGGTAGCATTTCCAATCCTCAGGAAAGATTCCGGTTGCCCAAGCTTTGTTGAAGATATTTAATAATAATTTTTTTGCATTTTTTGGGAGATTGGCTATCATGGGATAATGAATATTATCCGGCCCCGGGGCTGTGTTTTTGTTCATTTTCATGGCATTCTCTAGTTCCTTATCGGTGAAAGGGTTTAATATGAAATGTTCATCACTTATATTTTGTCCAAATTGGAAGCTTTTATCTTCAGGAGCTAGTGGGGGACAAATATTGTCAAAAAAATCTTCTGCCCATGTGTTTTTGGACAGAGGGGGCTTATTAGTGGCTTTCCTGTTTTTTAAAAATTTTGAATTTATACCACATTTCTTGTATACTAGAATTTTTGTTTATACTTTCACAATACTTTTTCCACGCTTCTTTTTTGCTGTTTTTTACCACTTTTCTCGCTGAAGCTGTAGCTCTTTTGTAGGAACTGTAATTTGAGTAATTTGGACATGTTTTATATAGTTGGTAAGAATTTTTTCTTTGAGTAATTGCTGTTTTGCATTCATCATTCCACCAAGTTTTACTGAATTTAGGATTTTGAGATCTTTGTACTTTGGAATGCTCGTATTGCTAGCTTTATTAATGTTTTGAATGAATAGATGGTAATCTGATGGGTTTGGAGAAGTTAATTGTTCGCTGGTAAATTTATCCATTAATTTAGTGTAAACGTCCCAATCAGCTTTCTTAAGATTCCATATTCTTCCTGAACTATTGTGAATAATATGAGTGTACGGGCCGGTGGTTTCAAACATTATGGGAATATGATCAGAGCCTAGGGGGTCCTCTAGGATTCGTCAGCTAAATTTTGGGCTTAATGCTGGGGAAACCAGTGTGAGATCAATAGCGGAATGGTTAACTTGAGTAATTTTGTTTATTACAGTAGGCAGTAGGAGAACCGTCATTGAGTAATATTAAATTGCTGTTGTCCAGCGCTTCACTAGTGAATTTCCTTTAGGATTTGAATTGGAACATCCGAAAAACTGATGATGGCAGTTGAAGTCGCCTGCTATAACGCAAGGGCGCGGAATGTTGTCAAAAAATCTTTCCCAGGCTCTAGTCGAGATATCACTTCTAGGGTTATTGTATACGGAAATTATAGCAAGGTCTTGTGTTTCGTACGGGATTGTTATTCCCACACTCATGATATTTTCTGTTCGGGGAATGTCAAGGGAGCGATATGGAATATTGTTTTTGATTAAGATGGCTACTCCTGCTTTGCCATCACATCGGTCTTTTCTGATATTATTGTATCCTTCGAATATGATCTCTTGTTGAGGTCGAAACCATGTTTCGGAAAGTATTGCAATATTTATATTATTTTGAGACAGACATAATTCTAAACTTTCTTTGTTGCTAACAGCAGACCTCGCATTCCATTGTAGGAATTTGAGTGATTTTGTCATTCAGTTATTTTATAGTGATCAAATCGTGTTTTAATTTCTTTTATCAAATCTGTTTTGTTTGTTATTGTTGTATTCTTAAGACTAGTATAAATTTCATAAAGAGCTTCACATAGTAGGTTAGTATTTAGGGTAATTACTGATTGTTTTTGGGTGTCTAATGATGATGAAGTTGAGTGTGGATTAAACTTTATAGGGGTACACTGAAATAAATGTTGTCGGTTTTCGTCCAACAACTGTCTATGATCGTCCAGTGTTTTGTTCGGTGGGGTGTTCGGGCGGTGGCGCTTAGGTGGTATACGGTTTGAGATTTGTAAAGGGGGAAAGACAGATGCATGTTTTATGCTTGGTACTTGATTAGTGAGGACGTCTGAAAGTGTTGCTATTTAGCTTATCCTTTGCCTCAGTAAAGGATATATTTTCATTAGTCATCATATTTCTGATGGACTTCTGTCGACTAAACTCAGGGTATTTGCTTCTAGCGAGAGCCGAGTGCTCCCCTTTACAACGCACACAACTTACAGTGGTTTCTGTTGTGCATTCATTTGATGCGTGTTGATTACCACACTTATTACACCTAGGCTGGCATCTGCAATTTTCCTTTTTGTGACCATAACGAAGACAATTGTAGCATTGAGTGACCCTAGGGGTGTATATTTCGACTGGGCATTTGACGCAATGTAAAATAATATATTCTGATAGAGTTTGTCCTCGGAAGGTGAGCAAAACGGTTTGGGTGGGCACATTCTTGATTTGATCGCCATTGACTTCTTTACGCGTGAAACGTTTAGCTTTAATCACTTCTACAGGATCATATGTAGGCGACTCAGTATCAGATATAATATCTTTTTCACTCATGTCTAGACATACTCCCCTTATAATGCCTAGTCTCTGTACAACGTACGAGGGAGCGTAGGCTTCAAGTTTTTTATCTTTAATTTTATTGGAGTCAATTAATCGGTTGGCGGATTTTTCTATTTGTCAATTCAACCTTTATCCTATTCCTACCTATCTTCCGGATATCAGCGACGTTATTCTTGATTTCTGGATGACATTCAAAAATTAGCTTACCGAGAGCCATGGGATGGATACGGGTAATGTTATTAGCTTCCCCCACACCCTCAATAAAAATAATGAAGGGTCCTTTATCAATTGGTTTATAGTGAATAATTGGAAAATTCTTTACACCTGTGTTATTGTTTGGATTTTTCGTTGTAGGCTCTTTTCCGATTATAGTAGTTATTTCCATTGCTTCTGTTTCTGTGTTTTTTTTGTATTGTATTGTCTTGAGCAGTAGATTTGTCAGGCGGAACCTTACGCCCGTTCTCTTCGGAATCACCCATTCCGAAGAGAGAAAAATGAAAAAATTAATTAAAAAAAAAAAAAAAAAAAACTTCGGGGAGATAAAAGATAAAAATAAAAAAAAATAAACCTTCTTAGAGGGGGGCCAAAAAGTTTAGAAAATAAAATAGAAATTAGGTAATTTACCATGGATCCAAAAAGTACACTAATAAAAAAAAGAGACTATGTATACTCCCTGATGGTTTTATCGTTGTAGACAAGTGTCGAAGAGACAAATATGGACTTTGAACACTTCTTAACTGCTCTAGAGCTCGATTCAAACTGTCTTTTCGAGAAAAAACGTCGAAATACGAAAAATGTTTACAACTACACCCGCCGTAACTCTCGAACCGTTCACTCAAGTAAGATTATCTCGGGGATCATTTTTGTGGGCAATTTGATGAAGATTATTTTTGTAAACGCTCATTTTCACGCTAAAACTCATAGATTTCGAAATATTTGAGAAATACTGGAACAAAATAAGAATTTACTAACTTATTACCCCCTCCCACCCAAACCCATAGCCCCAAATGGTGGAACTTACCAATCAATATGTGGGTTGTGAGGAACAATTTGGCGTTGAAGGGAAACTTTCACTTTGGATGTTGGGGTTCAGGTCTATTTGCACCGTACTATTAGGCTTCAGCAATAATAATTATCGACTTGAGCAGAAATGACTATGGAAATAACGACAAAAAAATCAGTTTTTAACGCGATCAAGGAGCGGTTTTCGCCGTAGTTTGTCCGATAATTTATTAAATTCTGAGTTGAACATTGCCGACCCCGGTGCAGCCACAAAAGAATCATTTGATTTGAATTACGTCCAGAGAGTGATCAGCAGAAGGCCTATACGAGCAGAAGTTGGGGCGTACGCTGGAAACGAAATAACGAAAGTGGGTGATGGAATGGCTCGACCACTGTGGAGTAGCGTATGGGGGGCGGGGGGGCGGCCCGCCCCGGGCATCACTTGAAATGGGGTATCAGCCGGCTGAGGATTTTATTTATTTTTAACGTGAATAAGTTAAAGAACCGAGCACAGTTGGTAAATATTGACTCCTTTTGCACACCACCGGTACAAAACACTCCACAACTATTCAACTGCCCAGTCCCCACATTGCTAGGTGCTCCGTGAAAGAAATCATGGCTTAAGGTCTACCAAGAGGCACCAAATCCGCACAAAATGGTCCATTGCAGACCAGGGCACCCCCAAGAGCTATCTATAAGGTGCCTTTACACTGCGCGAAACTTCCTCGCGAAACAGTTTCGCGAGTCAAGTCTCGCGTAATGTAAATGGATGTTTCACCCCGAAACACGTTGCGCGAGGCAGTCTCGAGGCGAGCCAACCGTTGTCGGTTTTTTAGCGCGCATCAAAGTGTTTCACCCTTCTTGTTTCGCTTAGTGTAGACGCCCCTTTTGTCTCGCGGTGAAAGAGGATGGGTGCTGAGGAAATAGTGAATGAAGTAGAAGTAGCGTTCATTTTCGGTGACGCAGATAGTGACCGGGTGAAACTTTTTTATTTATTTTTTTTATTATTGTGTCCTTCGTTTGTCCTCGTACGGTCGCAACCAACAATGAAAAGGCCTCCGCAGTCCCCGGCACCGAAAAAACAATTCCTCTTGGCATGGCTGCCTCGCCCAAACCTTGCCTTGCTTGACTCGCCTCAATTGTTTCGCTTAGTGTAAACACCCCACGTTGCGCGAGGCTTCCTCGCGAGGAAGTTTCGCGCAGTGTAAAGGCACCTTAACAGTATAACGACTGTTAGTTGGTAGGAGGAGGTGTAAAAACTACAATCGAGTTGACTATGAGCTGAGTCTTGGGCGACGCCATGGAGGCAAAAAAGTTTGAGAACTGGCCAGAGCGTGCCAGGGGCTGCGGGTTGCATCCCACACCCGGTCAGTGTTCCACGCAAACACGCTCCGTTCCTCCACTCGCCAAGTGTAAGCTGGAAGAATTTTACAGAGCCAACCTCACGGAATTGAAGTCTTTTGATTAACCAAAGGAGGAAAAATTGTTTTTATGTAGAGCCGAATCCGTAAACTTGTTTTTTATTGAACCAAATAACCCTCAAAATTGGTATTTTGAGTATGCAAAGTTCCGCGAATTCTGTTGTTTGAAGATACTAACCCTCAAGACTGGTTTTTTGAACGACTATAGCCTTTGAGATTGGTTTATTGAAGCGCAAAACCTGTGAAGTTGGTTCTAACCAGAGTCAATCCTGGAAATTAGGGGTTTCAGGAGTTAAACCCGTGAAAGTGTTTTTTGAAAAGCCGGACCCTCAGAGGTTGTTTTTCATGTAAGCCAAGCCAAGCTCATGACTTTTTTTTCTGCAGAGTCAAACCCTCAAAAATTTTTTTTTTCAACGATTAAACCCCACGAAATCGGTTTCTTGAAGAGTTCATTATATTGAGTTCGTCATCATCATACTAACTTAATTATTACTACAAATCGAGCTCACAGAGACTATGAAACTGCTGATTTTTGCCCCGAGAAACATTCCCACGCCAAAAATATGACACCACAGTCTGTTTATTCCGAAAAAAGGCGAATATGTTAAATAGGTAGTAAAATAGGGCATGGTCCTTCCCCGTTCCCTGGTAAATTGAATACGATGTTTGGGAGAAAATTTCCCAAAGAACCCTGAAAGTTTTCCCTACCCTAAGCCTTGGATGATTTCCGATTGAGGCGAGTAGCACGATACTCGCATGCTTTTATAGTTGGGGGAGGGGGCATCAACCTTGACCACCGCTCCGGGCATCAAAACGTCACGCTACGCCCCTGCTCTACCAATGAAAATTTTGAAGAACTTTTTGTGATTGAGGATTATGTGCTGACGTCGGCTATGCGATTGACGATTATGTAAAAACATCGAAATCTCGGTCTCGTACTAAATACAATTTCATAGCGACGTATCGCTCGGGGTTTTTCGTCCAGCTAGCTCCGGTGTGAGCCCTTTGTCGCGGTAAACTCCTAGCCTAGAGCACAGAAAACTTCCTAAGCTGATACCAGTCGCGTTTCTAATAAATGATCTGGATTTTTCATTACTCTCACTTCGTTCAGACTTGTAGACTAATGCGACGTAGGGCGTTTCTTTCACGTCTCTTTTCAAATAATCAGGCAACGTGACGCCCGTTTCCACGTGTGTGCGAAATTTCGGAAAATTGTAAAAAACAAAATGTATGTTACCCTGAGATAGTGATGCGAAAAGCAAGAACAATACCAAGACTTGACAGTCTTGGTCTTGGTCTTGCATAGCGAGTCTTGCGTCTTGGTCTTGCATTCACAATCCAGTCTTGTGGGTCTTGTGTTGGTCTGGTGGGTCTTGGTCTCGCCCAAGCAGCTTGATAATATTTTCTGAACATTCAGAAAATATTCGAATATTCAGACAATATTCAGAACCCCCAAAAAATATTTTAAGAATATTAGTTTTTCATTCATCGTTAATCTTCGTATCATAATATTGTTTAATATGAAAATAATATTTTTGAACGAATATTTTCAAACGAACCTGATTCAAATATTTTTGAAATATTCTTCTTTGGTGTTGGCGGCAATATTTTCTTGTATCATAGAATATTATGTAAATATACTTTTATGAGTACTACCTAAATATTTTTCAAGATTATTTAATGCATATTTTTGCTAATTCCACTTGGTTTTTTTTGTCAAAAGAACAAAACTGGGTAATATTCGATGACGTTTGCGCGAAAAATAACGTACATCGCTCGACTATTAAGTGGTATTACCCGCTCGTTTTTAATTAGCGGCCTCGGCAAGCCTCGTCCGCCAAACAAAAAACTCGCAGGTAATGAACCACTTACTAATCTTGTATTGTAATCTAATATTTCATGTCTAGGCATGACAATTTTTGCCAAAATTAGTCACCAAGATGCGCTTCGGATAGCTATTGCATTTTGCTTGCTATTCTTGCAGAGGTTTTTCTCGTTGCCACGCAACGTACCTCTCCTGACACCTCCCCCTCACCACTGAAAGAACACAAAGGCGTTGTCGTTTGTCTAGACGCACCTTCCAAACTGATTTATTAATTTTTTTCTCTTCTTGCATCGGATAAAAAATCATGTGTGCACCTAATAATCCAACCAATAATCGCAAAGTGAATACGTTACAAAAGGTAGGTTCGCTTTTTCGTGTGGTTATCCTGACTCATAACAACCCCCCCCCCCTACCGCCATTCATAGTAAGAATAATAGCGGAACGGGGAAGGGTAAGGGTAGTACACGAATTCTTATGTTGGAAGTTTATTTATTAAATATTCATTTACCACAGAAATTATTTGGCAGCACTTCGCTGAGAGGGAATCAATCACAGAGCAATCAGTTGCGTAAATAAAGGCTTTAACATGGGTTCCTCTCCGGGTGATAGGATTCCAACACTTTGGAAGTGAAAAATGCAGGGACACCAGAAGTATTTTCAAGATCCGAGTATTGTGGCTAAGAAAGATTGACGTCCACTCTTCATTAACATGTCTGATTAGCACTATTTTTCGTTAAATTTCACAAATTGCAAAAAAGAACAAAATGAACACATAATTTATTTTTAATGTTGGTAAGCGATACCGGTAACCGTGACGTCAAACTTTTGCAGCGTATTCGCGGCTTGAAAAATCAGATGTTTCTAATTACTGGGGCCTTATTCTGTACGGTCGGGAAAAAATGCCGCAAGCGGGATCCAAGGACTCCGAATAAGAAATAACATTATCCCGCCATAGCAACCACACTTACGGCATTTTCCCCGGTCTGTTCCTTCGTTTCCTGAGTTCTACATTGGTGTAGAAAATCATCTGCTTTCATTCAATTCATCTGCATTCATTCGATTTCTTAGAATTCGGCCCGGATCGATTACATGGGTTTAAAGTTCCGTTTAACACTAAGCTGAGCTTAGATGGTTACACCCCAATCATAAATTAGCATTTTGAATACAAAATCTTTAAACCCTTAGCAACGCTTAAACGGACATTGTCGACCTAACCCTAAGTTAATGAGATCATGTGGTTTTCTTCACTAGTGTAGCACCCAACGATATACAGGGTGTACAAAAATCGACTGGACAGAGAAAAACCAGTGAAGGGGCAACTCATTTCTGATCGAAATTACTATTTGCACTTTTCCGAAATTCCGCTTGTTTCCGAGATATTCGTCGTTTTATGTTTTGTTTTTGTTTTTTTTTTTTTTTTTGTTTTCCAGAAACAGCCTGTTGCATACGCAATAATTGTTGCAATAGCAAAAATGATGAGACCATTGGAAAGAGCACACAATTTTCTATTTCAAGAACCTATTGTTATCCAGACCACACGACATCTACTACGTTTTTAATCAGCTTATTGGCGAGGAAACTTAATTCTGGAAGTATTGGTGATATGGTGATGTAGTCAGAAAATTAAGTTTTTTCGCCAATAAGCTCGTTTGATCTGGATGAAAATAGGATTTTTAAATAGAAAATGTTGTGCTCTTTCCAATGGCTCATCATTTTTGCCATTGCAAGAATTATTGCGTGTGCAACAGGCTGTTTCTGGAAAAAAACAAACAAACAAAAAAAAACAGAAAATGGCTATCATTAATGTGGTGGTTGATTGAGAGCTAAAATCTCGTGTTAAGTCTTACAAGCATGGGATGAATAGTTTAGCCCACCCGAGGTGCATCTAAGATATAACGTTATAAGTAATTTATTTAATTATTAAAATTAAAATTCACCAATGAGGTGCATGATTGCAACTGGACTTATGGGGTTTTACGTCGCATAGACCGGACAACTCTTTTGCGACCCGCGAAACGTGGCGATCATGCCGAAAGAATGAATTGAATTTTTTATTAGTGGTAATTAGGTACGCATAGTCCCCCCATAGAGGGACAAAACTCATCAAAATTAAATCGAATGATACTGATGTTTTGATAATATCTTTGTTTATTGTCAAGCATATTTCTAATTATTGTGAGATATGGGTGGAAACAGGAGTAGCCTCAAACTTGCGGGTAATCAACATCAACCACTTACGGGACAAATTGGGTTCGCAACTTTGCGATGCACTTCCTGCTTTTCACTGCTTCATAGGTTCCGACTTCACGTCAGCTTTTTTCGGCAAGGGGAAGATAAAACCTTTGAACCTTCTCAAAAACAATTCGGAATACGTCCAGGTGCTCACCACAATGGGATCAAAAAACTTATTGAGCCCTAGTGAGACGAAAGTGGTTGAAAAGTTCGTTTCCTCGCTGTACGGTGTGAAAAAGTGTTCAGATGTTAACCTTGCTCGTCTAATGGTTTTCAAAAACACTTTTGAAAGAAAAGTTGCTATGGGCAGATTTAATGTTCGCAAAGGCATCGACATGTATTCTTATCCGCCATGCCGAGCAACTCTTGACGAAAAAATAAAACGGACTATTTACCTCTCCCACATATGGTGCGGAACCACTGAACAAAGAATTACGATAAAGAACGTGGAAGAATACGGCTTCACTTTTGGCAACGGAAAAATAATGCTTAAGTGGTTCTCTGGAGCGCCTATGCCAGAGGACCTAATCGATATAATTTCGGATGATGACTCTCACCGCATCACTAAAAATTCTGAACAAGAAGAGGCCGATTCCACTGCGGAGAGGACGACTTTAGAATATGACGGTGACGAAGATGGCAACACTCATTGGGATTGAACGCGGGTCAACTGGTAACTAAACTTTGTTATTGTTGTACTACTATTAATATCCGCACCATCATGATAATTACATTGTTTCTCCAAAGATTGGTTGTCCAAAGATTCCGACAAGTGGTGAAATGACGAGTTAAGTTTATTTTTATATATTAAATATTATTAAAGTCAAAGCATTTCTCAGAAAAATTACCTACTTTATATACATATACACATATTCCTACTAATTGCTAAATAACACTGAAAAAATAGATAATACTACCAAGTTGCAATCGGGCACCTTACGAGTTCATTAATTTAATAAATTAAATCAATCACTTATAACGTTATATCTTTGATGCAATCGGGTGTGCAAAACTATTCATCCCATGCTAGTAAGACAGAACACGAGATTTTAGCTCTCAATCAACCACTACATTAATGATAGTGGTTGCGCATATAAACAGTTAATTAACGAGTTCAACTAATAATTACGCCATGTTCGTCGCGTCTTGCAGCTCGCAGAGGATTTTTCCTGTTTTTGTGTCGTAAAACCCCAGATTTTAAGCCAAGTTGCAATCGTGCACCTTGTAGGTGAATTTTGGTCGTATATTTAATTACTTTGATTAATTATTACGCCATGTTCGACGAGTATTAAAAATCGTAGACGCGCAGTTTCATGTTCAGGGGGTTAAAATCTATCGATTAAGAGTATAGGTAGAAATACCTCTTATGGGTGAGAAAATCGACCCCGGGATCCTAGACTATCTTGTGTGCTCCAAAGCCCCGGTGCTTATAACCCACGTCTCGTCTGCCCGATGTAGAAACTGCCGCAGGAGCACTATATCCTATACAAAGTCGAACTTCCGAATCCGAACGCTCTACTATCAGTACTATCCGAACACCTCTAAAATCCGAACGAGCTCAAGACCTTCCGCCGCCTCTCCCCTTTATGATGTCAAACAAAATGCAGTCTAAGCGGTTTTCAGGCGCAGTCTTCTTTTTACACCTTTTTTACCTTTTTTTCGTATTAGTTCCCCGAATACTATCTCTCGAGTCGATGCTTTTGAACACAACTGAGAGAGACGATGCTTTTGAACACGAACTATGGATCGCGGTTCAGAAAAACATCACAAATTTCTCCCCAAAACCTTGATTTTTTGATAAAAAGAGAAGTAATTTCTGTAATTGATTCTTGGATTGAAAATGTAACACAAATTAAAATACATTAAATGAAAGGTATCGAAAGGTTTTTTGTATATAGTTGTTAAAAAACCTCCATAATCCGAACGAATCTTAAATCCAAACGATCCCAATCCCCAATTTGTTCGTTGTGTTATGTAATTTATTTTAATTTGTGTTACATTTTCATTCCAATAATCAGTTAAGGAAATTACTTTTTTTTTTTTTTTTTTTTTTGTTTTTGTTTTTTTTTTTAAAGTCAATATTTTGGGAAAAAATCTCTGATTTTTTGGGAATTATGAACAGCGCTCCTTAGTATGTGTTCAAAAGCATTGTCTCTCGCAGTTGTGTTCAAAGCATCGACTCTAGAGACAGTATTCGGGGAATTGCTCTAGAGCAGAATTTTATGTAAATGGCAAAACGTTATTTTTGTGTCAAGAAATGCGTTATGAATGTTAGCTCTTCGCTCGTTGCCTGCTATCTTACTTCGACTTCCAAGCGGCGATCATCTGGATCCCTTCACTTCTAAGGCATTCATTTTCATTTATAAAATAATCGGGAATTTTCCAAAGATTTGTCGCAATAGGATCTTCCGACCTCTTTATAGCTGATGCTTTCCCGGAACTTCTACGACACTGTTACCTCCATTCTCATCACATCTTTCCTTTATAACGAACTCTCAACCGGAAAAGGGCTGAATTCGTCCTCTGGCTTGTATTTTCCCGATGAGAAACGAAAAACGGGGATATTGTGGATTCCTATAATTAGATTTGCAACCATCAGGAGCACACTGGCATTGTTAACGGCGAGGGAAAAATAATAAAAAAATTCGCTCCGGCAGCTGGCGGTCGGAAAGAGAGCATTTCATTCCGTATACGGATACCCTAAGCCGTGCCAGGAGTAATAATTTTGATACCATAATTTGTTTCATTAAGCCGAACTTCTTCCTCTATTTTCACCACCCTCTCTTCAAAAATGTCGAAAAGTTTCGGTAGTTTTCCAAGGGCTTTGATATATTAAATTTCTGTGCCGTATTTTATAATAAACGATTTTATAATAAACGTTTTCGATAAATCTCAATGGAACCCAGGGCTTTTGTTACATTAAATTATTGATTCGAATTTTAGAGCGCTAAGATGAACTAGTGAAGTTCAACGCTATTTTTACACTTCCACACCACCTGGAGGAAGAGGACCACCTTGACTTTTGCGAAAAATTAAAATCGGAATCAAAGGCTACTCTAACATGGAGTATATTGGCGCGCCTCGATGGTGTAATGGATACAATGCTCGCTTCACAACCCAGCGGGCCTGGGTTCGAATCCAGCCATTGCCCATTGCACTATAAGGCTGTGGCGAGCTGTGACACGGCACACTCGGCTTCGTGTGGGCGTTCCAAAAAAAACATGGAGTATACGTACCGAATATGATGCTTTCAACTGGTGATTTTTTGACCATTTCAACCCCTATTCCCCCCATACTACAAGTGGATGCAACAACAGAATCCTTTTCGTGAAATGGTTGAGTGAGGAATCTCAGGTGCTGAAACAGTTTTTTTTTATTTAAAAATGTTATTTTACTGAGCACTAAAAAAAACGCTAAAAAATGACGTTGTGCATTCACTTGCAGTAAGAAAGCTTGATTTCAGCAATTGGAAAAACACGAATTCCTTTTCAAGAAATGGACAATTTTTTTGTCCAGATGTCGTAATTTTTTGAAGTTACGGCAAGAGGAGCCACTTCGTGAAATGGACATCCATTTCATGTGAATCCTGAAGACCACTGAATTCGTGTTCTAGAAGTTCTGAAACGTGAAAAAAACATGACTTGACCCATGATTGCCACCATCCCGACGAGACCAATAGTGCATTTTCAGAATGAATGGACTAATTAATAGTGAAGAACGTAAGGACGAGAAGAAGAAGTAGAAGAAGAATCAAGAGAAAAGAGATTTAATTAGCATTCAGCACAGCAGCGGTTAACCTAACGAGTGAAAACACTGAAATGGTACAATTAGTAGAACGAGTGGAGTGAGTAACACAATACCTGTTGTACCCGCTACATGCATAGCGGCATAACAGCGAAGCGGTACTAGGGAGTTGCAATACCTCGTACATTCAAGAACGGATATATTGCTCCAATATCATAACAAAAAAATGCCAAAATATGAAAACGAGTTGATGTCTGCGGTTGAAAAACAGGGCGAAAAGATGAAAAACAGAAAAAAGGATAAAAACATCTGTAATGTTACAATCAGTACGTATATGCTGGCTTTTTAAGTCGAAAAGTGGCTCTTCTCTAGAAATTTATGTTAGAAAGTTCAAATCAACTTCGTCCAGCCGTTTTAGATTTACTAGGGAAGATCTTGCGGAAAACTTGTTTGTTATACGCAAACCAAATAATTTATTTATTTAAATAAATAAATAGAGACTTTTAGCCATACCACGCTAAAACGCTAACGCAAACGTTGTTGCTTGGTTACGAAACATCTGATTGGTTGAAATTTAAAATTAAAGTTTCCGGAGGATTTAACGGAAGATGGCTAAAACTCACTAATAACATAATTAGTTAAACGCAAACCACGAATCGACGTTGTTGTTTTTTCTCAATGTGTGGATTGATACCGCGGAGTTCCGTTGTAGCCACTGGTCATTGCCTCGATTTGTTTGGACTTAATTTGTCAAAACACTAATCCGTCAAGAGTGATCACAAAAAGATCTGGATTAGTCCCATTCGTCTAAAACCAGCGCTGAATTAATCGTTTCATTTTTATTTCAGTTTACGTCATTTTGGGCCAACATGATGAACATTTGGGATTATTAATGGCTATGGAACACCAAGGATTATTGACGAGTGGTATGTTAATGTATATTCGTGTTTATTCTGGCTTAAATGAATGAGGAAGTAACACATTTTCCAAAATCATGCTGTCGTGATAGCTTGGGTACCAAAACTCATGAAAACACGATCCGTTCAAATAAAATCAGGCCCTATATTTTTTTATTAATTTTTAAAACTATTGGGTTGTGGGACCCATTTGAAATAGGCTAGATAGACTGATGACGTAATAATAGCATTCGCGTGACCTCCACAATAGCTTCCCACAAATCAAACAATAGGAGTTAAGAGAATTGGTAGGACAAGAAGGGGCAAGACATGATAACAGCCATGATGCGGAGGGGTGGGAGGGGTCACAACCCCTTAACCACGTCACGAGTCACAGACCGGCCGTTTAAGGTTACAAAAAAAATTGACAAGTTTAATTAATCCGCTATAAATCGAAATCAATCATTTACGCACTAATATTAAAATCCTGGTCATATTTAGTCATTGTCTTTTGAAAAAAAAATGTTTCCAGGGATTTTTATTTTTTATGTTACTTCCTCATTGTACATTTTTTTCTCTGTTCTCCCCTTCGTCCCCAATTTTTTTTTTTTTTTTTTTTTTTAAGGAGAATACTGGGTGGTTGGGGTTGATATCACGCAGTACGACGCCAGCAACCCCACGAAGTATTTCCAAGGGCTTCTACAGGATAAGCCCGACCCAGCCGCTTTGCGGGCTTACAGATCATATCTGGGAATTGCACCTACTCAGCCCAAGGATTTCTCCAATTTCGCCGCCCTCGTTAATAAATACATGGAGCTTCCACCGTTTTGTTACCCTAATCCCTTAGGGAATCTTGGTGGAGGCAAGCAGGTCAATATAGAGAAAGAGGGGAAAAACGAATTACTTTTAAGCCCTTATTGTGGGGAAAGGGGGATTTACTATGTAAAAGAGCTCGTCTTTTCCTTATTTTCGTTTTCTCTCTTTCACTTTTTGCTTAGATAGCGGCAGAAGCTGCGTATTTGTATGATGCTGTCATCTTGTACGCTACTGCTGTGTCAGAGATGTTGCATGCTAACGAGGACTACAGAAATGGTACTAAAGTGATAGAAAAACTGAAATGTCGCCACTACATCAGTGCCATGGGGTAAAAATCAGCACAATAACACATTTTTTAAACTGTTCACTATGGGAAGCATGGAAGAAAAAGTTGATAGTGTTACTATGCTTAGATACACGGTTTATATGGACACTAACGGTGATGCTGAAGGCAACTATACGGTCATCGCGAGAAAGACAAACCAGTCTGGTGTGTACGGAATTTTCCCAGTGGGGAGTTTCTCATATCGAGCCATTACAGACAGTCTGCCTGTGTGTACATTATTATGGCTAAATGCTCACCCTCGTTTAGATTTATCGCTAATAATTTGATTCGGGTTTTACAGGAATTGTACCTGACGGATGACATCGACTGGATCCAAGGCGAGCCTCCTATCGCTGTCCCGTTGTGCGGTTTCACTGGAGAGAAATGTGTTAGTAGGTATTTCGTAATACTATAGAGTAAAGAAAACAGAATGACGGCTGAGATGAAGTAGTGAATGAACGTATATTGGTCGACCCGAAATGAATAAGCCGGCTGAGAGCTTTCGAGCCTCCCTACCCTTTGTTGCCTTTTTCTGTTCTGAAAAATTGACTATGGTACATGAAGAAGAAACTGTACCGAGAACGAGGACGCCAATCAAATCAACGGTTTCTGTCCTTTTCCGCCTACAGTGAAAATGCATTGTTCATTTCACAGCTCCGTGAGACCCTTCTAGTAGGGGGGGGGGGCACAGTAACTTTGCCAGCATACCAGTTGTTAAATGAGTGTGAATATTTCTATTTCAACGTGTATAGCTAGCAGGCTGACCACTCAGTATAAAAAGGCTATAGTTATATAGCTCTGAATGTCGTCGTGTAGGATTCAACGCAGTATTTTCGTGTGGGGAGGGATGCAGTATTTCTGCTGAGTCCAGGGGCAAGGGTAAGAACACAAGTGAAAATTCCACAAACAAGCCCAATTCAATTCATGACTTCAGTTGAACCAACTTGACCGTGAAAGAGAAACCACGGCCTATGGAATAGGTTTTTTTTAATATTTAGTCTCAAACTACTTCAATAGATGAAGCGGTGGTGCCCCTAAGCTAGTCAGCTTGTCACCGAATCAAAACTTTCGAAAGCTATATAATGAAAGCGTATAACTCTGTGCAGCACACACGATGGAAATCATGGGAGGAGTAATCGGAGCCAGCGCGGCGTTGTTCATCATAGTGTCGCTAATCATCTACCGAAACTGGCACTACGAGCAGGAGCTGGACAGCCTTCTTTGGAAAATTGATTTCAAGGAAATACAGATAAACGAAGATTACGCTTTAACTTCTGAAGTCAAAATGAACCGAGTCAGTCAATACAGTCAGAGTCAGTTGGCCTCTGTGCAATAATTGTTAAATCGATTATTCATTTTTCAGATGACGCATCCATTGATCAGAACGAGTCAAGTGTCATTAACATCCAACCCCGATATAGATTTCAGATATTCCGCTATATTCACGCCCATCGGAATCTACAAGGGGCGGGCGTTCTCCGTCAAGAAAGTTAACAAAAAGTCAATTGACATAACAAGGAGCATGAAGAAAGAGCTGAAACTTGTATGCATATATGATACTTTTTGCCAGCACGAGGCTCTCCAACGATTCCGTTTTTGTTGTTCTTGTTTCAGATGCGTGACTTAAGGCACGATAATTTGAACGCGTTCATCGGGGCTTGCACTGATCCTCCAAATATCTGCATTGTTACAGAATACTGCACGCGCGGAAGTCTCAAAGTATGACTGATGATGTTTGAAGGCCCAAGTCTGTCTAATATTAAGAATAACTTAATCATTTTAGGACATTCTGGAAAACGAAGATGTTAAACTTGATAACATGTTCATAGCTTCACTGGTGGGCGACATTTTAAGAGTAAGAGAGTCTCTTTTCACCTTCGCTTTCTTTCTTTTCTCGTTCACTTTTATAAACCCGAGCGATACGCGATGTTTTGAGGTCTCTATCAATTGTAAACATCTGAAAACATGAGTTGCGAGTATGGGGGAGGGGCTTTACAAACTAAAATTCAAGTCGCAGGAAAGAGGTCCTGGGCCTGGGGAAAGTACTTTGTTTGGTCACATTATGGAGAAGCTCTCCCCGTCGGGTGAGACGGTGACTTGTAGATGTTCGTGATTATTTATTTCCCACCCTTGTTACTTCCCTCCTCACAGCGTTCGCTCTTGTCCTATCCTTCCAAGCTCCTTATCCTTAAGCATTAGCAAAAGTGAATTTACCGATGACTTTCTGTAGTTATTATCGGTTTTATTGACAGTATTTTTTCCCTAGGGACTAGCGTTTCTTCATGACTCCTCGCTAAGATTTCACGGTAATCTTAAAGCTTCCAACTGTTTGGTTGACTCAAGGTGGGTTGTCCGCCTATCAGACTTCGGCCTGCGGGAATTTAAAAGCGGAGCCGATGACTTTCATCAGACGTGGTCTTTGAATCACGTGTGTGACGAACAAAATCGCTGCAAATGCTTGGGTAAATTGTTTATTGCCGAGAAAGGCAAGGTATTATCATCTTTGCCTACTTTCCCTCTCAGGAGGAAAACAAAAACAGCCCGATCTCCTGTCACTGTCTTAAGCGTCCCCTAATACATTGCGCGTTTTAGTTATATTATTCTGTATAAATTTCCTCCTGAAAATTATCAAACAGTTGGTTACTTTCGATACAGGTCTCCTCTACCGTGCCCCCGAACTTCTTCGCGTTACAACAGAAACCCCCGGGCCAGGGTCACAAAAAGGGGATGTTTACAGTTTCGGAATCATTCTCTTTGAATTACACAGTCGGAAAGGCCCATTCGGCGACCGATCGGGGCTAACTCCAAGACAAATAGTTCATCGAGTCATGTTCCCGCCCCCGAACAGTAGCCAACCATTCAGGCCACTCCTCGATCAATTAGAGGTGAGCTTCGACTACGTTCGTGATTGTTTGATTGAGTGTTGGCAAGAGATCCCGGATGACCGTCCAGATATTAAGACTATTAGAGGCAAGTTGCGGCCGATGAGAAAGGGAATGTACGTAATTGTACATTATTTGAGATGTTTGATACGAATTCAATGAGCAATTCCTTTCAGGAAACCAAACATTTTTGATAATATGATCGCTATGATGGAAACATACGCGAATAATTTAGAAGCGTTAGTTGATGAACGCACTGACCAATTAATGGAGGAGAAAAAAAAGACTGGTTAGTCTATTGAAATATCTTGTATCGTTAAGCTTCGTGCGCTATTATTGTTTAATATACATTTCAGAGGCTTTGCTGTTTGAAATGTTGCCGAGATGCGTCGCAGATCAGCTTCGTAAGGGTCATAAAGTACAAGCGGAACACTTCGATTGCGTCACAATATATTTTAGTGACATCGTCGGATTCACGGCTATGTCAGCAGAAAGTACGCCCTTACAGGTGGGCGACCGGAATATTTGTGACACCCGTAAACCTAAAATTTATTAATTTTTGTTTCAGGTTGTTGATTTTTTAAACGACCTCTACACATGCTTCGACTCTATTATCGTCAACTACGACGTGTACAAAGTGGAGACAATTGGAGATGCGTACATGGTCGTTTCTGGTCTTCCAGTAAGAAATGAAAACCAACACGCCGCCGAAATAGCTACCTTGTCCCTTGATCTTCTTCAAGCAGTAAAAAGATTCAAAATAAGGCATCGTCCTAATGACCAGCTTAAATTACGCATTGGAATTCACTCAGGTTGGAATGCATTATTCATTAAAAAGGTATTATACAATTTTCAGTTCTTTAACTTTCTTTTCAGGTCCAGTATGTGCGGGTGTTGTTGGGAAGAAAATGCCTCGATACTGCCTTTTCGGTGACACGGTGAATACTGCTTCTAGGATGGAATCAACAGGCGATGGTATTACGCTGACAAAATAAAATAATTTGATGCAAATTTCATGCTAATCGTACATGTTTGACACTTTAGCGTTGAAAATTCATTGCAGTGAGACCTGTAAAAAGTTATTGGACAAACTAGGGGGTTACATCTTCGAAGAAAGAGGACTTGTAGACATGAAAGGAAAAGGCGAAGTCAACACCTATTGGCTCATTGGTGAAGATCCCTCGCTGAGAGCCATCCGTAAATGCAATCGAGAGGAACGGGTTCGTGAGAATCGCAAAGCACCCCGAAGCTCGTTGAAAGTTCCCAAAGGTCTATCGAGAGCCGCCAGTTTTGAATCGCCCAAGAAACTTCGATTCGCGAAAAACGCCATCGAATTCTCCACGGGCACATACAACAATCACAAAGCGGCGCTGGAATCCATCGTCCTTGACGCGAATGTTTCGAAAAAACATTTGACGGTTCAATTTTGCGATCACCTAAGCGCATCCTGCCCATGTATAAAACACGTTCAGATCGCGATGAACGGTGAAAATCCTCAGAGAGAAGAAAGGTCGAGTGATCCAACCATTTTTCCCAATGATCAAATCAACACCCCACTCCTCTCTCAGCAGGAAAGCCATGTTTAGACCTGTTACACCTTCAGAATTTCAAAACATACTTTTCTCCAATCTTATAGAAAAACGTTCTGTAAAATGATGCATGCAATCACGTGATATGTGAATTTTGAAAATAGCTGTATAGTGATGCTATATTTAACTTGAAGTCGTTCTTTGGCTTACTTGTCTTTCCCTAAAGCCTATAAGAACAGGAACCCTGCCTCTTCTTAATTATTAATAATTACAAAGGGAAGATAAATATGGTGCCTAACTCCACTAAAGAACCACCGAATTTGGGCCTTATTCTCTAACGAAATAGAAACGTTGCTTTGGAAGAAACATTGAAATCTCATTCATAAAATTAAGAAAACTGAACGAAAACATATGATTTTTGAAAAAAGCAATGATGAAAAAAGTTAGTGAATCAGGCCCCCCCCCTTTATTCTGTAACTCATAACGCGTGCGTTAGCAAAATTTCTCAGCTGATTATTTTTAATTATTCACCTTGTTTATTTCGCTAACGCTTGCGTTAAGAGTTACAGAATAGGGGGGCAGAATTCTTACTTTATTCAATTACGAACAAGCTTTCATGAAAGGGCGTAGGTTTTTAACTTTTCCCCGGGGGGCTTCTGCCCCCCTATTCTGTAACTCATAACGCGTGCGTTAGCAAAATTTCTCAGCAAATTACTTTCAGATATTCGCCTTGTTTATTTCGCTAACGCACGCGTTAAGAGTTACAGAATAGGGGGGCTGCTCTCAAATTTGTTAAAAATTTGTAATTATCACTTTGTTTCATTATGTATACAGTGGATGCGGTTTAAACGCCTAGGAATACGTGATCGGACACTGTAGACTCGTCTCGGCCCTTGACCATTTTTATGCAGGATGTTCCGAATCAAGCACGGACAAATTTGTGGATGAAAGTAGACCTTATTTGCAATCGAAAATGCCAAATACATCATAGCCCGAAACTCAATTGTTTCTGAGATATGATTTTCCAAACGGTTTAAAAGGCATATATCTATTTTCTTATAGTGCGACTTGTCGCTTTCAAACGAACTTTTGTCGACCTCTGACGCGAGATTCGAAAATAGCACATATGTTTCTGTCAGAAATGACAATTTCAGGGATAGTTCTTCCTATTTTGTCGCGGCAACTGCGGTTCACAACTTGACAAATCAGAGATTTTTAATTTAATTTAATTTGTTGCAAAGGTAGACCCCCCCCCCCCTTTATCGTTAACCACCATCACTACGGGTGTTCCGGTTTGATGGGTCTACTAACTCGTTACCCTAATCATTCTTTCAACATGCAGTACTCCTTCAGTACTTCAACCTGGAGTGCTTTGCAGCATTCATCCTGCGTCTTTCACAGCATTTAGTTTTAATGTTATGATCGTATTGACGATATGTTAGTTGAAACTGTAACGAAGGGACAAAAACACGATGAGAACAAGTAACGTCAGGAAGAAGAACGCCCAATTTTACTGCTTCTTTGGGTGTTGGTGGGGGGAATCCGACTCTCCCACCCCGAAGAAGTAGCCTTCAGTACGACCCTGATCTTCAACCTATATAATTTCTGCTCTGCAGTTCACAAAGGGCTAAAATAAAGGAACCATGTAAACTGAACTTGAATAAATTAAAGAACGCAGTGCTCTCTTCTGGGATCAAAAATGAGAATTTTTTTTCTTTCCTACATGATGAGAAAACTCAATTTTGCTGCCTCCGTAGGGAGGGGAAAGAAGGACTTTTCCGGGCTAGCCTGACAAAGTATTTGTCGGGCTAGCCCGGCGCTACTTTGTCTTGCGGCTTTGTCAGGCTAGCCCGGAAAAGTACCTCTTTCCCCTCCCTACGGAGGCAGCAAAATCGAGTTTTCCTATCATTCCGGAAAGAAAATAATATGTGCACCTTGCCAGGAAAGTGTTTCGCCGGTCCTCGTCTACGGCTCGGCTGGGCAACTTGTCTCGGCCCGGCAAATACACACTTTCCCGCCTATGTACACAATATACTACAATTGAGACCGCTGATTTAGGGCGGGAGGGGGTGGAGTGGTGATACTTGTAATCCATATGACTTTGGCACTGTTTGGCACTAACAATAAATTATAATAAATCTTGTGACGAATATTTCCGTCGCAAATAAGAATTTAGGGGGAATGGGGGGGACAAGGGAAATTCGGAAGGAAGAGGAGCTTCCACACTCTTTGAAATAAATACTTTAACTTTAATCGGGTGGAAAAGGGGGAGGAAACTCCACAGCTATTTACATCTGTATCTGGTAGGTGAAAAATTAAAGTACTTCTTATAGAAATTTATTAGTAGAGCCAGCGCGCTTCCTTAATTTCCTCGAAGGCAACCAACGGAAACCGCAAAAGTGGGGCAGCTGTCCACCCCTAGATACCACCAAAAAGGATTCAAACATTTAAAATCCAACAGGTACGCTAAGTACATTTTGTTTCATCAAAATTTTCTCAGATCCTGACTCAGTAATAAACCAATTTCTCGAATTTCGCTCACTAAAACACCAATGGGCATGTTCCTTTATTCAGCGGATGAGTAAAAATTCCCATCGTGATTTAGCCTTCCCTCACATTTATCATGTGTTAGTTTTGTAACCTAATCCATCGACAAATTTAGGAATACGCCCAATTACTTGTTTTTTTTTTTTTTTTTTTTTTTTTTTTTTTTTTTATTGTAATGAAAAACAAATTTCGTGGGATGCCCTAATTCAAAAGCCAATTTCGTGGTTTTTGCACACTAAAAAACCTTTTTTGTAGCTCTGCCCCACTAAAGAACCAACTTCTCAGATATCGATCACTAAGAAACCAATTTTTCTGATTTTCTTGCCAAAAAGTTAGCTCACTGAAAAACAAAATTGTGTGATTTCACTCTCAAAAAAACAAATTTTGCGGTTTTTTCTAAGGAAAAAGAAATGTTCACGTATCTAAAAAAAATAAATTTACGACTTTTTGTTGCTATCAAACAAATTTCGCAGGGTGCCCAAATTCAGAGACCGTTTTCGTCCATTTTACGCACTAAAACTTCATTTTAGCACGGTTTGCCTAAGTAAAAAAATTGTTCTCGGAGTTCCTTCTCTAAAACACCAATTTTCCTGATTTTCGTTGCTTCCAACTAAACATTCCCCGGATCTGGCTCACTAAAAAACAAATTTGTCTGATTTCGCTCAAACTCTTAACGCTGTGTTAAAACCAAGTTTTGCGGATAATTCTCTCTGAAAAAAACATTTTCCTTCTAATAATTATAAATGTTTTAATAAAATAAATGTCCCTATTGTTGGCAAACCAACAATAGCGCTCCACTGTATACATAATGAAACAAAGTGATAATTACAAATTTTTAACAAATTTGAGAGCAGCCCCCCTATTCTGTAACTCTTAACGCTCTCAATTGTTGGATTTCGACAAAAAAAATAAAAAAATAGCAAAATGTGGTTCTTTAAAATATCAAATTTCGCGAATTTTTCTCGCAAAAGAATAGTATATTGTACACCTAGGCATGAAAGGCGTACTTTTCCGGGCCGAGAAAAAAGTGGCCAGCCAAGACGCAGTCGAGGCTGACCATTTTTCGAGGCCCAGAATACGCATTTCTGCCGAGGCGTACACATGATTTTTTTATCCTACGCAAGAAGGGGAAAAAATTAATAAAATAGTATTGAGTTCAAAACTGGAAGGTGGAATAAAAAGAAAACGTTTGCCCATCTGTACTTGACAAAATACAAAATAAAAGTGCATCCAGACAAACGACAACGCCTCAGTGAGTAGGAACGACGTCGGTCGCTGTGGAGGAGTGAAGAGAGGTGCGTTGCGTGGCAACGAGAAAACCCCCTGCAGGGATAGGAAACGAAATGCCATAGCTATCCGGAGCGCATCTTGGTGACAAATTTTGACAAAAATTTTCATGCCTAGGCATGAAAAATAGTATATTGTGTACCTAGCCGAGAAAGTGGGTGTTTGCCGGGCCGAGAGAGGTTGGACGGGCGAGCCGAAGGCGAGGCCGGCCAAACTCGAGGCCGGCAAACCACTTTCTCAGCGAGGAGCACATACTATTTTTTTTCATACATGAAGCGAAATTAATCAATTTTAAATCAAATCCTCAAATAAGTAGGTGTACAAAAAATGAAAGAAAGAGGAATTTGAAAGCCGCGAGTGATTTGTTCATGAGTGCGAGGTGCAACTGTCCATTATAGAGTAGGAAGGGGTTAACAAATGAAGTCCGGCAGGGCCGTAACCAAATTTATTTGATGAGGTATTCAGATCTATTAATAAAGAGATTTTTTTTTTTTTTTTTAGGCATATCGTTTATAAACTGCTCTTTTAATAATGCAACATTTAATGTACTTCCCAATTAAATTAATTTTGTAAATAATAAATTGTACGTTGTTTTATCGTAGTGTATTCTCATTTGGGGCGATCTGTTCGGGGGCTTCAGTAAAAAAAGAAGAAGGAGAAGAAGAAGAATAAGAAGAAAAAGGGAGAACCTCCAGATGATTTAATAAAAACAAGTGAAGAACACAAAATCGGTACTTTGCCGGGCTAGCCGGGAAAACACCTACTTTCTCGCTCCTTTTCAGCCCGCAAAGTCGAGCTTTGGAGTCATGTATGAAAAAAATCGTATTTTCATGTCATGAAAGCACATCAGTCATGAAAGCAGTCATGAAAGCACGCGTTTTCACATCGAGTAGGATAAAAAAACATTTTTCCGGATCTGGCTACTGTACAATGAATTTTTCAGAAGTTCGAAAAATGAAGTCGCCGGTAATCATAATTCAATAAATTAAATGGAAGTGATATCTTCCGGACGACAATGGAGGGGCATAGCACGACACGATTCGTTGTTTCGGGAAAAAATGGGCTCCCCGGCGGGATTTGAACCGTCAACCTCTGGATTACTAGTCCAGCACACTTCCAATTGTGCCACGGTGACGCCTTTGGAAGTCGTACTGCGAGGGATCAGCTAAGCCGAACCCCACCCAGGGCCATTGTTTCTTTCTACGCCATTGTTTCTTGGTCTAATCGTAATATCTGAAAAAAGTTTTGTTCCGACAGCAGCCTGTCTGGAAAAGTGAATTTCATTCATGCGACAATCAAGTCAAACCTCGTGGATGATAAAAGAGAAGACAGTAAAAAAATTTCGCTCCGGCAGCTGGCGGTCGGAAAGAGTGCATTTCATTTCGTATGCGGATACCCTAAGCCGTCCCACAAGTAATAATGTTGAGACCATGATTTGTTCCGTTAATGTTTGACCCTTCCTCGTACTGTTTGATGCCGGGTTTGTTTAAGCTGAGCTTAATGGGAATCAAAGGCTACTTCAAAATGAAATCATCGTACCGAACATAATGCTTCTGGAACCAACTGGTGATTTGTAGTGATTTTTTTACCAGTTCAAGCCATATGACCCCCCCCCCCCACCAAGTACACCGATTTGTCCCAAATGCAATACCAACCGAGGTCGTATGACTACTGATTTTTGTGCCAAAGCGCGTTCCACTAAATTAATTTCTTCGAGCGTTATCGTGCTAACAAGACCACAGACTTACTTCCACCCCGGGGGCACCACCCCCTCCACCTTGACTTTTTCAAAAAATTAAAATGGGAATCAAAGGCTAGTCTATCATGGAGTATACGTACCGAATATGATGCTTCTAGAATCAACTGGTGATTTGTAGTGATTTTTTGACCATTTCAAGCCCTATTCCCCCCCCCTCCACCTTGACTGATTTTGCCCAAATGCAATACCGACCGGGGTCTTATGACTAGTGATTTTTGTGCCAAAGCGCGTTCCGCTAAATTAACTTCTACGAGAGTTATCGTGCTAACAAGAAAACGGCCAAAAAGATATATACAGGGTGTTTCAGGACGAATGCCGTATATTTTAATACGTTGTAGTACTAAGTAATTGCGATCAAAATCACCCTATTAACATAGGGTCGCAAATGATTTCTCTTGAAGTTACATGCACGCATTTGTGTATTTTTAGCCACTCGCTGTTTTTCCTCTAAAAAGTGGTTACAACGACTAAACCTCTTTTTGTACCCTTAAACTGCTGACGTTTTTGGAAAGATCACACAATTTTACTTCAGGAAATGTCGATGAACATCATTTTAGTTGCCTCCAAAAATTTCAGTAATTCGTTAAAAATGAAGAAAGAGGCGTTTTCGAATTTTCCTGTGTACGTCAACGCTAGTTTCTGACCAAGTGGTCATAGTGAAAAATTTTCGCCAATTTCAGTAAAACATCTCCATGCTGTGAGCTTTCAAATGATTTTTGAAAAATTGAAATCGGTTCATTTTTCTATGAGATACTGTTCCTAACGTGTGAAAAAACACGGAATAAGACATCAATTAAGGCATACGTGAACCGTTTGATAAAAATTTTTTGTTGGCTTTTGCTAATTAATCGGCTTAATGACGTCCAATAACATCCCTCCCTATCATACCACGCCACACATTCATAAAAATCGGCGCTGAATTGCTTTTCGATCGTGGCGTGGGGTTTTCTTCCTGCCACTGACGCCAGTTCGACTGTTGTTGATGCCGTCTCGGGTAAACGTGGCCTCGTCCGTAAAAAGAGTAAGAGGAACGGAATGCTGATTGTCGAACACCCAATGATAAAAAATATTGCGATTAATTTTGTCTCCATCGTGTAGATTTTGCACTTTCTGAAATTGGTACAGATAGTGTGTGAGAAATTTTCGCATGGAAAAAACGCATCACAAGAAAACGAAAAACAAAAGAGCAGCTGTTGGACATGATTGGAAATGATTAAAATACGTTGGCGTTCTTTAGGATACATTTTAGGTTGATTTATTCATACCAAGTTTTCCCCCAATATCTTCCAAGTTGACAGTCAGGGAGGGGGGTACATTTTTTGGGAGTTTTGTCCTTTGCCACTTTTAGTGCATTTAATTTTGAAAATTTTAGACAGGTTATTAAACTGAATGATCAGCAAAAGTCAATTTTACTTTGTAATAACGCGTTTAAGGAAGGTTCACCTATGCCTTAATTGATGACTTACTCCGTGTTTTTTCACACGTTAGGAACAATATCTCATAGAAAAATGAACCGATTTCAATTCTTCAAAAAACAATCGAAAGCTCATGACATGGAGATGTTTTACTGAAATTGGCGAAAATTTTTCACTATGATCACTTGGTCAGAAACTGGCGTTGACGTGGACAGGAAAATTTGAAAACGCCTCTTTCTTCATTTTTAATGAATTACTGAAAATTTTAGAGGCAACTAAAATGATGTTCATCGACATTTCCTGAAGTAAAATTATGTGATCTTTCATAAATCGTCAGCCGTTTAAGGGTACAAAGAGAAGTTTAGTCGTTGTAACGACGTTTTAGAGGAAAAACGGAAGTCCTAAAAAATCGGAAGTGTCCTACGTCGATCCGTTCCGGAGTTATGATTTTTTTGTGTTTAAAAAAGTAACCAATTCTTGCTTCAAAAAATCCGCAATTTCTGGGCTTATATCGCACCAAATCCAAAAAGTGATGCCATTTCCAGAAACCATGGAACATTTCCTTTAGGATAGATGTCATTTTATTGCTTGAAATAATCGTCAACACCCAGAAATCTGGAATTTTTTTCATAAACTCACGTGGCCTCCAAAATTTGTCCGTTTTACGAAAAGTCGCTGTACCCAAACAGCTTTCTCAACAGATTTTCGATGTATCACAAAAACTTCCCTGTCTTCTAAGCTTCCTTTTGGCGTGTCCACATTTCATGTTACCACAGACGTTTCTCATGAAATTGTCACGAGAATGCACAAAAACCGTGTTTTTACGGAACATGGGCCATTGTCTACGGTATTCGTGAAGGATGCAGGGATATCGGCAGTAAGTGAGAACGGGATATCTTATCATGGAAAAGGCAAGAGGCATTTGATTTGACCCCTTCCGCCATCAGTGATTCATTAAATTGTCGCCATTCCGGGGGGGGGGGTATAATTGAAAGCTGATTACCTACGACGTCTTCTTCCTAAAATAACCTGCCCTTCCCTTTCTAAAACAGTATTTTGACAGAAAAATATAGGCAGTTGCCCATGTGCCAGGTGCCAACAGTATCCGTGAAGGGTGCACAGAGATCGGCAGAAATTGATGGGGGGGGGGGGTATAATTGAATGTCTCTTGCCTGCGATATCTTCTCCATGGTAAGATATCCTGTTCTCACTTATTGCCGATCTCCTTGCACCTTTCTCGAATACCGTAGACAATGGCCCATGTTCCGTAAAAACAAGGATTTTGTGCATTCTCGTGACGTTTTCGTGAGAAACGTCAGTGGTAACATGAAATGTGAACACGCCAAAAGGAAGCTTGCAAGACGGGGAGTTTTTGTGACACATCGAAAATCTGTTGAGAAAGCTTTTTGGGTACAGCGACTTTTCGTAAAACGGACAAATTTTGGAGGCTACGTAAATTTATGGAAAAAATGCCAGATTTCTGGGTGTTGACGATTATTTCAAGCAATAAAATTGCCTCTATCCTGAAGGATATGTTCCGTAGTTTCTGAAAATGGCATCACTTTTTGGATTTGCTGCGATATAAGCCGAGAAATCGTGCTTTTTTGAAGCAAGCCCTGGTTACTTTTGTAAACACAAAAAAAATCATAGCTCCGGAACAGATCGACGTAGGACACTTCCGAAGGTACCATTTTACTCCACTTTTAACGTAGTTTTACCCAAAAATTTTTGTCACACTTATACGGATCCACCCTGTATATACGTATATAAAGAATATATATACATATATGGATTCCGGAGACCACTGAATTCGTGTTCTAGAGGTTCCGATACATGAAAAAAAAAAACATGACATGACCCATGTTTGCCACCATCACGACGAGACCAATATTTCATTTTCAGAATGAAATGCACTAAAAGAAGAAGTATATTCCTGAGGACCTTGAAAAAAGTGAAATGTATTTGAAGAAACTTGGAAATAAATGGATGGGTGATGGACTGCTTCTAAGGGCTGATCTTAAAAGAAAATTAAGTATTGGAATTATATATACATATAGTACACAAATAATTAGCTGCAAGCTAAACTCACTTCAGAGTTGTCTGAATCGGAGCAGCAAATATGTTGATTCCGTACTAAGACGGTCGAGGAGAAAACGACGATGGCAGATTCACGATCGGACGACAACTTGAAAACAAGAGGAGGAGAAAACACGTCATGTCGGCTGTA
This sequence comes from Corythucha ciliata, assembly GCA_038030265.1. Lineage (NCBI taxonomy): Eukaryota > Metazoa > Arthropoda > Insecta > Hemiptera > Tingidae > Corythucha > Corythucha ciliata. The sequence goes on along the minus strand of CM075942.1, from coordinate 27,113,306 downwards.
CTGGAGCAGCGAAAATGATGAGATGAGATGAGGAAGAATGTTTCAGTTGACGAACTCGAACTCGAATCGTTTGTCGAAGCCAAACGCTTGATTGCGACGAATGGCTGTGTAACTCAGTTAATTTACGACTCACAAGAGAAAATAAAAATTAATCAAAAAGCCACCGCTCGGCCACCGCTCTCCTCGAAGACCAAAGAGACAAGTGATAAATTTTGATTTATTTTTTGTTACTTCCGCTTGTCTAGATTGCAACATATGATTTGAAGCTATTTGTTCCAACAAGAACAATTAACGAAAGTGAAGCTCTGAAGCAGTCCAGGGGGTCAACCATGAGCTAGCGTAAAAATACCGTCAAAACGCGGTATCTGTGGCGTTATAACATTATTTGTGATAGAGCGTTCTTAGTTACCGTTTGCGTTAATTTTTTAACGCTAGCTCATGGTTGACCCCCAGACTGAAATATGAATGAAGAAACAGGCGATGGAAATAGGGATGAGGTTTGAAAACCGAACATTTAAGTTAGAACGATATCGATCAATTATGAATGAAATTTAGGCCAGGATAAAGATTTTAATTGCAAATAACAAGAATCCGCCTTCCCATATCGTATAGGCAACCAAACCGACTCTGTTTCATTTTGCATTTTCATCATTTTGTTCCCCCTCAGTTGGTATCAAAAAAGGGGCCTGCGGTAAAAAGAAACACGATTTTATGATTTTGACTTTCTATACCACGGCCTAAATGTCATTCATAATTGATTGATACCGTTCTAACTTATGAGGTTCTTGACTCGATTGTCGCATGAATGAAATGCACTTTTCCCGACAGGCTGCTGTCGGAACAAAACTTTTTATTTGTATGGAATTGGGCTCCCCCAGCTTTACGTTGATGTCCATGTGACATGTGACCGAACGGTCGTCATCTTCTGATTTCCCTATCCCGCAGAGTGGATTCTTGAATTATTGAATATATTTCTCACAAACCCTCAATGGCCTCAATAAGATAATGCAAGTGTCATCTTGCATCAATGAAATAACTGTGTACGTAGTTTTTTTCAATGGACCAAAAAGAATTCCTCCTGACGTGAAGACACATCCCGTCGCGGACGTGGAGGAACATTCGTTTGATTCGTTCGCCTGGGAATGAAAGTTGATTGGTCTAATCGTAGATAGATGGCGGAAGGAGGACCAACGCAAGCGCTTGCCGTTTGCGGCCCCACTACCGGGTAAAATGAACGTCCTCTCTCAAAAAACCTTCAAGAGCGGGGCTAAAATGTTTGCTATCTCTTCGGACTCGGTAAAGCCAGTTCCTTGGCCATTATCAGTTTAAATTGAACAGAGTTTAAAAGCAGTTTAATAGTGGTGCGCGCTTTTTAGTGCCCCCCCTTTACCTTTTGGGAAAAAAATATAAATTTAGTTTCCTTGGGCTGCGAAAATTGTCTGTCAGGCGGAGTTCCACCTGAGATTCCTTCAATTTCAAGTGACTCACGCGGTGGTTTTTTTTCCTTTTTTTTTCACGGAGCGGATTTCTAAAATATTGTATGCGGATGACCGCCCCCAGGCTCCACCGCTCAGCATCCATCCACAGCACATGGTGAGTCCAATCCTCCTCCAGTTTTTCTTATCAGACCTTTCGCCAGTTATCACAATAACCGCCCTTTAAGCGCCTTCACGTAGTCACTAATTGGTCGCTCTCACTCTCCCGAAACAAGAAAACTGTATTACGTGGCGTCAGGATTTCATTTTCTTCTCTTTTAGACCTGTTGATTCGTTAGAAGATTTTATTCTCTTTTGTTATCTACATGACCCCCTTTTTTCATGTCTCTCGCCATCTCTTCTCTGTTTGAAGTTTAGGACGAAGCGCTCGATTTTTTTTTTTTTTTTTCCTTTCCTTCTTTTTTCTATCATAGTTATTAATAGTTAATAGTAAAACCGAACAAAAGGATAAGGACGCGGCAAGGCTTTTCATCTACATTGTTCGTCATGCGAAAAGTTTGCATGGTGCCCTGTCAAGTGTAGCCAGGGCTGAAGACGCGGGTGATGAAAGATTACTTACAAAGTTACCTTATTTTATTTTTCATACTACGTTTCCAAAATAAAACGATCTCTTCAATTTATTTAGGAACCCCTTTATTTAGGAGTAATTTGAAATTGTCCTGCACAGCCCTGATGCAATGATATCTCGGAATTTCCACCGAAATTCTTAGGTTCCAATTAAGGGCTAAACCGCTGAAGTGCATTTTTAAGGATTGCTTCGTATGCGTACTGAGGAAATGGAAAGGGCTTATTCCTTCGTTAATTTTTATTCATTTCCTCCCATATCCTCCACTTTACTTTTTTATCCCCCTCCCACTCTCTTATACATGCTACATCTCCCGTACGTGCCAAAAAAAACGAATCTTGGTGATTCGGTACCAAATTTGGCTCTTTTAAATAAGGTCTAGGCCTAGTTATTATTCATATTTCCTCGCTACATGTGCCACTTAATCTTTTGGAGGCAATAACAAGAAACGATGTCTTAACAGGTGTGAGGACTTAAATGAGTAATTTTCATCGTTGGTTTCTCGCAGGAATGAATTCTACTCCTGTTTTTTTTTTTCTGTTGTTTTTTAGGTATTGAACGTCTGAATCTAGGAATATGTAGAAAGGAAAATACTGATAGCCTTTTAATTGTAATGTTTAAATTTCTGAGTTCAATAAGCTAATCCCGCCAAGTGTTCTCTGCCTCGGTGCAACCGAAACAGCGTGACCGACGTCATCTTTAGTGATGTGATGTGAGTTAGCTTTGCTTATTGGAAAAGCTTAAAGTATGGAATTTCATCTTTCTTCAAGTTCTAGACTATACAATACAATATCGCGGAAGATATTGTTTTCAAAGAGCATTTAAAGTCCCGTGTACCGGTGTAACGATGAACACGCGTTCAGTAAGAGCAACTGGTTTTATGAGTTGCGAAAGTTATGTCGCGTCGTAGGAGTGTTCGAACGTGAAGCGTGGACGTCGTAATTTTGTAGAGGCCTTATCACGAAACGTGTGAAAAATGCCGCCAGTGGGTGGCATTAGACAAAATTATTGTATTGTCCCGTGTCACCGTACTATCCCGCTAGAGCAATGGCACTTGAGGCATGTTCACTTCTTCCGTTTAATTCCCACGAGTAAGGTCCGGGTGGTCGACCACATTGGTTTTAAGTTCTGTTTAGCCCTAAACTGAGCTTAAGAGCTTGAACGCAAATCAGAATTTTGTGTTTCATACACAAAATGGTTTAAACCCTTGGCAACGCTTAAACGGACGTAAAGCCGCTCTCGGTCGTCCTGTAAAAAAACAACCTGTATCTCGCAGCTTTGACAGACATAAAGGTATTGTAAATTGTGTGAATTATACCATAAGGTGATTTTTCTAAAATTTAAGGGTGGCCAATCTATGGCCGCGTTGCAAAACTTCAGACTTGTTCAGCGCTTAATGAGCACTTGGTCTTTTGCCATTGCAAAACTGTCAATCTAGCTCAGCGTTGAGTAAGTGTTTAATAATCCAACAAAACAAGCTCCGAGGTGTTTCGATAGCTTTTTTCATCGCGATGAAACCTTTCTGCCCATTGTGCAAACCATTTTTGTTGGGTAAAACCTGAGAAATAAAGTAAAACCCCAAATATTGCGTAATATATTGAACGTGCATGGCAAACGTCAAAATATTGCTCAAATTTATTGCGCAATAATGTACCTTTAGTGCATTTCATTAATGGCAAAAAATAGCCCCGTTGTAAAACTCAACAAATTGCTCAGCACTTGATGAGGTTTTGTTTTTAACACATGTGAAATAAGAGGGAAGGATTAATCGTGTTAGGCCCTCCACACGCGGGTCGTCTCGTTTTCGGCTCGAACTCAATGCGGAATCGAAGTGCTCGTCTTGCTCGAACTTTGTGATTTTCGCATCTGTGAAATTAAGGTGTCTAGAAAAATAAACATTTTTTTAAAGTCTTCACGAGTCTTCAAGTTTCGTTTCGCTAAGTTGCAGTAATCCAAGGTGAAAGATGACCGTTCCTGCATGTTATATATGCCACATCCACAATATCCACGAATTAATAAATACGAACGATTTAACGAGGTCAATTGTGAATCTGCGTTAAGAAGGCAGAGGAGTAGCGTTAAATCCAACGATTCTGTTGAGAACAACTGAGCTGAGTCATATTATATTGTGCACAACCTTTCCTTAAGCAGCCCGTACACGCACAATATTATTGCGCAAACTAGCTTATTTCTTAATTTTTAATTCGAATCCACCCAAGGAGCCCACAGTATGAAAAATCCGGGTTATTTGATCCTGCACCTGCACAGGACGTTTTCTGGTCTACGAGATAACATTTCTGAGATAGCCAGAAATTTTCTGTGGGACAGGGGCTCACAGCAGAGCTAGCTGTTGGCAAACATGACTTTGGGTGGTTCGAAAACGACTGACGAGAGTAAAAATTCGTTTCCCACGACCAATACGTTACGAAACCAACAACATCCAATTCCATGGTAGTTAGCGCCATGACCGAACTTTAAAAAATGTGAAATTCTGAGGCTTAATAAGCAGCCAGGGCTTCATTCGAAATTGGAAGGCGATGGTGGTTTTCTAGTTTATTGTTGGCGAAGAACCAATTTTTACACTTGCCAGCCGTTTTCAAGCAGCCCAAAGGTGTGTTTGCCAACAGCTAGCTCTGATGTGAGCCCCTATCCCACGGAAAATGTCTGGCGATCTCAGAAGGGTCATCTCCTCCTAGACCATAAAAAACGTCCTGCGCAGGTGCCAGACACGATCATATGACCGGGATTTTTCATACGGTGGGCTCCCGGACTACAATGGGGAACTTGCATGAATCTCAGATTGGGAAGAAAAGCATATACCGGTGATTTGACTCGTGAACTGAAGGATAACAACGGAAGTTGCAACCCGATTGGTGCGTTTTAACATTCTTAAAAAAGTTCAAAGTTCTTCAGAAAGGGAATGGCTATGGTTTTCTAACAAATGCCAAAAAAAAAAAAAAAAAAAAAAAAAAAAAAAAAAAAAAAAAGGGATGGATGGTGCAATGGGCTTGTGGAGGAGCCCTCTTTAAGAATTACCAAATTTTGAAAAATGTGCAAGTTCCCCATTGACGTAAAAGAAATGTACTCTGAAAAACTGATATTGGAGAGAAAAAAACCTTGCAAATTCCCTACAAATTATGCCAAAACTCGAGAAGTGATCATCCCTCGGACTTGGGATTATTTTTTATCGATTCAACACACAAAACTACATAGGATTAGACACCCCGTTCCGGTAAATTGGTACACCCCATAAAGGGATGAGTTGGCAAACGTCTAGCCTCTCTTAAAATGATGTTGGCCACCCCGTATCGTTGCGGACTCTTCGAATCCCCAAATAGTACATCAAAAGAAATTTGTTGAGCCTCTTTTGAAGTTGGGCAGAATTTTGCCACTTTTCTGTCGTTTACAATATTTATATCCCGCAGAAATAAAAATTTACCTCTATGCTCTGTTGAAAACGAAAGCACACGTGATTTCTCGTACCAAACACGTCGCATGGTTCGAGAAACGAGAAAGACGAGAGCTCTTCGAGTCCTAGACGAGAGCAAAACGACCTTATAATAAAATATTTACTACCTATTGATTTAACACTGCGGAGGCGAAATCGGATCGAGTTCGAGACGTATTTGTATTAAATATATATGTATATATAAATATATATGTATTAAACCCGTGTGAAGACGGGTTTAATACATACGAGAAAAATCACTTCGAGTTCGAGACCAAGACGAGACGACCCGTGTGTGGAGGGCCTTATAGTTTTACAACGGACCCAATGTTTAAATAAGGGGTATTCATGAAAAATGTTAATGGCCCGTTCACAAGTTCTGTGCAATGCGTCTGTGGAGTCCGTGTAACGTATCAAAATGCTTCATTTTTCGAGGGAATAAATTTGTTTGGTTGCGACTCCACAGAACGTAAACATAGAGCTTGTGAACGGGCCTTACACCTTGTATTTGTTATTTTCCGAACAGATGGGTAAAGCTTTGGTTTCCTAGAAAAGCGGTGCCGTAATATTACGGTAGAAAATTTCCCTTTTAAATCAAAGCATAGTTGCCTAGAGAGCGGTAAACAGACAGCGGCACCGCTTCCATCGTGACGGTGGTGATGAACGTTTTTTCCTCGTAGCTCCAACTATTTGATAGTACATATTTTCTTTTAACAACAAAATATAGAGTCGTTTTCGGACATTATTAATTACAATTTCGTCATTATCCAGCGTCCAGGTAGTTTTCACGCTCATTTTAAACAAAAAACGTTCACAGTCACCGTCAAAAATCGTTGATGAACAGTTCATCACCGTCATGAACGGCCGTCTCATTCGAAGCGGTGCCGCTGTCTGTTGACCGCTCTCTAGGCAACTACAACTGGTGTGATTTAAAAGGGGGTTTTTTCTGCCGCTATATTACGGCACCGCTTTTCTAGGAAACCAAAGCTTAAGGCCATGGAAACCGAGAAACTGAACACAAAAAATACGAAATAACAGGGTTTACGTCGATAACATATGTTAAACTTCCGAGCATGAATACCCCTGTAGTAGGGGCATTCACGTCAAGTTTGTAGTCTTGTAGTCAACTAGTGTAGACTTGTAGTCAGATGTTTATTACCAGGGAAATCAAGTTTCGAATGAATGACTGACTTTAAAATATGACCCGAATGAAATGAATGACAAAATGGTTCCAATTTCTATTTCCCTAACAACAGACCGTAGCAACAAAGCAATTACGAAACTACAAGCGGTACGAAAATTGACGTGAACACCCCTAGTGTGACAGTACCTTGTTTGTCTAAGCAGGTATACCTACGTGGTGATTCAGGAATGAAGAATGTTGTATTTCTAATGCCCTACACGCGGAATGCATGGATACGTCCAAAACAAGGATAAATGGTGTTAACTGAAGTAAAATTTTGTGGTCTTTTCAGAAACGTTGTCTGTTTTATCCTATGCTGAACGGTTGGGTTGCTCGGCCGACTTTTTGGTGAAGAAGTGCTTGGTGTTTTCAAAAGTACAAATGTGCTTTTATCAATGTCTGAGACCTGTTAGTGGGGGGGGGGGAGATGCAAAACGAAAAATCTTGTTTCCTCTCTCCTTCAGCGGCTGCAACACTATCTTCATTTTTCCGAAGGTCAAAATTTACCAACACCCTATAACAAATTCTACTCAAGTCATAAAATTTGAACAAGTTTTCCTTAAGGAAATTTCGCGCTCTTTTTCGCAACTTCCAATTAACTAAAAGCACTAAAATGCCAAATAGCCTGTCATTAGAGTACTTGGAGCGAGTTCCGTCTACTTTTAAAATATTCCGAAGTTATGGAGGAATGTATTGTCTTCATTTTCTAAAGGTTTGTCATTTTTTGGTCGCTTTGTATGTGGCACCTGAACATGAAAATTCCGCTTTCTTTTGTTATTTTAGAGCTCCTAGACAAAAACCCGTTTCAAATCGGCCACTAAGGCCCTGAAAATTTGGGCTCCCTTTGTTTCCATTAAAAAAGTGCTGTGCGCAAATGTTTTTTTTTTTTTTTTTTTTTTTTTTTTTTTTTTTTTTTTTTTTTTCGTGCTCTTCTAAAATGTGTAAAACAGTTTTCCTCTGAGGCCGTGATTGCTACTGTTGAGCGGTTGAAAGCGTCCCATAAATACATTCCATGATTACAGGACCAAGGAATTAGGATAACTGAACATTTTTGGTAATCCCACATTCAGTCAGGAATTAATGGGCACGGGCTCTGAAAAAGTAAGTGATTGACGGAAGAAGCACTTGAGGCATACCTCCGTGATTCAATAAATACATACGTTATAATAAAATTCCTTAGCAGGTCATGACATTACAATAGATTGGATATGAAAATGTGTAGGTTAGCACAATGAATGCACGAGGATCGCGGACTGTGGTGAACCGACCACTAGCGGAGGTGATCTGCCGAATTAGAATTCACCTACGCTTCTTGTTTAGTTTATCGTATGTATTGTATTGAAGAAATGCATATTTTAGGCAATCTTGATAATTTTATTGCCTGAAAAGTTTTTAGGGAACTCAAGTTTTCAGTCCGTGGCTAATAAGAGTACGAGGGAAAAGCTTCCTGAAGGTCGGGTTGGTCAGTTTTAGTATCTTGGTTGCATGTTGAGAGAGACTCGCTGAGACGGTTTATTTGTACAATAGAAGAAGCAAATAGCATTCCGTCAATATTTGAATACCTTAGTAATCGACCATATTGTCAATGTTTGATCAACGGCCCCTGACGTATTTACTCTTTTTTTTACATTAAGTAGTTACCCCCTTCTCGAGCGCTTAGCCTTGCTAGTTTCACCTAACCTTCTTGAAAGCCGTACTGCTCAAGTTTTTCCCTAGCCTCTTTCACCCTTCCTGTGAAAAACGAGTGCCCAGAGGCTTTTTTTATCAATTGCGGAAAAAAACATTTAGCTGTTGACCGCTTCAGGATATCGCTCCTCGCCCTGTTTAATTTCCATATTTTCTTCTGTTCACTTCTTGTATACATAAATGAATATAACGATTGCTTTTGTCGATCGCGACATAACGGGATCGAAAGGGAAAAATTAGCCTTGGCATGCGGGGAAAAATTGGTCCAATTTACCACCTCCTTAGTTCTTTTAACATTTTTGTCCTCAAAGTGCTGCGTAGTCTTTATAATAAGTTGTTTAAACGATAACAACCGGTGTAACTAACAATTTCCATTCGAAATGAGATGAAAATAAAAGTTAAAGAAAGGGGGAGTGAAAGAAAAATGTATATCGGTTATGAATGTTTTGATATTTCGTAGTTGTCTGTTTTAAGTAGGCGCATTAACGACATTCCATCTTTTTTCTTTAAGTGCAATTCGTGGAATAACTTGAATTAGTAAATCAATTCTGCAGATTTCTTAACACCAAAGAATAAATCAGTTTTCCATTTATTTGTGAACTTGGGATTTATTTGATGGCGCCATTTTCGCCATCTCGATTCTTGAATCGCACGAGTTATTGAAATTGACAGTATCGGGTACGTATGGATAGGTAGGTACCAACGATATATAAAAAAACTGGATTGCTCATCACTGCTAATAAAGAATAGCAATCAGTTAAGTTCCCAAGTGGACGAGAGGGGTGGAGTTTCAAAATAAGTACCGTGTTGCCATAAGGAGAGGGACAGGGTTGTTGTTTATCAGGGGGGACGACCTGCCCCCTCCACACCCCTCCAGTCCTCTGTCAGCAATTCAGGTTTATATATCGTTGGTAAGTACATATTCTGATGTTTTCATAACTTTCTGAGGACGTCGATAAGGACGGTTCACAATTTTCAAATATGATTATATGATACTGTATAGGGGTCCTCTGTCAAGTGACGTAAAATGTTATTAGCTCTTTTAGAAATATTTAATTACTAATTAGCAGTTTTTAACATTATTACATTTCGATTCCTGCTTAAACGTGCACCATATTACAAATAAAACTAATAGAGACAAAAATGGTAGTTGGACGTGGAAAGAAATGTAAACCTCGGGTTTACATTTGATTTTTATGTTTTTGGGGCTGCTGAATCCGAATCTGAAGTTATCCAACAAGATTTCGTGTTGCATGTGCGTTGAGATATCGGCGAAAAACTGCAAAATTTTAGTATGTTTTTCACATTTTTATTCATAAATTCTTACGAGTGCGACTGACATGAAAACCTTGATATACGCGTTGAGCCCACACAAAATTTCCTACAAGTTTTGATCCGAACGGAATTTTTCGGGCCATCTGTTATTTAGATACAGCGCTTCAGAAAATTGGTTATCCCCCTCATCACAAAAGATACTCTCTTTTTACTCAGGGGGGGGGGGGTCCTGGACTGAATTAGACATGGATATTTTCGAACACAGGGATTGAATCAGATATGGATATTTTCGAACTCAGGGGGGGGGGGTCTTGGATTGTATCGGATATAGATATTTTCGAACTCAGTGGGGGGGGGGGAGAATCTGGGATTGAAATAATACGTGGATAACGTTTTACTCGAGGTGTATAGTGAGTGACTCGATGAAATGCGCGCTGCCTTCTGGGCAAGGTGCGGTGATAGAGGAGGAGGAGACCCTATCCTTCTCATCTGTGATGTGGACTGGAAAATAGTAAGTACATAATACGCAAAACGTTATTCACGTGTGGTGCAGGTATGACGTGTACAAATTTTGACCTCGAAAAACTTCGGGATCACTTTTGATTTATACTGCGGATAGCGGATTGCGGATTTGCGGATTTATACTGCTTGATTTATACTGCACTTAATAACTGCGGCATTTTTGAACTTTTTGTGGTTTTTGGCACTTTTTCGTGAAACCTGCCTTATCAGGGTATCTGCGAGCGTTGTTGACGGCATTGTTGTTGGTTAACTTGCTCTCCACCTGCGGTTGACATCCGAACACCCTTATTCTGAACCCAATAACTTTTGAATTGTGTAGAAAAATGGTCATTTTCTGAAAGGCTGTATTTGGACGATCCGAAAAAATCCGTTTGGATCACGACTTGAAGGAAATTCTATGTAGTTTCAATGTGTATATAGCATGTTTTCACTTCAGTCATACTCTTACGAAGTTATAATTGAAAAATGGGAAAAGTATGAAAAGTTGGAAAAGTTCAGATTCGGATTCAGCACCCCAAAAACCATAAAAATCAGAAGTAATTCCTACGTTTCATTTTTTTCCCACCTCAGGGCAATTTTGAACACCATTTGACTGGATTATACGTATACGGGAGTGAACATCTACATCCCAAACAAATTTCTGTCCTTGTCACTACCTCACACTCACTCTCTCTCTCTCTCGTCAAAGGTTTGACGCCCATGACGTCAAAGTCGGGGAAAGGTTTGGAAAGGTCTAAAAATTTAGATTTTTCTATTAAGGCCCATTACATTTACGGGGGAGTTGTGCCTACATGTGTTTCCTCGACCCCCTCCAATCATACCTCGCCTACTCCGCGTTACGGAAATTATCGCCGTATTTCTGCACCAATCGTGAACTTCAAGGGCTCATTTAAATCATCAGGAAATTCCGCACAACCGTACGATCTTGCTTTCCTAAATAAGTCGTCGAAAGAGTGTGAATTTTCAAGGTAAACGTTTATGTGCGTTTTACAGTTATTTTAGGGATGAAATAAGTATGAAAAAGGAAGATCGTACGGTTGTGCGGAATTTCCTGAAGATTTAAATGAGCTCTTGAAGTCCAGGATTGGTGCAGAAATACGGCGGTAATATCCGTAACGCGGAGTAGGCGGGAATGATTGGAGGGGGGTCGAGGAAACACATGTGCAACTCCCCCTTAAAATTGATTGTGATTAAAGGCCCAATTACACCAACCGAGTAGCTCGGCCGCGTACTGGGCGAGTAGGTGATGAAGTAGGAATGAGACAGTTTTGTTATGCGTTGTCATGGCACCGCGAAGCAGAAAAATTAAACGGGAAAAAATGTTTGAACTCAATACCACGAAAATATTAACTTTTGTGCCTTTTGAAAAGTTTGCTTCCCCCCTTTTTGCGTATAATTTTAATTTAGTTTAATTTCGCGTTCAAATGGTCAACAGCCGTGTTTTTATTTTGGTTCTTTTTCTTTATTATTGTTATCTAGTTCATTTGTTTGTTAAATATTACATATTTTGTGAATTTCTTATATTTATTTACTACGCTGGGCTGAAGTTCTCGAGGGGGAGAAGGGAGCGTTCTGGCCGATGATCTGAAGTTGTTGAAACCGGTCTGCTTATATTCGCGGAGTGACAAATTCTTTTGGTTGCTTGGTTCTTTGGTTTGCTCTTGGTTGGTCAAGTCAAGAATACATTCCGTGAGCTCGGTTGATCACATTTGCATATTTGGAAATGGGAAAGGGGGGGGGGTGGAAGAGTGTTGGGGGTCCATACTCGGCCGAATAAATAGAACATGGTTCTATTTCCTGACTCGGTCAAAATCACTCGCTCCTCACTGGGCCGAGTACTGTCTGACGTGATTACACGGGGCTTTACTCGGACGAATGCCGTCTCGGCCAAGCACTCGGTACGTGTAATTGGGCCTTAATTTTCAATATAGCAAGCCATATGAATCCTTATGAAATTGTTTACATTGTAATCATGATTAGTCGCTGATCGTGGTTAAAGAAGTTGGTGAAAACGGGCCTAAATCAACTAACTTATAGTTTCCCCTTCATTTTGTTCCTGGACTGATAAGCAAAAAAATATTGCGATAAACGCTTCCTGATCCTGACAGATCCTTATGATTCGCATAGGCCCGCTTTATCAACTGTCGATTAAGGCCCGTTTTCACCAACTTCTTTAACCACGATCAGCGACTAATCATGATTAGCATTATATTCGGTACGTATACTCCATGTTATAGTAGCCTTTGATTCCCATTTTAATTTTTCGAAAAAGTCAAGGTGGTGGGGGTGGTCCTTCCGGTGTGGAAGTGTAAAAATAGCGTTGAACTTCGCTAGTTCATCTTAGCGCTCTAAAATTCTACTCAATAATTTAATGTAACGAAAGCCCTGGGTTCCATTGAGATTTATCGAAAACTTGGGGGGGGGGGGTGAAATGGGGGATGAATTTCAAAAAATCGCTTGAATTCACACGTTTAGGTATTATAAAATTCGGCACAAAAATTTAATATAACAAAGCCCTTGGAAAACTACCGAAACTTTTCGACATTTTTGAAGAGAGGGTGGTGAAAATAGAGGAAGAAGTTCGGCTTAATGAAACAAATTATGGTATCAAAATTATTACTTCTGGGACGGCTTAGGGTATCCGTATACGGAATGAAATGCACTCTTTCCGACCGCCAGCTGCCGGAGCGAAATTTTTTTATTTTTTTATGTTGTATGTATAGGTAAGGAGTGTCGGAGAAAAAAAAAAATGTGAATTCTGAAACCTTCGGCACAACAGTTGGCAACCCGAAAACCACGATTTTTCGGCAATTTTTTCAGTTTCCCGATATCTCGAAAACCAGCTGCTTTAGAGGAAAATCTCACATACAACACAGGAAGGACATTAAATTCCCTACATCTTTAGTATTCAAAGTATTTTTATAGGACCATCGTCGAGCGTGCTACAGTCTCTCGGACCATGTTTCCTGTAATGGTTGAAAGTATTAAAATCGCCGGTTTCCGACCAAAATATGATCAGTGAGCTTATTTCTTGCCGTTAACATTTTTTCCTCTGTCATTACCAAATTTTTGAGCCCCCTCCCCCCTACTTGTTTGAAAATTTCAAAATCACTTTCTTCGGCCAAGCTGGGAACTTGGCAAGTTCCTAAATCGGTTGAGCGGTTCAACTTTTACAAATGGGCAAATATCACCTATTTTTTTCAAAATTTCCAGAAACGTGTGCTATACTTTTTTCAAAGCGTCATACCTCTAAAACTATCGTTTTGAAACGATAGTTTTAGTGGGAGGTAGTAGGGGGGGGGGGGGTCCGAGTTGTGACTGAGTTTATATGATTCGGTGTCGTTGAGTCTCTATTAGACGCCTCCTTCCCAAAATCTAAAACGCAGTTTTTAATTTTGAGAATAAAAGACCCCCTGAAAAAGCTGGCAACTAGCCAAACGCTGTCTTGACAGCATGCCCTCCGCAAAACTAGCCCGACGAGTGCCTTATCTTAATAATATAATCGGCACTGGCACATTCCCTCTTATTGACCTTGCTATTCATCCGGCTGGAGCAGCAATTTCCATTGGTAAGGTACGAGTATAAAATCTCGGATGTTCTGTAGATGCCACAAATTATGCATCTGTGTTTTCGAGTTACCTTGCATCAATAAATAGCCGACAGTGAGATTTTCTTTCCAAGTATGGGTCGGGTGTAGCCATTATCGTATTTGGCTATACCAAAGGTAAATAATCGCGTCCTTCTCATCGCAGTCAAAAGCAGTTCCGCAGTTGCGAGGGTGGGCAGAATTTTGAATTCTCCAAACGTGCCTGCAAATCGCTTGGTGGGAACTCCAATACGAACTACATCATTTCCTGGGTTTAAACCAAGTTAGGAGCTTTTCTCATAGTCGATTCGATTGATATGTTCGCGGGTGTTCACCGAAACTTTGTTATTATTGGAAACCCTCGTTTGGATCTGGGGAATCCATTTCAAATGAACACGTTCAACGTCGCTAGTCGATTTCCGCAGCTAACGGGCTTGAAACAAATATTGATTTTTGGAAGATCGTTTAACTTGTAGGCCATACTAAACAAACTGTTCCTTTCATCCAGAATTTGGAGAACTATATCCTCCTATAGAGTCCTATAGTACATAAGAACGTATATAGTTCTCTGTAACACAGTCTATATAAATGTATTGTACAATAAATAAATATAAATACTATGAATCCTAAACTTGCCGGTTTCTTCAAATATAACAGCCAGCAACCCTCGAAAATTCTAATTTTTTGTCTTGTGTCTTAAACCTATAATAAATCGTGACAGGTTATTACACAGGTCCAAATGAAGGAGCAAAGACACTCTTATTTTTATTTCATTTTAATCTTGTGACGAGTCTTCTTGACGTCGACACTATTGCATCGAAGAACATCGCTTAGACTCGTAGGTATGTATTGGCTCTCGAAGATCAAACATGGTGTGTGGGAGTATTGACGGGAAGGGTAATTTTTCTTCTCAAAAATCAATCCCTCGCCTTCTCTGGATATTTGAATTTATTATTGCTAATATTTGTTGTTGGTTTTATTTCGTTCGTTATCTTGCCGTAATATCGCACCCCGAAAGATAAGAAGGTAATTGGTTAATGTTTTTGGTGCAGCGATATTTGAGTTGAATGTTTTCTCTTTCTGCCGTGTTGCGTTCATGGCGGGTGGCAGGGGAAGGGGAGTTCCAAGGATTTATGGAAAATGTAAGAATGCTGAAAGTAACCTGCAACATTCTTGAAAGAGCTGCGTGAACAGAGTCAGCGAGGCATTCTTCTGGATAAGTTATTTGAAAGCTTGGGTTTGTTTTCACAAAGGCAAAAAATGTATACAAAGGTGGTTACTTTATCTCAAGTCACTTGGGAGAGATGTAATGCGGGAGGATTCTTGTGGTAAAATCAAGTAGCACTTGATGGTTGCTATAAGACTTACAGGCAATCGTACCTTGTGCAGTATAGAAAAGTAGAGAACTATATACTGAAAAAGGGTGAGGAATTATCACGTATAATTCAAACCTCAGAGAGTATCTGTTGTTCATTTAATTCAGCCCTGTACCGACCCTCTTCTCCTGACCCACGCATGGAGACTTATCCAACGAGGCAGTTAAGCCCGATTTTCAATTTGCTAAGTGAGGCTCCATTCTCGGGGGACCACGCCTTGAACTAACAAAAAAGAAAATTTCCCCTCTTCACTACCTCATCAATGCCTCATCGCGGCTTCCGGGATACCGAACTCAGAACAGCCCTCTTCATTGCAGAAGTGAATGTCCTCTGTAAGACCTTGCCGAGAAAAAGGGCAAAGGGTAGAAACTGTTTGTTTGGGCTGGCTTAGGCCATACATTATCGTATACCTGTCTCATCCTCTTGTTCAATTTACTTCAAAAGCCTCACATTGATGTAGTTTTGGTCTTCGTACATGAATTGACTTTGTAGGTTCTGAACGTGATGAAATGTGAATTATTTTTTTTAAATCGCTACCCCTCGAGATGTTACTCAATATTTACATTCCACTTATCCTGATCAGTTATAAAAGATTTCTTCGTAATTCCTCGTGTTTTCATGTTTTATGTATCGCGATATTTTTCAGTCACAGGATGGAAAACCCGTAATAATTGCTCGAGCGCGTGCGTGACGCGCCACAAGATCTTTGTTAACATAACCCAAATATCCCCCGACTGAATTTAATAAATACGCTCGGGATGGAGCTTGTAAGAAACTGTTGCCTGTGACCGCATACTGACTTCATCTTCGGTTCTTGCAAGCGGAAAGCTTGCAATTTAATGGGTGGTTGAAAACATATAGCCATCCTGACTACGTAACATCATGAAATTATTGCATTAAGTTTTTGATACCGCCTAGTATCCTATAGAGGAAATATGTAGGTACTTTTTGTAAATACTACAGCATGCTCATGAATGAAAACCGGAATCAATTCGGACTTCCACAAATCATCATCAATTCACCTTTCAGTACCTGCGTCTCATTCCGTGCGTTTTCAGCACAGAGTTGTGAAAAGAGGTGATAAAATGACGTAAAATATGATGTTCGCGATGGCTGTCTCAGGAAAATTGGTTTTCTCCGAGCTTAACCTTGAAACATTAGTTGACCAAATATCAAAAAAAGCTGTCTATAAATAGTGATTTTAAGCGATTGTTATGTGGACAAATGGATAACAGTTTCAACTTTTCAAGTTGGAGTAAGAGTAAACGAAGAATAGTATCTATTACCACTTCTACATTGCCATCCCCTCCTCATTGCATCAAAACGATAAACACATGGGGGGATATCTTGCCCTAAGATAGTATCAATCAACAATTTTGAGGTCAAGGGTGAGTTTTCTCATGCCAGGTTTTTCGTTTTTAAAATAGTGACTCTGAGACGAGAACTCGTCACTAGTGGGTGTAATGAAAGGAGATAAGGAACAATAGTGAAATAAACAAAAACAGATTTATCATTTTGCACGAAAGCTCAAGGCTGAAATATAACGACGACGTCGCATCAGATGAGTGCCTAATGGTTGTAACCTTACGCTAAAATTCAAGACCCGAAGATACAGAATGATGTCAAACAGCACGAAGTGCCCATGCTGAGTTGCTATGAAGTTAGAATAACAGCGATAATTGTTTCATTATGTTATTATAATTTCCTGTATTTTTCATTATTAGTCACTCCCACTCAATTTGTAGCTTCGGGACAGAGCGAAGGAAGTGGGGAAGAGCACAGGACTCAAAACTGAACAAGACAACTTGAAAATTCAGGTCAAACTCGTCTGCTATTTATAGTCCAGCCTATGTATATTTATAAAATGAAGACGATAGGGTAACAAAAAAAAAGGTAGAAGGAAGGAGAAGCTCCCAAGATCCTTTATTGTGCTGTTAACCTTGACAAGGTCACTAACACACATCACCGTGAAAGAGGTAATAAGGAATGAGATAATGCGTTATTAAAAGAATGGAATAGTAAAATTGTGAAATGCAATGAAATCGTACATGTCCTTAGAACTGAATGAAGCGTTTCGAAAGCTGTAGCGATGTATAGTACATTATACAGTCTAACACCATGTAGACTTTTACATTTCAATGGCCATCTTCAAGGATTAAAACCCCCTTCCCAAGAAATTACGGTTAGTTCTGTGATGAACGTGGCTTCTAGAGGATCAAAAATCGAAAACAAGTTTAAGCAGAGACTGGCTACGACAGTTGTCCGACTAAATTTACATCCTTTATTATTCTGGGGAAAAAACGAGGATACTTGTTTGGAGAATGGGGAGGAGACATTCTATGACACCCCTATACTATAATTCACTCCTTTCAAAATCCGTTAACCTGATGAATCAACAGTAAGCTAACAAATTTGTATGAGAGGAAAATGACTCCCCCCTCTCAGCACATTCAAGAACAAACGATAATATGAGCGAACGACTGACTCAACACTTTCCTTTTTTTTTTTTTTTTTTTTTAAATTGGTGGACAACCAATTTTTCCGAGTAGGTACAGTTTGTACTAATCGGTGGGCCACCAATTTGTCAGGAGCAGGACCTCTATGAGGGTGAAACAGGGAATTCTGAGAGAAAATTCCCGGCCCACCAATTTGTCTTCAGGCTGTTCAAAGATCAGTTAGCTCGTATGGCGAGTTCCCGTAAGCCTTTCAGAAACACAACTCCAGTTGTGAGTGCTCCTAGAAAACAGATTTGTCCAGATATTGATAAGCGAATAATACACACATTTTTGGATTTATGAACAAATCTTTTTTGACTGAAAAAGTATTGTTCCATTTTTGTATTTTATATGTATAGGTAAGTAACATAACATTGTTGTTCCGGTTTGAGGAATTTATTTATTCAGCTCAACAGCACAAACGCCAAAATATAGAGCAGTCAAAAATACGAACATATAGTAAATAGTAAACATATAGTGCAACATATAGAACATATAGTGAATAGTAAATAATGTTATGAACTGTCTATAGTCAATTTCCTTTTGAAGGAATGAAAAGTATCACTAAAAAAATCGCAATGCGAGGGAACCGAGTTGCTACAGAAGCTAAGCGATCCAGCGTGTAATGCCTCGCATGGTTAGTACGGTGGTGCCCCACGTAAAATACTTGACCATCACGTCTCAAATCACGCGGAGGAACTTTAATACTCAAGCGAGAAAGGATTTCGGGGCAGGAGATGTGAGAGTTGAGGATCTTCCAAGCAAAGAGGAGGCTCGCGGAGCGTCGTCTATCCGCCAATGAGTGGAGCCCAGTAAAAAGAAGCCTTTCATTATATGATAATACTCGAGACGCCCCAAATTTGTACGCCATGTACCTAGTAGCTCTACGCTGGATGGACTCAACAAGATCAATCTCCGACTTCAGAAATGGATCCCAGACAACGGAAGCATACTTCAAGTGACAACGGATCAGCGATTGAAACAAAAGTCTAACGACAAAAGGATTACCAAAGTCCGCTGAAAAACGCTTCACAAAGCTCTGAGAGCTTTTTTTTTTTTTTTTTTTGTCGAGGGCGCTGGGCTTTGAACCCGGCAGGCGCGCCTAAGCCTCCCTTGGGCTCCTACGCCATACCCAGATCTAACTGTGCACTTCACACCTGTACTACGCGGGCGTTTCGGTGCGCGGTTTGTTGAACGCACATCGCTGGGAACGCCCACACGAAGCCGGGTGTGCCGTGTCACAGCTCGCCGCAGCCTTATAGTGTAATGGGCAATGGCTGTATTCGAACCCAGGCCCGCTGGGTTGCTGGGTTGGGGTATTGTATCCATTACACCATCGAGGCGCGCTCCTCTGAGAGCCTTACCTCTAATGCTGGTAATGTGATCATGGATATTCCCCTCATTATTAAAGATAACGCCTAAATCATTTATTTCCCTTACTTCCTCGAGAGGAAGGCCACCTAGACAATATGTCCACGAGTCACAAACCTTTGACTTTGTGCCCACATTGAACTTGATACACTTGCACTTCGACAGATTCACGGTTAAATCATTAAGCTTACGCCAGGATACGAAATCATCAAGATCCTGCTGAAGCAACATACAGTCTTTCACAGAGGAAACTGCTGAATACAACTTCAACTCGTCTGCCAATAATGAGCAGGAGGAGGAACGAAAAACTTTCACCACATCATTAAAAAAACAACAAAAATAGGATAGGCCCAAGACTGTTCTTGAGGCGAAGCCTGTATTGAATCTCCTCAACCGATACTGACGATAATGCTAAATCAACAAGATCCGCTGGCAACCCAGAAACAGCAGATGAGAACTCCTGAGATGGAAACTCAGAAAAGTTATCGCTAAAGACAGAAGCAAATTCGTGCGAGATCTCAGAATCAAGGGTCTTATCGCCATTCATCATCACTCGGGGCAGGTCACCGCTTTTTCGTTTGCTATTTACGAAGGGCCAAAAAAACCTAATATCTTCACAAGTTTGATTTCATTAAAACGAACGTAGCGCTCATAACATTCACTGAACCCCAATCTCAACCTGACATCATCTCTCAGACTGGCAAACTTCGCATAATTCCCATTCGCTCCCGTCCTCCTGAACCTCCTGTAAGCATTATTATTCCTTCTAATAAGAGAGAGCAATTCCCTGTCGTACCAAGAAGGGAACTTGGAACGAGTGGAAGAAGCTTCAGGAACAAAATATGAGTTAGCTGTATCAATTACGTTGTAAAACAAACGCAAAGCTTCCTCGATAGAGCCTTGAGATAAAATATTCCAATCAACATTTAGGAAGAACTCATTCAAAGAAGTATAGTCGGCTCTACGAAAATTCAGATTAATTGAGGTTCGGGGTGGTTTGCACTTCAACAGCGTAGGAATAAGAATTTCAACCGGGGGGGGGGGGTGCAGCTTATCTGGATCAACCAAAGAGAAATCACTTTTACGGACCAGAATGTCCTCATGCATCGAAAACAAGTAGTCCAACACTCTTATCATGACAATTGAGCACATCATTAAGCTGGAGAATACCATGAAAACTCATATTATCCTTAAGGGACCGCTGCACCACCAGAGTAAACATTGAAATCACCGGCTACTACCAACCTCGAAAAAGTGCAACAAGCGCGAACAAAATCTAAATCCTTGAAAAACTGTTCATAGATGGACAACTCGGAACCAGGATGGATATACAAGCACCGAATAAGAAGATTTCCCTCCACAGAGCATCCAGAAACCAGGACCCAGCAACACTCAACCTGGGAGTTAGGACAGGAAATAAGCTTAGAGGAATGAGACTTTCGCATAGCAATAAGAACACCACTCCCACGGGAAACACCACACGCAGAGTAGTTCCTGTCCCTCCTGAAAATACAAGTCATCAGATAAAATCTCATGATAATTGAAATCACCGGTAAGCCAAGTCTCGGACGTCATAACCACGTCAAAATTGCAAGAAATCGAGCTTTTAAAGATTTGATTACATTTTGTTTGCATGCCTCTAAAATTCTGATAGTAAAGAGATACAAGGGGGGAGCATGAACCTATTTGAGAGGTTGAGACGAGTGCCAAGTTAGGAGTCGAACCACTGGCAGGATTCACGACTACGAGTTGTTGCTGATGAGTTGACGCGTAGACGGGCCAGTGGCCAAAAAAGACGACTTCGGTACAGTAGCCACGGGACGGCGTGGAGGGGAGGTTTTGTCGATGAGACAACCATCCGACCAGAAGTCAGGAGTGAAGACACAGTCCTGTTGCTCCAAGGGGACTCCAACCTTGAAGGAAGAGTACGATGGATGCTTCGTACTTAGTTTTACAACTTTAAAAGGTAAATCGAACAGTGACTGTCTCAGAAAACATTCCAAGACCGCAACATCCGTAGAAGGATCCAGTCTCGAAACGAATATCCAGAATAATTTAGTCCGGTCCGAAGAGGCACCCCTTCTTCCGATGAATCCAGCGCGTTGACCCCCGCGCCATCAGTGAGCTCACCCCCAGAGGCCTGAGGGTGACCGCTGCCAGAACGATCATCAGTGAATGGCAGAATAATTGGACCAGAATCAGGACCTTGGTCGATATCGCGAGAGACCTTTCGATTACCACGCCGAGGACGGGTATTAACAAAGCGGAAGCCATCTTTCTCAACGCTTTGATCATCAACAACTGATCGAGCTCGCGTCACTGCGCGTAATTGTTTGTGAAATTCCAAATTCAAAATTTGGAAACTCCTGAGGCTGGTGGTGTTTAAGCCCCAAATTGCAATGTTTATGATGCCTCAATACCGTGAATAAGGATGCTGATACACAAGATTTTCGAAGGCAACAAAATCAGAGATTTTTGAAGAGTTATAATATGCAATTATATTACGAGCAAAGCCCGGAATTGTACAATGTCCGCATTGCCCGGTTATTTCTGTGCAATGCTGACACTAGCAGCCTTTTCGTACCACCGAAATACCCGCTCCCCTTTTACTACCGAAATAAGGGACTTTGTACACACCATCGAAGACAGCAAAGTCCAAAATTATAAGTATTTTTCGAACTCTGTACATGTGTTCCTACTAGCGATGATTTTTGCAATTTCACGTTTCCCACATGTTTCCACGGAAGAAAATAAGGACGATCGGGTCAAATCGAATTGCATTTGTACAGCTGAGCGACTTATGGCATTTTGTACTTCTTCAACAAGACTCTCGTACGTCACTCAACCAAAAAATGTTTTCGTTCCCTTCCATTGATGCGACTTATTTTTCGAAATTCTCTTCATGAGTAGTCATTTTTGGTTATTATTACGATAATCCCAACAATTCGAAAAATTAAGAACAATCACTACCCTTTACTGTTCCTAATTCAACCAACATAACGCCAACAAAAGCATAACAACCAACATACCCCAACAAACATAAAGCTGCGTATACACTTGCGAACCGAGCCTGAGCCGAGCGGCTCGCGAGCCGCTCTAAACAGGCTCGAAGTGTGTTTTTGTTACGACGAGCACGTTTTGAGCGGCTCGTGAGCCGCTTGTACTAGGCTCCATCTCCTGTCGGTTTTTCATTCAACATCAAAGGAATTGGTTCGTCAATATGGGACGCGCTTTTAGTAGGCTCAGAGCGCGCTCGAGACAAAACGGTGAAGTGGGGGCATTTCTTTGAGGGGAACTTTATCATCTCCCTTTTTCAGTTACCGGGTTTTTTTGTTTTTCTGTTTTCACCATTATCGTTGTCGTCGTCGTAATGGAATGGTCAGAGGAGAGGCAAATTTCTCTAATTGAGGCCTACAAAAACCATCCCAATTTATGGGACCCGAAACATCGGGACCACTTCAGAAAGAATGTCAAGTAAGACGCTATAACAAAGAGCGATATAGTATCCTTCGAGGCCATAATGCACCCTCGACTCTGTCAGAACTACCACTGAGAAATAATAAATACACTTCATACGGCAGCTCTCGGCTCGTCCCATGATCACATTTTTCCCCCGGCTCGAGAGAAACAACATTTCAGCGAGCGTGCTCTGAACATGCTCAGAGCACTCTCGGAGCCTCCAACGAGCGGCTCGCGAGCCGCTCGGCTCAGGCTCGGCTCGCAAGTGTATACGCAGCTCAACATAACCTCGTCAACAACCACAACCACTCGCACACACAACCAACAAACAAACACAACCTCCTGCACCTGTAAACAAACATAACCTCTCGCTTATAAATGAACGTTGTACAAAGCGAAGCTTGTACAATGTCAACTTGGACCAAGGCAATTCGTACAAGGTCCGAAATTAGTTGTAATTTCGAGTTTGGCACTCGCTTTTCGCCTCGGCGGTCACGGCTTCGGACACGAAGAGAGTCCACGAATGGCCAGTTGGCCACCTTTCCTTGACGAACGACGAGGCGAGGGGAGACCGCGGGAATGTGTAACGGCACCTTGAGGAAACGTGCTCAATACCTAGGGAAAGGATAAGGAAATAATTCTTCTTACACTTATATTTCCATCAATGCCAAGATTACATACACGTATACATTTAAGAATCAAGAAGCCATTTCTGTAATTTCTTGGCTATTTTTGTCACAGAGCGCCTTCTTCCAAGTTCACAAACATTTAACATAGGTACTTCCTGAACCTGATACACTAAGTTTCTGATTCCACCCACGCAAAATTGGATACAACGGATTCAATCCTTAACCCCCCTCCCGCTTGAGAATTTCTCGCTGTCACTCATCCGAGACCTTGGATAATAAGAGTAATTTCACTGAACGTCACGGTACGGGAGGGTTTTACCGGGTAGCTCCGGAGGTGAGGAGCTATTTTTCAATGAAGAGCAGAATAGGCTTTAATAGCCCTCTTGGGCTGCAAGGATTAAGCTGCAAGAGACTGGTTTACATAGAAACCAGAGGGCTACTCCTCTCTCATTATTCTATTGATAGGTTGACATGACAGGATGACGCACAATGACCGTCCCGCTGAGGTTGTGTAATCAGGGTTCTTTTCTTCGCGTGATGACCGAAATTACTTGCCCTCTATTTGTTATGAAAAAGGGTTTTTTAAATAAACTTTAAACACTAAAAAAATCGAATTATTCCTCCAAAATTCCCCAAACAGAATAAGACGAAGCCCTGCTTTTATACGAAAAATCGCCTAAATAATCTCTCACGTACCTTTACTCATACAAGACAAGTTTCCTTCTTTATGTGTCTTTAAAACGCGATCATTTTTTGAACCTTGGCCAGAACAAGTCGTTAGCTCCCTGGTTCTATCAGCTGTTTTTCAGTGTCCTCCAAAGCTAAAAATAACCACATTTTCCTTCTGTCTTTATCTTCTGCTCGTGTCCTCTACATTTTGCCTCGCCTTTGAATTCTGTGAAGTGGCCTTTAAAAACATTGGGGTTTGACGATCAAAAAACAATTTTTCCCCCTGTTAATTTTGGAAGAGGGGAAGCCGTGTTTAAATCATTACGCAACCATTAAAATGATTAATATTTCTTTTTTTACGTTGCGAACCGGCTGCCTTGCTAATAAAAGTAATGAAGCTTCCTTGGTTCTTCCTTTCTTCCTTGTTGACTCAAAGGAAAATTATCGAAGACAAATAGATTTTTTTTTTATTTACAAAACTCCTTGAGGATTGTTCACAGCCAGCAATCACTGTACAACTTTCACTGAAACCAACTCAAGACAAGTTAAAAAAAGAAAAAAAAAGTTAGATCTTACACCAGACTGGTGTCTGCTTTCGATTATTAAAGAGCAAAAAGAAAATCTATAGAAGACAAGAATATAAGGGAAATTTTACGTACAGTTTACTACCTCCTGAAGGTGGAATCAGTTAAAAATGCAATGATTTTTCCTAGTACAGTCCACCAAATTCAGCAGGTAAACAGATCCCAAGTTCAAGCCAAAATTTCGTCTGCATGGTACTAAAGAAAGTGCCAGGGCTGCAGACTTTTTTTGGTAATCAATTAGGAAGACCCTGGAGACTTGCACCACACTTACATGTGCATCTTTACAAAAATAATTTCCGTAATTACCAATGATTTGTTTTTTCGGGTGGTACTCCTTTGTCAAAAGGAATAGTGTACATATTTCATATCAAGAGCAGAAAGTGAGAAATATCGAGCGAGCGTTGTTTGACGAGCGAGGCGAGGCAATTACGCGAGCAACGATATTTCTCACTTTCTGCTCTTGATATGAAATATACTATTAATACGCCTCGTCACACTGACACACAAACAAGAGGGGACTACACAGAAGAGACAAGCCAAAGGAAATTTTCCGTCGCGTGCCATCTCCGCGAAACGAGGATTTTTGTTAATGATAAGGACGGTTCACAACCGCCCCCTAATTTGCCCCTCGCCTAAACTTTTGTCTAGTTATTGCCTGGTCTTATTTCTGCACTGATCACGGTTTCCATGGTCTCGTTTCAATGATCCAAGAGACTTCAAAAATGTACGCATACAGCCTAGCCACATTTTCAAATAGTTCGAATGGCATCAATTTTCTCCATCGTAGGTCATGTACCGTAGGTGTTTTAATTTCAGAGACGACATTTGAAACTGTAGCCGAGGTGTAGAAATCCGCGGTTGGTGCAGAAATACGACCAAGACATCCAAACGAAAGTGTTGGCCATAGCGTTGAAATGAAATGGTTCAGTAGATTTCACGAAGCTGAGCCAGAAGAATAGGAGGGATCATTTCGTGACAATTGAGTTCCCATTGCTTTGTTAAGGAAAGAAGGTGGCCACAATGGGACAAAGAAATTTCGACAGAGTTTTCATGACGCAGTCGTCGGCAACAGCGTAAAATCCTCAGTTTTGTGGAAAACGTCAGTTATGGTGTGAAATTTTCAGTTTTGGAGATGTACCTCCATTTTTAGGGTTAAATCGTTAGTTAAGGGGCAACACGTCAGTTTTTGGGATGAAATCGTTATTTTTGGGTTAAAATCGGCAGTTTTTTGGTAATATTGCCAGTTTTTGTTGTGAAATCATACGAAAAACACTTCCGGGTTTGGAGTAAAATCGTCAGTTTTGGAGTAAAATATCCAATTTTCTGGTAAAAACAAAAAAAAATTGGTTTTGTGGTAAAGTACCTATCTAGTTTCGGAGTAAAATATTTATTTATAAGGTAAAACCGCCAAAAGTTTTGGTGTAAAACGTCAGCATTTGCCGTGAAATCGTCCGTTTTGGTGAAATATCATCTTATTTGGGGAAAAATAGTGAGTATTTGTGGTAAGTATAATCGTCAGTTTTGAAGTGAAATACCCAGTTTTAAAACAACCCCCCCCCCCTGGGGTTTTTTAACCAAGGGGTAAAAAAACAAAACGTCTCAGGTGAGACGTGGAAAAGTCCGACTCCCCGTATTGGAGGGCTAAGCCTTTCCTTCAAGAATCCCTGTCTCTGGGGAAAACATTGTCAGTTGTCAGCGAAAATGTTAGTTTTTGACTTATTCTAACTCTTTTCTGTAAAATTTAGTTTCTGGAGACCACTTTAACGAATTAAAGCGCCTGTATCTGAGTTGATGAACTACCCTATCTCTTGTTGTCTTTGGTACATCTGACATCTTCTGCCCACCCCTAGACCAAGCGCTGGCTACGCCCCTGTCCCATCATATGTACTATAATAATGTGGGGGTAGGGAGGTTCTAACCTTTTCGTTTGTTATGAGTCGGGATAACCACGAAAAAATTTCGCTCCGGCAGCTGGCGGTCGGAAAGAGTGCATTTCATTCCGTATACGGATACCCTATGCCGTCCCAGAAGTAATAATTTTGATACCATAATTTGTTTCATTAAGCCAAAATTCTTCCTCTATTTTCACCACCCTCTTTTCAAAAATGTCGAAAAGTTTTGGTAGTTTTCCAAGGGCTTTGTTATATTAAATTTTTGTGCCGTATTTTATAATACCTAAACGTGTGAATTTAAGCGATTTTTTTTAAATTTCAAGTTACATTAAATTATTGAGTCGAATTTCAGAGCGCTAAGATGAACTAGTGAAGTTCAACGCTATTTTTACACTTCCACACCGGAAGGACCACCCCCACCACCTTGACTTTTTCGAAAAATTAAAATGGGAATCAAAGGCTACTATAACATGGAGTATACGTACCGAATATAATGCTTCTAGAATCAACTGGTGAATTATAGTGATTTTTTGACCATTTAACCCCTATTCCCTCCCCCCTTCCACCTTGACGAATTCGCCCAAATACAATACCGACCGGAGTCTAATGACTACTGATTTTTGTGCCAAAGCGCGTTCCCCTAAATTGATTTCTTCAAGAGTTATCGTGCTAACAAGACCACACGCTCACTTCCACTCGGGGGGCAACACCCCCTCCCCTTCGACTTTTTCAAAAAATTATAATTGGTATCAATGGCTACTCTAACATGGAGTATACGTACAGAATATGATGCTTCTAGAATCAACTGGTGATTCATAGTGATTTTTTGACCATTTAACCCCTATTTCCCCCCCTCCACCTTGACCGATTTGGCCCAAATGCAATACCGACCGGGGTCTTACGACTACTGATTTTTGTGCCAAAGCGCGTTCCGCTAAATTGATTTCTTCGAGAGTTATCGTGCTAACAAGAAAACGGCCATAATATTATAAATAAATCAATCAATATACAGGGTGGATCCGTATGAGTGTGACAAACATTTTTGGGTAAAACTACGTTAAAAGTGGAGTAAAATGGTACCTTCGGAAGTGTCCTACGTCGATCCGTTCCGGAGTTATGATTTTTTTTGTGTTTAAAAAAGTAACCAATGCTTGCTTCAAAAAATCCGCAATTTCTCGGCTTATATCGCACAAAATCCAAAAAGTGATGGCATTTTCAGAAACTACGGAACATTTCTGTTAGGATAGAGGCCATTTTATTGCTTGAAATAATCGTCAACACCCAGAAATCTGGCATTTTTTCCATAAATTTACGTGTCCTCTAAAATTTGTTCGTTTTACGAAAAGTCGCTGTACCCAAACAGCTTTCTCAACAGATTTTCGGTGTACCACAAAAACTTCCCCGCCTTCTAAGCTTCCTTTTGGCGTGTTCACATTTCATATCACCACTGACGTTTCTCACAAAAAGGTCACGAGAATGCACAAAAACCGTGTTTTTACGAAACATGGGCCATTGTCTACGGTATTCGCGAAGGGTGCGGAGAGATCGGCAGTAAGTGAGAACAGGATATCTTACCATGGAGAAAATACCGCAGGCAAGAGACATTCAATTTGACTCTCCCCCCATCCATTTCTGCCGATCTCTGAGCACCCTTCACGAATATTGTTGGCACCTGGCACATAGGCAATTGCCTATATTTTTCTGTCAAAATACTGTTTTAGAAAGGGAGGACAGAATATTTTAGGAAGGAGAAGATATCGTAGGCAAACGGCATTCAATTATACCCCCCCCCCCCTGAATGGCGACAATTTAATGAATCACTGATGGGGGAAGGGGTCAAATCAAGTGCCTCTTGCCTTCTCCATGGTAAGATATACTGTTCTCACTTACCGCCGATCTCCCTGCACCCTTCACGAATACCGTAGACAATGGGAATAGCCTCATGCTTTAAAAAAATTTCGCTCCGGCAGCTGGCGGTCGGAAAGAGTGCATTTCATTTCATTTCTTAGCATATGCGGATACCCTAAGCCGTCCCAGGAGTAATAATGTTGAGACCATGATTTGTTTCGTTAATGTTTGACCCTTCCTCGTACAGTTTGATGCCGGGTTTGTTTAATCTGAGCTTAATGGGAATCAAAGGCTACTTCAAAATGAAATCATCGTACCGAACATAATGCTTCTGGAACCAACTGGCGATTTGTAGTGATTTTTTTAACAGTTCAAGCCATATTACCCCCCCCCTCCCTCCAAGTCGACCGATTTGGCCCAAATGCAATACTATCCGAGGTCGTATGACTACTGATTTCCGGGCCAAATTTCGTTCCGATAAATTAATTTCGTCGAAAGTTATCGTGCTAACAAGACCACAGACTTACTTCCACCCCGGGGGCACCGCCCCCTCCACCTTGACTTTTTCAAAAAATTAAAATGCGAATCAAAGGCTAGTCTAATATGGAGTACACGTACCGAATATGATGCTTCTAGAATCAACTGGTGATTTGTAGTGATTTTTTGACCATTTCAAGCCATATTTTTCTCCCCTCCACCTTGACCGATTTGGCCCAAATGCAATACTAACCGAGGTCGTATGACTACTGATTTTTGTGCCAAAGCGCGTTCCCCTAAATTGATTTCTTCGAGAGTTATCGTGCTAACATGACCACACACTTACTTCCACTCCGGGGGCACCACCCCCTCCTCCTTGACTTTTTCAAAAAATTAAAATGGGAATCAAAGGCTAGTCTAGCATGGAGTATACGTACCGAATATGATACTTCTAGATTCAACTGGTCATTTCTAGGGATTTTTTGACCATTTCAAGCCCTATTCCCCCCCCCTCCACCTTGACCGATTTGGCCCAAATGCAATCAATACCAACCGAGGTCGTATGACTACTGATTTCATGGCCAAATCTCGTTTCGATAAATTAATTTCTTCAAGAGTTATCGTGCTAACAAGAAAACGGCCATAAAGATATATATAAACCTATATATATGTCGTATCCATGTCGAGTAATTGTCCATTTCACGAAATGGATGTCCATTTCACGAAGTGGTTCCACTTGCCGTAACTTCAAAAAATTACGACATCTGGACAAAAAAATTGTCCATTTCTTGAAAAGGAAATCGTGTTTGTCCAGTTGCTGAAATCACGCTTCCATACTACAAGTGGATGCAACAACATTATCCGTTTCGTGAAATGGATGAGTGGGGAATCTCAGGCGCTGAAACAATTTGTTTTTATTTAAAAAGGTTATTTTACTGAGCACTCAAAAACCCGCTAAAAAATGACGTTGTGCATCCACTTGCGGTAAGAAAGCTTAATTTCGACAACTGGACAAACGCGATTTCCTTTTCAAGAAATGGACTTTTTTTTTGTCCAGATGACAAAAAAACATGACATGACCCATGTTTGCCACCATCACGACAAGACCAATAGTGCATTTTCAGAATGAAATGCACTAAAATTAAACGAAAAGAAACACGAAAGGGAAGCAGTGTGATTAGTGGGGGAGGAGAGCGTAATTTTAGTACTAAAAATAGTGTTGGCATTGATTATACGCTTCCAAGGTGGAGTATGTAGAATAATTGTGACTGTGCACTGTCTCCTCTGCACCGTTAACAATCCCACTGAAGTTGAATTTCAAAGGGAAATGTATTGCGTGAGATGGTCTATAGTACTTACCCGTAGATTTAACTTTAGTAACGCCTTTCTTTTCTTTCGGGAATGTTTTTACCCCTAGAACAATCACACAGGCCATACAAAGAGGAAATCATTTTACAAAGTTCTCGATGAATGTGCACGGCATGACGCCTAAGTTGGCTCGAAGAAGTAATCTCTTGAACTGGTCAGACATCCGTGGAAAAGAAACAAGTTGAATCTGTATCATCTCGAAGACTCGTTTAATTCCTTGAGGCTGAAAAGCTTGATGCATTATAATTACCCCTCACGACACGTCGTTAAAATTAACATTTATGCGCTTGTCTCTTTTCTCCGCAATCGCCGGGGGTCGTTCTGAATTTAATGTCAACGTCCGTAAACACTATAGTACTCTTGAACAATAACTCTGGGATATCTTGTTTAAGAAAAGAAGCTTAACAAAAGCCAATACAAATCTTTTCCTTCATAAAGTCTATTGATAGATTGTTTTTTATAAAGTAAGAGTTCCTGCACGTGGATTTCAACGCTTTTTATTCGAGAAGACCAGCTGCATTCGTCCACTTTAAAGCAGCAATCTTTTTTGTAGCTTTGTGTAGCAATGGAGGTTTCTAATTTCGCTCTGAAGAAGCTATTATAATGCTATTCGCAATAGCCAAAACCTTCAAAATGTACCTGTACAACACGTTCTGGGTAATGCAGAATGTACACCATCATTCGTTTTTTCGCAGAGTGGGCGAAATACTCCACTCGGTAGCCTAAACAAGGGCTAGGAGGGATATTTTCGCGTTGTGGATATTCTGATTTAACCTACAAAGCTTCTTTCTCGCCAGTGTCAGTCGTGTCACTTCAGATAGCCGAGCTGAAGCTCACTAGCATGCCCTACACACATCTACAGAGTACTTGTATAAGGTTGTCATCGTAAGCCCCTGAAACTATGTCCAAAATAAGTATTTGTATCAATTTGTCAAGTGCAGTAGTCGTTTTAGTGCATTTCATTCTGAAAATGCACTATTGGTCTCGTCGTGATGGTGGCAAACATGGGTCATGTCATGTTTTTTTCAAGTTTCAGAACCTCTAGAACACGAATTCAGTGGTCTCCGGAATTCATATATGTATATATCGCATCCCCTTGGGGAAATTGTCCACTTCATGAAATGGATGTCCGTGTCACGAAGTGGCTCCACTTTCCGTAATTTCAAAAAATTCCGTCATCTGGACAAAAAAAATGTCCATTTCTTGAAAAGGAAATCGCGTTTGTCCAGTTGTTGAAAATAAGCTTTCTTACTGCAAGTGGATGCACAACGTCATTTTTTAGCGAGTTTTTGACTGCTCAGTAAAATAACCTTTTAAATAAAATAAAAAGTTGTTTCAGCACCTGAGATTCCTCACTCATCCATTTGACGAAAAGGATAACGTTGTTGCATCCACATGCAGTATTGAAGCTTGATTTCAGCAATTGGACAAACACGATTTCCTTTTCAAGAAATGAACAATTTTTTGGTCCAGATGTAGTAATTTTTTGAAGTTACGGCAAGTGGAGCCACTTCGTGAAATGGACAATTACTCGACATGGATACGACATATATATATATATCTTTATGGCCGTTTTCTCGTTAGCACGATAACTCTCGTAGAAGTTAATTTAGCGGAACGCGCTTTGGCACAAAAATCAGTAGTCATAAGGCCCCGGTCGGTATTGCATTTGGGCCAAATTGGTCAAGGTGGGCTTGAAATGGTCAAAAAATCACTACAAATCACCAGTTGGTTCTAGAAGCATTATATTCGGTACGATGATTTCATTTCGAAGTAGCCTTTGATCCCCATTAAGTTCAGCTTAAAGAAACCCGGCATCAAACAGTACGAGGAAGGGTCAAACATTAACGAAACAAATCATGGTCTCAACATTATTACATCTGGGACGGCTTAGGGTATCCGCATACGAAATGAAATGCACTCTTTCCGACCGCCAGCTGCCGGAGCAAAATTTTTATTTATTTATTTATTTTTGTATGATAAGAGGAAAGTTATTATAATCCAGTCAAATGGTTTCCAAAATTACTCTGAGGTTGGGGAAACCTTAGGATTACTTTTGATTTTCATGTTTTTAGGGGTGCTAAATCCGAATCTGAAGTTTTCCAACAAAGTTTCCTGTTGCGTTTTGAGATATCCGTGAAAAACGGTGGAATTTTGGTATTTTTTCCTCTTTTTCAACTATAAATTCGAAGAGACTAACGTGAAAACCCGATGCTACTTACACAATGAACTGGTCTGTATTGTTCAGTGGTCTGTCCACATCGATCACTTGTCGAGGAAACTGAGTCGAGCGCTGTTTGCCGTGAGAAGACTAAGGTATTTTATTCCTTTAACGGGCCTATTAACGGCCTCTACTTTGGATTCTTTCACTGTCACTTGAGCTACGGCATTGTCGTTTGGGGCGGGTCTTCAATGGCAAATAAAATATTTATCCTCCAAAAAAAGGCAGTTAGAGCCATTGCTAACGTGGAATCGTCGGCGCATTGCAGGGGACTTTTCAGAAGTCTTCGAATTCTGACCCTACCGTCCATTTACGTCCATTAGTGCCTTTGCCATACTCGATGTGCCTTTGAAGGACGTGCTACTGTGGGAGAAGCGACGGGGGTCCATCTGCGTGACGCTGAGGACATCAGACCTCCTTATTATTATAATAGGCTGACTAAGACCAAGTCAAGTTTTTTGGGGCGCTCATTCGAGCTTTTTTAATAAATTGCCACCACGCGTGCGCAAGTTAGATGCGAGGAGCTTCAGAAGAACTATACGCAGGTTGCTAATTCGGAGTGCCATCTACGATCCTTCTGAATTCTGCTGGGAGGAGCGCGGAGGCCCGTAGCTTTTTTTTATACAATATAACTTATTCTTATTTCAGTGACGACCAATGTACCTCTGTTGTACCTACTGGAAATATATTTATTATTATTCTTATTACTATGAAAATATATGAAATTTCCTACAAGTCGTGATCCAAACATATTTTTTGGGACCATCCGTAGTTGAAATACAGCCCTTCAGAAAATGGTAGTTTATCTATGCAATGGGGAACTTGCACATTTTTCAAGCCCTGGTGTTTCGTGAAGAGGGCTCTTCCACAAGACTATTGCTCACATTAAACATAGAAATCAATCAACGATTTTTTTAAAGTGAATTTTTAAAAATGTTGAGTGGGGGGTTTGATTACGTCAAAGGTTATTCAATGAAATGGATGGTGTGGGGAAGAGGGGGTAAGAAGCATTTTCAGGGGGACAATTTTTCTTGTTATGACCATTGACGTCATTTCCCCTCTCACCATCCATCCCTTCTTGGAGAACTTTGAAATTTATTTAAAAATCACCAAATGCAGCAACGACCGTTGATATCCTTCTGTCAATGTATGTGTCAATTCACCGGTTTACTTTTCTCCCAAATGGGGCATTCATGCAAGTTCCCTATTGATAAGTTACAGAGTTCGGAGTAGGAGTGTACGAATGCCAGCCGAAGTTGGGGAACCAGTTAACCAACCTAACTGTCTTTAACAAAGAGCGCAGATATCCTGGGAAAATGCTCTCTGCTGGAGGTGAGACGGACGAGCATCCGAAGAGGTGGAATGAGCCTGAGCGCCTTATTTTCATTACATCCTTAAAAGATTTTCTAAATAAACGTATTATTTGCCCCCCCCCCCCACCAACCACATTCACACAAGATACTCCCTCTTTAGATTTAACTTCTAAGTTGGTTTTTTTAATGAACATTATAGACCAAGAGCTGGCGACAGTCCCTTTCAACCGGAAGAGCATAGTCCTGAAACTTGTCTCATCTGACAGGTTTTGTGGAGTTCATGAATACGAATGTGAGCGTTTGTCAACGTCTGTATGGGGCATTTGCCCTTGGCGGCCAGTCAAATTCTTCAAATTTGGGACATTAATTAACTTTAAATGAACTTATTCATGTAAATCGGGTCTCATTCGGCGAGTTCCATGGAGTCGAATACGAGCGCCTGGCGCCGTCTGCCCGGGGCATTTGCCCTCAGCGGAAAATCAAATTCTCGGAATTTGGGACGTGAATTAACCGGAACGTTTTGGTCATGTCACTGGTCTCATTTGACAGGTTTTATGGAGCTAAATACGAATATGAACGTCTATGTATCAGCATCTGTGTGGGGCATTTGCCATCGGTGGCCAGTTAAATTCCCTTAATTTGGGACATGAATTAGATGAAAGAACATACAGCCTTACAACGTAAATCATTCAATAGAATTTTGAAGCTAAATACGGATGTAAGGCCCTTATGCCAAGTCTTTCCTCGACTCCAACCTTCCTCGTAAACTGTAGAATCACGTGTTATTTTTTAATTTTTCCAGTTCGTGATGGGGGAGCTTTGAGGTTGAGGAAAATTCGAGGAACGACTTGGCGTGTCGGCCCGGGGCGTTTGTCCTCAGTGAGCAGTCAAAATACTTGGGACATGAATTAACCGGAAGAACTCATCAGTCGAGTTACTCGGCTCATTCGACAGGTATTTTGGAGCTGAATACGAATATGTGCGTCGGCCGGCGTCTGATAGGGGCGTTTGTCCTCAGCGGTAAATCCCCAAATTTGGGACACGAATCTAACCGCTGGGACATATTCATGAAAGTAGTCCCATTCGACTGTTTTTTTTTTTTTTTTTGGAGCTGAATTCGAATATTTCCGTCTGCCGACCACTTCTTCCTGCCTCCGAAGTCTGCCTTCGAAAACTTGATTTGCTGCCGAGAGCAAACGCCCCTGGCAGTCGCCGACCGACTATCATATTCGTATTCAGCTCATCCATAATACCCGTCAAATGGAACAAGTCAAATGGTCAAGTTCATCTAGTTTATTCATGTGCCAAATTTAGGACATGGAATTTGACATGACATTTAGGAATTTGACTGCCCCCACTGAGGGCAAACGCCCCTGACAGAGGCTCATATCCTTATTCAGCTTCAAAAAACCTACTGAGTGATTAAAGTTACAAGACTACGTTCTTTCGGCTAATCGTTTTCCAACTTTAGGGAAAATGACTGGCCCTAAAGGGCAAAAGTGAGCTGTGACTATTTTTTGAAGATTTTTTCATTTTTAGGTCTTCATTTACGTCTTGTCTGATTTATAGCGAAAGAGAGAGAATCTTTCTTGGTATGTGTGTGTGTGTGTGTGGGTGGGGGGGGGGATAAATAACCAATTTACTAGTTAGGGATAACTAGTCATTTTCTGAAGCGGTGTATCTAAAGATCAGACGGTCCGAAAAATTCCGTTCGGATCATAACTTGTAGGATTTTTTGTGTATAGTCTTAATGTGTTCATAGTGAGTTCACGTCAGTCGAACTCGTAAGACGTTATGAATGAAAAAGTGTAAAAAATACCAACATTTCGGCGTTTTTCGCCGGCCGATATCTCAAAACGCAACACGAAATTTTGTTGGGAAACTTAAGATTCGGATTTAGCACCCCAAAAAACATAAAAATCAAATGTAAACCCGAGGTTTCCATTTTTTTCCACGTCCAACTACCTTTTGACCTTATTATTACGACTTTCCAAACAATTGAATCTTCCATCGCATCGGTAGAATTGTAAATAAGTTCACCGTCCCCAACAGTCTAGAGCTTTTTCGAAGTAAAGCTATATCATTACATAATCTATTTCAATGCTAACCGTCTTTTTTCTTATTATTTAAGTCGGTGCTCGTATTCGTAGACGGAAAAAACCGGTCTAGAGGATCACACCACTGCTTCATCTTAAGAGTCGATCTGACTAGATTCATTGTTTTATTTTTAAAATTGGTTGAGATTTTTTTCGAGATCTCCTTTTTTCTCACCCTTTTAACGATTTTAGGTTGTACAACTAATGCATTCAAGTTATGTTTTATATCTGAGGTTTGACATTAAAAGAGATAAATGAGAGCGAAATATAAAGTCAAAAAGAGATAAATTCTGTTCTATTTTTAGATCTTCGTCACGGAATAAAAAACTCTCTTTACAGCCTCACCAGTCCAGTCAAACAAACATTGTAGAGGGGAGGGGGTCTTACGTTATGAACTTGAAATCTTTCTTTGCATACTCGAGAAATACCTTCGATTCGGTTCTGTTCTTTTAACTGGCCCAAGTTCAGTATTTAAAAATTATTTGTCACGATAATAAATGAAAATAGCTGACCTTCAGAAACTTATTAGTGGATTTTTCAGTTTTTCTTTCTGTCCCTCTCACACTCATTAGAGGGTTTTGTTCCTTTTTCTCCTTCTCCTCCTCGTTCAAGGCGGAGCCTTCATGCTTTCAATACCTAACGAGCCAGGTAATGAATTATAAACGCTTCCTTAATGATTTGAGTTAGCGGCCTAACCTGTTTTTATTTATTGAAATTTAGAATAGTGTATCTTGTATTATTATTGTTATAATATGTATAATGACTGCGGGATATGATAATGAGGAACGAGGTTTACATTCTACTCGTCTCACCTTGGCATCATGTGAGGTGTTTTTAATCCAATTATTAAAAATAAACGGGTATTTTAGACAGAGGAAAAACAGACATCATTGGGTTGTTTGTTCTTGTTGGAATCCCAATTCACGCTTCATTCAAGCACTTGAGGGTCGTATTCATAGATATACCCGCAGGAAAATTCAGTAACTCCTACCGAGTGAACACGAGAACTTGAGTTTTTTGAAAAACAAACAATTTATGAAAATGTCGTTCGTGCGGTTATCCGCTCAAACCTCATATAAGTTTGAAGAGACCAACAAATTGTAAATTAAATTTAGACCTCGATATTATACAGTGGAACCTGGTTATATAGCAACCCTTCTAGAGGTAAATCCACAAGCAAAAAGGTAAATCGTGAAACAAAATGTATATCATGAATGAGCACGACCCATATTTGCCACCATCGGGACGAGACCAATAGTGCATGTTTGTCATAAATTATGAAATACACCTTAAGTGGCAATAGTGACATTACACTCTTACTCCCTCTCTTTCTTTTTCTCTATCTCTCCATGAATACGGCCCTAAAAGCTGATCGAATTTTGAAGGGCTTACGTGTTGTGAGTCTGCCCCCTTGTTCCGCGCTTTCACACTTGATTCCGATATCCGATTCCCGAATCGAGGATACTAAAAATACAATACTGCAAACGCGCTCATTTACACTTAAGATTCCGGAATCTAAGTGTGAAGGAGCGCCTTTTAGAATCCTCGATTCGGGAATCGGTTACCGGAATCTCAAGTGTCAAAACGGCCTTAGAGTTACAGAATAGAGGGGCAGCTGAGAAATTTTGCTAATGCCCGCGTTTTGAGTTACAGAATAGGGTGGCTGGAATCACTAGAAGTCTACACAAACCTTCAGAGGAGGCAAAGACATCTTGCCTATGAGCTGGAGGAAGTCATTGACGGTAAGCACTCCGCCAAAACGTTTTAAGTAATTTTACTCCCATGTTTTGGCACTGTGCAATTCATTCTCACCACCTCATGATGCCATTGCATCAATATCCTTGAGTTCTGGCCGTTCAAGCCGCAACATCCCCGGTCCACGTTTCGCCCTCGCGGTTCCCATCAGTCCTGGTGAGTCGGCCGCCGGGTCCTTCGTTGCTCGGTTTTGGCGAGACGGGTGTCAGCCGGGGGCGAGGATAGTAGTGCAGTATAGCAACTCCGCTCCCGGCGAGGGGCGGTCCACTGGCTCAATGGCCGGGCTGGATGTGTACTTCTACTTCACCTGCTTCTACTGGTTGAATCCAACACACAGCATAGCAATTCCTAAATTTACGGAATGTCATGTAACCACAATTGCCATGGAAGTTGGAACATGTCTTTACTTTTTCTGTCGTCTTAGGTGACTAAGGCCGCAGACGTTGTTATCTCGATGTTAGAACAGCGTTATTGTGTATTTTAAAAATACTATATTTAATTTTTGTTGATGAATGGTAAGGATGGGGTGGTCGCCGTCCTAGGAGGTCTCCCAAAATTTGTCTGTAACTTCGCCGGAGGCCCCAATTCATGAATTTTTAAGAACATGCCGTAAAAAACCGGTTCTCATCCCTTCCTCTCCACGCCGTGCTGAATCTCAGCAGACTGCCTGGTGCCGCCAAAGAGAGTTGTTCAGTTTGTTCCCTCCTCTCCCGTGCTTACATTTTTTTTCTTTC
Organism: Corythucha ciliata; assembly: GCA_038030265.1. Classification (NCBI taxonomy): domain Eukaryota; kingdom Metazoa; phylum Arthropoda; class Insecta; order Hemiptera; family Tingidae; genus Corythucha; species Corythucha ciliata. The sequence goes on along the minus strand of CM075942.1, from coordinate 27,075,258 downwards.
TATCTCAATTCATCCAGATATAAAAGCAAGTCGTCCTTGGGAGGTCCGATCGATATTTTTCCTGGCTATTTTTTTTCTTCGTCGTTTCTTTTTTCTACTGGAAAGTACCGCGCTTAAAAGGCGGTACGCCCCCTCAGGCAAAATACGTCTGGTTAATAGATACATTCGCTTATTAAACCTGTCAGAGAAGTTGGTTTGGACCACCCTCGCAGGACTCCCTCATTTCATCATTTCGCGAAAACTGTTTGCTTTTTTTCTCTCAGCTCGCCGTTCATCTTTAATTTAGAAGCCGCCCGATTTTGTTATTAAACTTCCAACAAGCGTTATTTAAAATAGACTCATACGTAGAGTTTATATACCGTGGGCTGTCCCTTATAATTACTCCTGCCACTTTGTATTTAACTTATTCTACTCTTGATTACGGATAACAATAGATAAGTGTGGATTAAATAATTAACTATCTGGGAGTAGATAAGTAGATAAGGTACACCTATTTTACACGTTTAAATTTGCGTAATTCCCAATTATCCGAACACTTCATTATGATACCCGCTATCCGAATTTAATACAACGTTATATTGGAGTCTGTTAAACGGCCGCTGCTTGACATCAAGGGTCAGGAGCCAGCGACTTTTTCACCATGTTGTTCACCCAGTATCGAAACATAATCTTTCTCGGCACATCCGTTACAATTTCGAGGTCTGAAATTTCGCCGACCCGATCCTATCATTCCGAATCTAAAAAGTGTAGCCTTGTATCACGCGACAAGCGCTGATTTACATATATAACAATTCTAAAGAAGGTGTGGCTTTATTCGTCATTCTGATTTTTTTCCAAATATTTCTATTTAGAAATTATAAATTTAACATTCGATTAGATGAAGAAGAAATAAAACACTGAGCAGTAACGGTGAGTGACAGCGGTGGGAAAGCCGTAACCTCGTTGTAAAGAAGGGGGCAGACTGCTTGACCACTTCAATACCTATTAATTTGTTTTTGTTGCTTTAAATCATCGGGTTTAATTATTTTCTCCGCGGAGTAATTAAAGATGTCCTGACACAAAGATGTTGCGAGACGATAAAGCGCAGCTATGTAGCATGGGGGGGGGGGGGCTGGCACGGATGAAAAAATGATTAATTTGGTTTTCCTTTTATAGAAACGTTTTTAGGGCAACATAGGTCTTGTTGAGCTTCTCACAGTCAACACCAATTAGGAGCCGCCAATTGGGTCTTGTTTCGATCACAATTAATAGCTTAATTCGTGTTCACTTGGGCGTGTGAAAAGAATCGACGTGGAAGCTCGTTGGTTTTCGACTGTGTTTTGTTTTGTGCGTAAGTACTCTCCGTGGTCAAACACACATTACTTTTTTAGTGCCTTTCCATTCATGTGAATATTACACCATTGGTCAAGTGGTCATGGTGGCTAACATGGGTCATGTCAAGTTCTTTTCGTCTAGAACACGAATTTTGGTTCGTTAATGTAACATATTTATAAATAATATAATGTAGGTATGACCGTTTCCCTGTCAGTTCGAGCTTCTTGATGGCTGGCACGGATGAAAAAATGATTAATTTGGTTTTCCTTTTATAGAAACGTTTTAGGGCAACATAGGTCTTGTTGAGCTTCTCACAGTCAACACCAATTAGGAGCCGCCAATTGGGTCTTGTTTCGATCACAATTAATAGCTTAATTCGTGTTCACTTGGGCGTGTGAAAAGAATCGACGTGGAAGCTCGTTGGTTTCGGTGTCGGTTAATGTAACATATTTATAAATAATATAATGTAGGTATGACCGTTTCCCTGTCAGTTCGAGCTTCTTGATTCTTGCTCGTGATTTCTTCGAGAGTTATCGTAAACTTTCGAAGAAATAAACAATGCAGAGCAAGGTTTTACCCAAAAATCATTAGTTAGAAGATCTCGGCTGGTATTGCATGCACGCGGGACCAATCGGTCGAGGGAAACGGAGCAAAAAATTGGAGTTGAAACATTCAAAAATCGCCACATTTCACCAGTGGGCGAATATGGGCCTACACGTAACCATTCGGCGTGAAAATTCAGTGTAAAGGTAGACCTTCGTTTGAGGTTTCGAAACGCCAATGGAGTCGTATAGGGTGGGGGGGGGGCTTTAAAATATCGATGAATTTCACCAGTTTATCTTGAGTGCTTCCCAAATTGTTCCAAAAACGTAATGCATTACCTTTATTGCAATACTTTTATTGAGACAAATTGGGATTGCCTTTATTATAGGGCAATCCTAGTTCCCTATCTTATAGGAAAGTCCTTATACTTCAAACACCTTGGGAAATTCTCGAAAAGTTGAAGGGGTTTCGGGGTTTTCTCCCCGAAAGAACGACGTCCGAGCTTTTTGATAGTGGGGGGGGGGGCATCTACCAAGACCACCGCTCCGGGCATCAAAATGTCACGCTACGCACCAAACAGTTCAAAGTTGGGAAGGGAAGGAGATGACATTTTTTTTAAATATGTATTTGTATTACACTAAATTATCCATACAGTGTGCCTCAGTATTAATGTGTAATACTTGCACTTGTTGTACCCACCGTAACGCACCAAAAATGTCATTTAAAGCTTGTACACACGGAGACATTTATGTCATGACATCTACTGAAGCTGGGGTTCAAAACGTGTAAAAAAATAAAATTTGAAGTTTTAGGTTTGTTCGCACGAGACCGAGACGAGACCATCATTTCTGGTGCGAGACCGAGACCAAGTTTTCTGGTCTCGAGCCGAGACCGAGACGAGATTGCTATTTTCGAGACGAGACCGAGACTGGTCTCGGTCTCGGAATTAAAAGAATGAAATGAAAAAAAAAAAAAAATGATGGCTCATTTTTGAATACAGAACATTTTAACAATGAAATGACCTTGTTTCATGCCGATACGGCTATTGTGTTATGGGCTATGGGCCTCCGTGATGTGGTGGATCCAAGGGGTGGACATATCCCCCCCCCCCCAACGCACAAAATGACATAAAATAATGGGGAAAAATTTACTTTTTGTAACATTATCGTTGGAAACCCGCATATTTCTTCTTCTTTCACGAATTATACATGATGGTTTTCGCACGATCACGGAGGGAAGTGATACTTCCCCTTCGCCAGGTACCTCAACAGGGAAGCTGATTTTTACTTGAAAAGATGAGCTAGGTGAAAAAAGTATTTTTTTTTTTTTCATTCACTAGTGAAGCAAATTAAGGCAGAATGCCAATAATTTCACATTTTCCCTCGCAAGCGAAGGAAACAGGAAGGCTTTCACTCACTAGTGAAGGAAATTGAAAAAAAGTTCTGTATTCAATTAGCGTACCCTTGCCTCCGAACACTTGCAGGAAAGACAATTAAACCTGTTGGTCGTGCGAAAAATAATATCCACAACTCGTGAGGAAGAAGCTTTCACTCTGCTAGTTGTTTTTAGTTCACTCGGCCCCGCCTCGTGAGCCAAACACAACTCGCAGGTAAAACTCCACTTCCCTCACTTGTTGTAAAATATACTATTATTTCACTTGTCTCGCGAAAAATATCGTGCATACCTCAATTCACTTGCTCGTATTCATTTAGCCGACTCGGCTTTGCCTCGCCAGCCAAACAACGTAGTCGCAAGTAAAATGGCACTTGCGTGTCTCGTTATATGTAAGATACTATTTTTTTAAAAAACAACTGATTATTTTAGAGCCTAGGGGATAAAACTTTCACTTTATCGCCGTGACCCAAAAAATCAGCCCATGTTTTAATAAAAAAATACTGTACACACCGCGTCAAAAAAGTGATTTTGGGGATTTGGGGGGTGGGCGGGGGCTACGCCTCGCCTCGCCCGTCCAATTTTTTCTTTCGGCCTCGAAAAAATCGCTTTCTTGCCAAGGCGTATAATCTATTATTCCTAAGATCATTCTTAAAGAAGTGTTTGAGCAGACGTTCATCGTGCGTAAAGACCTACTTTACACACGCCGTGCAGTAAAGAGTTCACGGTAAATGAGTTAACTCTTTACCACACGGCGTGTGTAAAGTAGGTCTTTAAGCACGATGAATGATGGGTGAAGGATGAGTGGAACCGGAAAAATTATAACCCAAAAAGGTCAAAGTCAGTTGATTATGTTGGTGAGTTGGCAGAAGAATTGAGGCAGGGAAGCCCGCTTTCATCTTACGCGCTTCTTTTGTTTCTTCTTTTTTATTTCTCTGGAATGAAGTTGTGTGGCAAATGGGAGACTTTACGGAACCCTTAAATTAAATAATTATGAACCTAATTGGCTTTAAATGGCTTTGAACGATCGAAGGTAAAAAAAAGCGTACGATCCTGAGGCGTATAATCGCACTACAAACTCTACCGATGATGGCACTCGACTTCTTCTCGTGTTACAAACATCGTGCCTCGTTCGTTAAAAGCTCCTTCGTGCCTAGGTATCGTAATAAAAAAATGGGTTAGGGTTCCCGGGGAGCCGGTGAAATACAATGCAACCTATGGTTGCCCGCGCACTAGGCAGCAAAGATTTCCAGGCTGGTGCAGCCACTAGGACAAGCCCAACTGCACAGCAGCCAACTGGCTGCCGCGGCCAGGCTGCTTAGTGCAAGGGAACCCTAATTTTGCGTTGGAAACTTTCCTGGGCCACTATCATCAAACTCGACACCGCTTTCAATTTTTTTTTTTTTTTTTTTTTTTTTTAACTAACATTGCCAGTCGAAGGAGGGTCTGATGTATGAGGGGGGGATTGTGCACCTCTGCCTCGTCGTGTCTGGGAAGGGAAGTCTCTTGCTTGAACTAAATGAGTTGGCATGTGCGAGATTTTGAGTTGATCTCGTTGAATTCCCAACTGTTCCCCTTTCACGTTCTCAGTGTGACGATTGTTTTAAAGGCACGATTCTATTTTGGGGCAATTACAAAGCTCTTTGGTCATTAATCAGTAGTGTATCACTTATCTCCCTTCGTGCCACGAGCCACCAAGGAAGGAAAGCAAAGTATAAATTCATCTATCGTCGTCATATGTAATCATTGAGGCGAGAATAGGATCACTCGTCACTAATATCACACATACTTTGAATTCGCGCCTTTAACTTTTCGAGACGAGACCGAGACCGAGACGAGACCGACTTTTCATGATCGAGACCGAGACCGACTTTTCATGACAACAACTAGTGATGCACGAGACCGAGACCGAGACGAGACTTGAGTGGTCTCGGTCTCGGTCTCGTGCATCACTAGTTGTTGTGGTCAGTTCAAATAAAGAAATTATTTCTTTTTTGTGACCCCCATTCTGAAGTCAATGGAGTTGCTCAGTAAGGAATCTTTCGCACATCTTTGAAGTATTTTAATTGCCCCCTCTCTTGAATCATTAAATTGAGGAGCACTTCAACACAAGGTGACTAAACTTTACTATAGGTGCCGCAGATTTTCCCCTGCCCATCGCTCAGAGAGGTGGAGACTGACGTCACCAGCAGTCCTTTGCTCCCGATTGCTCACCATAGACCAGCAGATCAAGTTAATATTGAAATTGAAGTTTATGAATTCTCAAAAATCACAACCCAATAACAATTAATAATGTACTGGGTCCAGCGAAATGGCGGGTGGGACTGCTCGTGACGTAGGTAAAGGACAGTGATCTGCGGCACCTATAGAAAATTTAGTCACCTTGACTTCAACACGTCTCTTCCATGACAACACGTAAAGCTGGGCACACACATGCGCTACTTGCCAAGTAGCGAGTATCCGTACACACTACTAGGAGCTCGGCGAGTAACGCGTATAATGTCCCTGCTAAAAGAAGCCGAGCATAAACAAGTACGAAAATTCGCTACTCGGCAAGTAGCGAGTATCCATACACACTACTAGGAGTTCGGCGAGTAGCGGCTAGGAACTTGGCAAGTAGCGCATGTGTGTGCCCAGCTTAAGATGCAACAAGTAAACATATCTGTCATGACATTTTCGAAGTTTTGAACAGTGACATATTTCTAGACAGAAATGTCATGAAAATTTCCCTCTTCACCAATTTTTGCCTGAATTATTTGATTTTCTTCGAGGTAATTATCCATGAGGGGCATTAAGGGTGGTTACGTTAGACTATTTATTGGTTAAGGGAGGGTAGCGGCGGGCAGGTGCGGATCCAGGCCTTCCTAAAAGGAGCGTCCAAAAGTTCGAATCTGAGACTAAAATGCAACTTGTTTGTTCAAATAATCACATTTATATAGAGCGTAGCCTAGTTTCGCCGAGTTGTCAGTTTCGCGGGTAATAATCCATTTGCGAACCGAAAGAATTGATGCTGGGGAGGAATTGACAATTTTCTGATATGAATGTTAAAATTCACAGGTTCCAGGACAAAGTTTCTGCTGAGAAAAATAATCAATGCCGAGGTTGATAGTAGATGGCTGAAGATAAATCATTTTGCAGCAAGTTTCGTGGCCGCAGAGTATTATTGTGGTGAGGGAGAGAGGGTAAAACTTAAGATATTGTTGAATGGTATTTCTACTGAAAATTATTTAGAAACATGGACGAAAAATTAAGGAATTACCCCGAGGAACCCAAAAAATCCGTGGCACTCACCCTTCTTCTCCTCATAATAATTTACTGGGAGGTATTTCCAATGTGTTCATGTAGGATTTCGAGACTTTTCTTACTGGATTTCGTGATAGTAAGTAGTATTTTAGGCTCCCCCCCCCTCCATCACCATAGAAACATTTTTCAAGTCTAAATTAATTTGTGATGGGTTTCAGTTGAAACTGCCCTTTTCTCGTAGCGGTGTAGGTCTAAATCACTGAGGCTAAATCACCCCTTTTGGGCTTGGGGCTATTAAAAGGGACTAAACGAGCAAATTTTCCAGATTCAGAAGCTACACCTATTTACCAAACAAATTGATGGGCGATTGAATTTTCAGTTTCAAATGCCATGTTCCTTGCAGCCGAATAATAAGGTTTTCAAGCGGACTTTTTGGTGGAAATGGACGCAGTCACACAGTCATGACTTAGCTTCTGGGGTTTTAGGTTTCCTGGGTAAAATTAATTTTCAAGAGCCGTTGAACGCTCACAACGTCGTTACCTTCCACAGTTTAGTCAAAATAGTCTTTCTGAGCTTCAAGTGCAAGTATTTTGGTGGATAAACGTGATTCTATCAGGAACGTTCTCTGTTTCTTGATCGAATGAAAGCGAGCCGGGGGAAAAAGTATGCCCACTACTAACTTGTGAACAGTAAAATTCATATTTTCGGACATAATTAACGGTTTCACGGCTAAATAGCTGGTTTCTTGTTCCTTGTCGATGTGGTATTTCTCGGCTTAGCTTCTACAATGGAGATGGTAAAGGGGAAAATTATTGACAATTTTCCAGCGGTTTCCTGGCTTTTCCATGAAAGTATAATGGTTTTTATACTTTTTCACAGTACCATCACACGAACATATTGAAAATTTCATGGCATGACATAAATGTCTCCGTGTGTACAGGGCTTTAGACACATTGTACGGAAATGCTTCGTTTTGGAGATATTCGCGTTCACTCTTTTTAAGCTTATTGACTTTTTTTGCACAAATGCCGTGCTAACAGCTAACCTATGTGGCTCAGACCAAAATTAACGACAGTTTTGAAAAGATCTCAAAATTTCTTTCAAGATTTCGCCGTGGAAGTTGTACTAAGTTGTAGTGACGTGGCGTTTATTGCCAGGGGCCCTATTCTCTAACAACAAGCAATATTTTTTTCGCCAGCCATGTGTCTATTTTATTTATTTTTTATTTTATTTATTTATTTATTTTTGCCAGATACACTAGTAATTACAAATACTTCAATAAGAGACAGATAATTGGCCAGCCCCTTTAAAAGCTAAAAGCTTGTGCCAAGGGGCCTCAAGGGTACAATATTTCATTCATTTGTTTGAAGAAACTTAATGAAATAAACATATGACTGCGAAAAAGCTATTGCTTCGGAGTTAGAGAATAGGCCCCGAGATAAACTTTAGAAAACACGATTTCCAAAATCATTGATAATTTCCTACCATGGTTAATCAGCTGGTTTTTGGTCACAAAGATAAGGGAAGTTCAGGAAAACATCCTCAGGTCCAGAGCTTCAGAACGGGGTAAAAAAATCGGCACTTCCCTACATCCAAACTCAAGATATCGAGTCCCAACTCAGAAAACACGAGAAAAAGTGCAAAATGAGGGTACAATAGTGTGAGATATTTTTCCGTATTTATGGCCTGGTACTTTTTAAATCAGGCGATGTGTGGAAGTACTGATGGTTTTTGAGGGGGGACCTATTCCCGAAAGAGCGACCACCCCTACCGCTTTCCACTACTTCCACTACATCGCCTGAACTTTCTACAAATAAAAAGTACCAGGCCATAAATACGGAAAATATCTCGCACTATGGCACCCTTATTTTGCACTTTTTCTCGTGGTTTTCTGTGTTTGGGACTCGATATCTTGAGTTTGGATGTAGGGAGGTGCCGATTTTTTACCCCGTTCTGAAGCTCGGGACCTGAGGATGTTTTCCCGAACTTCGCCTATCTTTGTGACCAAAACCAGCTGATTAACCATGGTAGGAAATTGTCAATGATTTTGGAAATCGTGTTTTCTTAAATTTAAAGAGCAAATGCTTATGCTACGATCTTTTAAAAAGGAAACATAGTTCAATCATTTTATTCTTGCTCGTACAACAATTCCACTGTAGAAAGGAGATGTTTTTGAAAGAACTTTTATTATTCATCATTAATTAAAAAAGGAAATAACGCCTTCAATTAAGACTGAAATTTTTGAAGCCATATCCGGGCTAGTTTGAAATTTACATATAAACGACTGTATTTTAGTTAAAAACTAATTAAGCTATATTTACTTACTAGATTTAGAAATATTGAAAATATACTTGCTGAGGAGTCAGACGTTTCGTTGGGCGCAGATTGTACCCATTTGGGTACCTGTTGACTGTGACGTGTTTGGGTCGCAGCGAGGGGAAGTGCCGGCTGTTGAAAACGGGTGGTGGCAGCGGTCCAACGATGCTTCTCGGGTTAAGCACTCGTTTTTGCCTTCTTTCGACATGTGCCATGTAGAATGGACAAGCTTTGTCAAAAGCACCATGGTTTGAGCCGCAATTAGCGCATTTTGCTAAATCCGAGTTTGCGACATCAACGGGACACTTCCGAGAGTCATGTTTTCCGGCACACCTGGAACATTTCACTGCGCGATTGCAGTTAGAAGCCACATGATCGAATCCTTGACAGCGGTAGCACCGAAGAGGCGAAATCTTTTCTTGAACTTTTCCCACTGAACACGGCAATGGAGATCGATTTGACGGAGAGAACATCTGCTGGTTTAGTGTCTTTTGTAAAATAAATGCCGAAGGTAGGGCGTTACTGACCAACTAATTTAAAACGTTGACGGGTCATTAGAAAGGCTTTTTTGATCCGCAAGTTTTTTTGATAAACTTGCAGATAGAAACGCAAATATAGTGGGGGGGGGGAAAGAGTAGCCATAATCGAAAATCAAATTTCCGGGCCCCTACGCTACACTCGTATCAAAAAATATTCTACTTTTCATTTGTTTGCTATTTTGGTCAAGTTTCCGTTTTGTAAGATGTGCTGAATTCGAATATCGTTTTCAAGACCGTCACAATGACATAATTATTTCAACGAATGTCTCAAATCTCCTCGAAAAATTCTAACTTTTTCATTATACGTCGTGATTTCACCTGTTTTCTGGCTGTTTCTTCCCGTGTTTCCGGTGTGCTGAATCCGAATTCGTTATCAAAACTCTTAGCAACCCCTGTCTGACCGGAATTCGTGTTACTTCTCACCACAAGTGCATCTTTGATGCCGTCTGCCACCGGAGGCAGACAATTTTTCCCACTATTAGAAAATTATTCTTGATTTTTTGCGCTGGGTCAGAAAATTGCACTTTTTACGTCGCTGGCTCTTGGACTAGTTGTAAAACATAGCCCGGAACACCGAAAATCATGATTTATTAAAGGTAAATGTTCCCCGGAAGCAAACGTTCAAAGTGAGGAATTCAGATAAAACACCAATCAGGGATGCAAAGAAAATCGAATCGAAAACAAAGATAGTCTAGGCTCCTAGTAGATTTATCATAGTCTTACTATAAACGTCGGCTTCCAGTGAAGAACGCGAATGATGTTGGGTTAGAACCACCGGTGAATCATGAAAGTAACACCGAGCCTCCATTTCGACCGTTCAGACCATCAGCTACCCAAGATACCTACTTGGTCCTGGTCTCATCAGCTGCATGTTGCCGGACTTCTAGCGGGTCGGGTCTTTGGGCCATAGGACCAAACAGCTGCTCTTTCTGCCTGAGGTTCTGAGTTCGAAACGGAGACTGGACCGTAACCTCAGTGCAATTTTCATAGTTTGCTTTCAGGGTACAATTCCCCTCCGAACATCACGATTTTCGGTAATCCGGGCTATGTTTTAGGGCGTTACTGACAACTAATTTAAAACGTTGACGGGTCATTAGAAAGCTTTTTTGATCCGCAAGTTTTTTTGATAATAACTTGCAGATTAGAAACGCAAATATAGTGGGGGGGGGGAATTTAAAAAAAACCCGATCGAAAAAAATAGGTACCAAAGTGAAAGACGTTTTGCAAACCTCATACGCCCATTCCCACAATCGTCTACAAAGTCACCCAAACCCACTGGCTGTATACGAATTTACTTTTGCACTTGCTCGAGTAGCCATAATCGCAAATTAAAGCGGAAACGCCATACCGATCTCCTCAGCCCAACACAATCCTTTTGATTTGGTCCATTAGTCTATTTCGTTAATGCACATGGATAAGGAAACTCGAGATCTGTAGAAGGAATACGGAAAAATCAACGGAAAGAAAACTAATACTTGGCTCGGTACTTGCACGACATCGAAAATAAGTGGAGCAACCCCGAGTACGAATATTCGCTACTTGGCGAGTAGCGAGTATCCGTACACACTACTAGGAGCTCGGCGAGTAACGCGTATAATGTCCCTGCTAAAAGAAGCCGAGCATAAACAAGTACGAAAATTCGCTACTCGGCAAGTAGCGAGTATCCATACACACTACTAGGAGTTCGGCGAGTAGCGGCTAGGAACTTGGCAAGTAGCGCATGTGTGTGCCCAGCTTAAGATGCAACAAGTAAACATATCTGTCATGACATTTTCGAAGTTTTGAACAGTGACATATTTCTAGACAGAAATGTCATGAAAATTTCCCTCTTCACCAATTTTTGCCTGAATTATTTGATTTTCTTCGAGGTAATTATCCATGAGGGGCATTAAGGGTGGTTACGTTAGACTATTTATTGGTTAAGGGAGGGTAGCGGCGGGCAGGTGCGGATCCAGGCCTTCCTAAAAGGAGCGTCCAAAAGTTCGAATCTGAGACTAAAATGCAACTTGTTTGGTCAAATAATCACATTATATATAGAGCGTAGCCTAGTTTCGCCGAGTTGTCAGTTTCGCGGGTAATAATCCATTTGCGAACCGAAAGAATTGATGCTGGGGAGGAATTGACAATTTTCTGATATGAATGTTAAAATTCACAGGTTCCAGGACAAAGTTTCTGCTGAGAAAAATAATCAATGCCGAGGTTGATAGTAGATGGCTGAAGATAAATCATTTTGCAGCAAGTTTCGTGGCCGCAGAGTATTATTGTGGTGAGGGAGAGAGGGTAAAACTTAAGATATTGTTGAATGGTATTTCTACTGAAAATTATTTAGAAACATGGACGAAAAATTAAGGAATTACCCCCGAGGAACCCAAAAAATCCGTGGCACTCACCCTTCTTCTCCTCATAATAATTTACTGGGAGGTATTTCCAATGTGTTCATGTAGGATTTCGAGACTTTTCTTACTGGATTTCGTGATAGTAAGTAGTATTTTAGGCTCCCCCCCCCTCCATCACCATAGAAACATTTTTCAAGTCTAAATTAATTTGTGATGGGTTTCAGTTGAAACTGCCCTTTTCTCGTAGCGGTGTAGGTCTAAATCACTGAGGCTAAATCACCCCTTTTGGGCTTGGGGCTATTAAAAGGGACTAAACGAGCAAATTTTCCAGATTCAGAAGCCACACCTATTTACCAAACAAATTGATGGGCGATTGAATTTTCAGTTTCAAATGCCATGTTCCTTGCAGCCGAATAATAAGGGTTTCAAGCGGACTTTTTGGTGGAAATGGACGCAGTCACACAGTCATGACTTAGCTTCTGGGGTTTTAGGTTTCCTGGGTAAAATTAATTTTCAAGAGCCGTTGAACGCTCACAACGTCGTTACCTTCCACAGTTTAGTCAAAATAGTCTTTCTGAGCTTCAAGTGCAAGTATTTTGGTGGATAAACGTGATTCTATCAGGAACGTTCTCTGTTTCTTGATCGAATGAAAGAGAGCCGGGGGAAAAAGTATGCCCACTACTAACTTGTGAACAGTAAAATTCATATTTTCGGACATAATTAACAGTTTCACGGCTAAATAGCTGGTTTCTTGTTCCTTGTCGATGTGGTATTTCTCGGCTTAGCTTCTACAATGGAGATGGTAAAGGGGAAAATTATTGACAATTTTCCAGCAGTTTCCTGGCTTTTCCATGAAAGCATATGGTTTTTATACTTTTTCACAGTACCATCACACGAACATATTGAAAATTTCATGGCATGACATAAATGTCTCCGTGTGTACAGGGCTTTAGACACATTGTACGGAAATGCTTCGTTTTGGAGATATTCGCGTTCACTCTTTTTAAGCTTATTGACTTTTTTTGCACAAATGCCGTGCTAACAGCTAACCTATGTGGCTCAGACCAAAATTAACGACAGTTTTGAAAAGATCTCAAAATTTCTTTCAAGATTTCGCCGTGGAAGTTGTACTAAGTTGTAGTGACGTGGCGTTTATTGCCAGGGGCCCTATTCTCTAACAACAAGCAATATTTTTTTCGCCAGCCATGTGTCTATTTTATTTATTTTTTATTTTATTTATTTATTTATTTTTGCCAGATACACTAGTAATTACAAATACTTCAATAAGAGACAGATAATTGGCCAGCCCCTTTAAAAGCTAAAAGCTTGTGCCAAGGGGCCTCAAGGGTACAATATTTCATTCATTTGTTTGAAGAAACTTAATGAAATAAACATATGACTGCGAAAAAGCTATTGCTTCGGAGTTAGAGAATAGGCCCCGAGATAAACTTTAAGAAAACACGATTTCCAAAATCATTGATAATTTCCTACCATGGTTAATCAGCTGGTTTTTGGTCACAAAGATAAGGGAAGTTCAGGAAAACATCCTCAGGTCCAGAGCTTCAGAACGGGGTAAAAAAATCGGCACTTCCCTACATCCAAACTCAAGATATCGAGTCCCAAACTCAGAAAACCACGAGAAAAAGTGCAAAATGAGGGTACAATAGTGTGAGATATTTTCCGTATTTATGGCCTGGTACTTTTTAAATCAGGCGATGTGTGGAAGTACTGATGGTTTTTGAGGGGGGACCTATTCCCGAAAGAGCGACCACCCCCTACCGCTTCCACTACTTCCACTACATCGCCTGAACTTTCTACAAATAAAAAGTACCAGGCCATAAATACGGAAAATATCTCGCACTATGGCACCCTTATTTTGCACTTTTTCTCGTGGTTTTCTGTGTTTGGGACTCGATATCTTGAGTTTGGATGTAGGGAGGTGCCGATTTTTTTACCCCGTTCTGAAGCTCGGGACCTGAGGATGTTTTCCCGAACTTCGCCTATCTTTGTGACCAAAAACCAGCTGATTAACCATGGTAGGAAATTGTCAATGATTTTGGAAATCGTGTTTTCTTAAAATTTAAAGAGCAAATGCTTATGCTACGATCTTTTAAAAAGGAACATAGTTCAATCATTTTATTCTTGCTCGTACAACAATTCCACTGTAGAAAGGAGATGTTTTTGAAAGAACTTTTATTATTCATCATTTAATTAAAAAAGGAAATAACGCCTTCAATTAAGACTGAAATTTTTGAAGCCATATCCGGGCTAGTTTGAAATTTACATATAAACGACTGTATTTTAGTTAAAAACTAATTTAAGCTATATTTACTTACTAGATTTAGAAATATTGAAAATATACTTGCTGAGGAGTCAGACGTTTCGTTGGGCGCAGATTGTACCCATTTGGGTACCTGTTGACTGTGACGTGTTTGGGTCGGCAGCGAGGGGAAGTGCCGGCTGTTGAAAACGGGTGGTGGCAGCGGTCCAACGATGCTTCTCGGGTTAAGCACTCGTTTTTGCCTTCTTTCGACATGTGCCATGTAGAATGGACAAGCTTTGTCAAAAGCACCATGGTTTGAGCCGCAATTAGCGCATTTTGCTAAATCCGAGTTTGCGACATCAACGGGACACTTCCGAGAGTCATGTTTTCCGGCACACCTGGAACATTTCACTGCGCGATTGCAGTTAGAAGCCACATGATCGAATCCTTGACAGCGGTAGCACCGAAGAGGCGAAATCTTTTTCTTGAACTTTTCCCACTGAACACGGCAATGGAGAATCGATTTGACGGAGAGAACGTCTGCTGGTTTAGTGTCTTTTGTAAAATAAATGCCGAAGGTAGGGTACGACGTCAAAATTACCCCGTCTTTGTCCTTGCTGGCAAATTGAACCACTTTGTCCAATTTCAATCCCTTCGAGTTGAGATCAGCCTTAATTTCATCAGTAGTGATATGATGCGGAAGGTGAACCACGTATCGTGGTTCCGTGTCGTCTTTAGCAGCGTAAGTATAGAACTCAATGTTGGCAGTCAGCAGATAGTCGCAGAAAAATGCGAAATCGTCTTTGTTGTTAGCGTATACCAGTATTCTATCGCTCTTTGCTTTAAATTCCAACAATCCTTTAAGATGAGGCTAGAGTTTGTCGAGCATCTCTATGTGGTTCTTGAATTGCGAAAACATCACAATTGGTGGAAGGAACTTCACTTTGCTGGTAGACGGGTTCTTGAGCTTGTTACCGTCTATATCCATGACGCTAGCGGAGTCATCAGTGTCATCTTCGTTATCCGACAATACGGCGAATTTATTTGTAGTGGAAAGCGGCAAATTTGCTGAATCCCTAACTTTTTGCCTTTTATTCCTCGAAGTTGGAATTGTAACTAATCCGTCCGAGGTAGAGTTCATTTTTTCCTCTTAAATGGGAGTTAATTTATTTAAAGATAACGAGAGAGAAATAAAAAGAATTAAATGAACAACTTGAGGTAGAACTTGCGAAAAATAGATCCACCTGTGACAAAAGTTCAACTAAAACATGAGAACATAATAACCATAACGCTTTTGGTGTAACTCACTTAACTCAATGTGGCCGAAATAAAGATTAAGGTGAGTTTAATTGTTAGTGTAAGCGCTTACGAGGGTTAGTAGGTGATTCATGCAGAAAGTCGTAGACGTACGAGCGTCTACGTTGTCAGTCTCACAGTATTTGCTCGTTGGCATTCGTCATCGACGGACCGGTTTCGGCTACTCGCCATCTAAGAACGCTGAAAATGATGTGGAGCCGAAACCGGTCCGTCGATGACGCACCCCGACGATGTAAGGTTGACAATAATTGTAGGCTCCTACGGCTACGACTTTTCGCATTCATTGTTAGTGAATCATTAGGTCCATTCGTTTGTCGTCCCGGGCTACTCCAAGCAGCACGAAATTTTGTAACCTTGTGGGTTATCACGTGGAATAACGCGAAAAAATATTGGAAGCTTTGTACTTTCAGTGCTATTAGAGCAGCTCCGGACGACAAACAAATAGTGCTTATTTCGCTTCTTTGGTCTTCTGATTTTACCCACAAATCGATTTTCACCCGGCTTCCGTCTTGCCCAATATAATAAGACACGTGCGATAACTCACAGTTTGAGTGCGTCGGGTGTCTCAGCTGGTTTCTGTGTCTTTCGAATGTTGGGTTTCCCCTCATTCTTTGTTTCGATCTCATCATTTATTTTTAATTTCCCTTTTTTTAGTATAATATATTTTTGTTTTCAAACAGAATCGTGTTAAATTATCATCATTCCGTTTCATTTACTAAAATTATTTATAGCAATGGGTGCCGTGGAGAGGGTTTAGACACAGGGTGAACCTGATTTGTGGGTCACCATGTGCAGTATTAGGCTATGGTTACTATGCATGCGATTTCTGACGAAAACGTGTTCTGATGAGTTCTGACGAATGGGGAACTCGCATTAATGTCCGATTTGGGAGAAAAGTATACCGGTGAATTGGCACATGGACAGAAGGATGTCAATGGTAGTTGCAGCCCGATTGGTGCAACTGGTGGTTCATTTCGTGATTTTTAAATAAATTTCTAGAGGGGATAGATGGTACGAGGGGAAATTAAGTCAATCCCTAATTTTGAAGCATGTGATTAGGGCACTCTAAAATTTTTTTGTTTACAAAATTTAACAAGAAAAATTGACGCCCGGAAAATGTGTCGTACCCCCCTCTTCCTCACACTGTCCATTTCATTGAACGGGGTTTGACGTTGTCAAATCCTCACTAAAAAAATTTAAAAATTCGCTCTAAAAAAATCATTGATTGATTTCATTGTTTAATGTGAGTAATAGCATTGTGGAAGAGCCCTCTTCAATAAACATGGGGCCTTATTCTCTAACGAAATAGAAACTTTGCTTTGGTAGAAACATTGAAATCTCATTCTTGAAATTGAGAAAACTGAACGGAAACATATGATTTTTGAAAAAAGCAATGATGAAAAAAGTTAGTGAATAAGGCCCCAGGGGGCTTGTTCTGTAAGAATTTGAATTTGACTGATCCTAGGAACAGTCAGGTCCTGTTGTGACGTCATGTTTTGGTGTTCTGTATCTCAGTGTTCTCTTGTAGAACACTCTCACTATCCTTTGGGATAGCCAAGTGGTGTTACAAGGATCACTTGAAGAGTATTGTTTATAACCTTTGATCGGGCGTTTTCGGGCGTAGGGGAAGGTAATGTTCAGGTTATAAAGGAACACTCGGCTGGTTTTACGGAACTCCAGTCATTATCACAGGAAGCAGTTCAAATGACAGTTACAAGGAACAGTTGAAAGGAGGGGGACCAGTTACAGTAATAGTGACACTCAACTAAAAGTTACAGAACAGGCCCCCTGTGCTTGAAAAATGTGCAAGTTTCCCATTCGCTTCTTAAACAAACAAACATCTGCTTTTCAATGAAAGTGGTTACTATGGGAGAGAAATCCTCGTCAGAACACGTAGGGGGGACTAACTCGTCAGAACAAATTTTGGTCAGAAATCGCATGGATAGTAACCGAAGCCTTATGTAGTCACTTACTCCATTTCATTTCTTTCGTACTTTATTTATTTGCTTGTTTTTTGACTTGCGCGAAAGAACCATTATAACCTTTGGTCGCAGCGTTACAGCTCCTGCCCAGTGCCCAGTATTGTAATGTTATATGTACAAAAATGAATAATTTTCTCCATCTCTCCTCCCTCGTTCCACCTACTCATCCTAATAATTTATTAGCTTAAATTTTTCGAGTAGTTGGTACATAATTTTCAATTATCACTCGAACAGAGCACAGAATACATGCCTTTGGATCTGTAGCTCAGAGAAGAAAAAAATGGTTACCTAATGGCGATGTACTCTTGATGGAGATCTTGATTTAATTATTTCTCCAAGCTACTTAGAAAAACCTATTTGAATTATTGAAAGTATCCTCGGTATTTCTTTTTGAGAATAATTTTCAATGCTTTTTTCTTTCACTCTCTTTCGGGAGCGCAATCTTTTTTTAAATGTTCAATGTTGAAGTAAACAAGCGCTCTCGCTCAGCTATTTAGTTCCGTTCTTAAAATAGAATTTTAAACATGTGGCAAGGCGAAGAGGATCACGAGTACTAATTTGCTATTGCATACTCTATCATGGCGATTTTCAGTTCTGTTAAAGCTTTTGAAAAAGAGGGGAGCAAACTGAAAACACTAGCTCCATTAATATTCGTCACGTGACAGTTTGTTGAAGGTGCCCTCTTTTCACACAGGTTTATCTTCGAAAGATTTAGGAATCCTCCAATTTTCCTATTAATCGAACCTAATTATTCCGTATGTAAAGCGCATCACGTTAAATGACAAGCAGCATTAAAAAAAATCAGTTAAAAATTACACGGGGGTAATTTCTGTCGTTTGAATGTTCTCCGTGGAATGTTAATCAAAAGGTATCGTGAGTCGTGAATGCCTTATTTTTTATAATTAGTCGACGGTATCGTTATAGGGGTACGAGAAATTTAAGAGAAATGCTCTAATAATACGGCACGATTGCGGAGGAAAGCGATGGTGCATTGAGCTTTGAGCGAGATTGCTTATTGTGTAAGTCGACAAATTATTTTCGAACCCTTTCGAAGTCACAACTACCTCTTGGCGCTTTGACTTGACCTCAATGAAATGCCATGGTATAATGTATTCTTTACCACTGTTACACCTATAGAACCCAGAATACGTTTTAGTATACCAATATGAACTCGTGGACAAATAGCTTG
Organism: Corythucha ciliata; assembly: GCA_038030265.1. NCBI lineage: Eukaryota > Metazoa > Arthropoda > Insecta > Hemiptera > Tingidae > Corythucha > Corythucha ciliata. The sequence goes on along the minus strand of CM075942.1, from coordinate 27,056,824 downwards.
GCTTTGCGATGCACGTTTATTTGGAACCAACCTTGTAATGTGAAGTTTTTCAGATTGCGCGGCATTCTTCTCGTGTATCTTAAGAAAATTCACCTCATTAAGACCGTTTCTCCCTTGAAAATATCACCGTGGAAAAATAAATTTCGGGGAACAAATAAAACAAAATTTTCTTTTGACATTCCTGTTTCACCGCTGATTGTCAGTGGGATGTTACATGAATTAGTGGTTTTTATTTATTTCTTGGATTAAGAGCTACGGTTCAACGAACAAATACCTTTGTAAATTATATTACAAACGACGTTTCTCCCTTCTTTTGTAAAAAACAGGCAAATGGCATCGAGTTTGCCTGAATGTTGTTTGCTTTATGATTTTCGCGTGGATAGTAGCGGCGAAGGAAGTAGATTTAGTCATGATCCTCTTGGACCGCGTTTAGTTTCAGAAAAATCGTGACAACCTTCTCAATTCTGATAATTAAGGATCTCATTTGAATAGACAAATGTTTTTTAAGTTGCGGAATTATTGTTTGTGTGAAGGTGCGGTCTACATGTTTGTGTATGTATGCCAGTTTGGCATGAGGGAATGTTTTACAAAGTGAAATGTCTCTGCCCCGCGGAATCGTATTGTGATGAATTGATGATAAGAAAAATTTGCTTTTTAAGGAGAGAAAAAGATAGCGTTTGAGATGGATCAACTGAAGGAGTGTTTAAAAATTATCGTCGAAACTCGATTACGTAACGAAACTTCCAAAATTGGCGTGTCTCAGTCACTCATGCAAAGTATTTTCTCTCGTCAGATCAACGCACGGTAGAAGTAGAATAGCGATACACAATAGCGAGTAGTGAAGAAGGGGTGAAAGAAAAAAGTGGGCGCGGGCGCCGCCTCCGTACTGTACTTCTACCAACAACAATTCGTTCTCTCAGGTGGGTCCTTCGCTTTGTGGACAAACAGAGATCTAAATATAGAAGTTAGGGACTCGAGTGTCGACCCAAGGACGCCCCGTGTAGACGAGATCTGCTTCTCTTTCTCATTCTTTCTCTTCTTTTTTTATTCTCGGGACACAATGCCTGCAATACCGCTACCTATCAAGTCTTTTTAATTTATTTAAAACCTAATGTTTAATTTTGAGTTTTTTGTTTGGTGTGCGAAGTCGCCGAATAAACAGTCAAATAAATTCGATCGGCGCGTTCATTAACCGAGGTCATTGCCAAGGAAGTGGGATGATCTCTTGCTCTCTCAGTCCCACAACGTGAGCTCTCTCGCGTAGAAACGCTTCTGCTTAGCCGTTTAATGGCTAACAACTAACAAGTGCTTTCAGTTCGATAACAATGGGGAGCACTTGATCAAGGGGGGGATGTATTAAATTCCTTGTTCAAGTGCTTCCCTTTATTAACAAATTTCTCCGTTTTACTTCCATATTTTTTTCCCCCGGCAATATCACTGGTTTAGGGTATTTAGTTGATGAATCAGTCGTTTTTATTCTAGAGAAGAGCATTTGAAGAAGCTACTAGGTTTTGCGGTACAAATGTCAGGCTTAGGATGTTTACTGACTCCGTAGTTATTTTCATTTAATTGAGTTATTTGTGTTGATTTAAGCCGGTCGTCCACTGGAAGCGTTTTCGAGCGGCGCTACAACGACACGTACATCCCAAAGCTTTAAATTGAATGCACTGCAGCAAAGCCTGCAATGGACGATGTCACATTCAATCACATGCAATGCTCGTTGTAGCGCCGCTCGAAAACGACGACTTACGATAAATCGTGAAAGTCTGATTTCACCAAAATATAAAACTCAATTGAAATTCGAGACTCAAAGTAAAGATTAATTTGAAATAACAAGGTCTTCAAAAAGCAATTCATCAAAACTAAAATTTACTTGCTTGGTGAAATCAGGCGTAGGTAGATCTAAAGCCAGGTATACTCGTTCAAACTTATCGTCAGTCTTGCTATTAATTAATATGTTCAAATCTGTTTACACAGCTTTATTTTTGACTGAATCAGCTGTAGAAAAAGATTTGAACCATTTAATTAATAGCAAGACTGACGATAAGATTGAACGTGTAGACCGGGCTTAACGGCAAAATTCATAGGTACATGTAGTTGCTTTCGGACATTATTCGCCTCACGGTTTCAACCACTTTAGTTTTTTCCGTTCACAAATTCAATGCGAAGGATCAATGGTTTTTAAAAGGACAAGCTGTTCTATCTTCATGGGACAAAGTGATTTTATGAGATGATGCGAGGCGGATCATGCCGTTCATTTCTAAGGCTGTCTTGCCCCAAAACTTGCAATTTTGCTTAAATTAACACCCGAAGACCCGACACTTTCAATTTCGCGACATTTAACTTGAAAACATGTAGTTTGGCTCAAATTAGGACCCGAATTTGAAAATCATAAATATCTCTAATAATAATTTATTGTCAAGGTAAATGTAATTTACAAAACAACATCAAGTATAAATACATATGACACGTTGGAAAGAATAATGGTACAACTCAAAAAACGCTGCAAATTGTACACATGGGTTTATTATTCATGAATGTAGCCAAATCCCTTTGAAATTGCTTTGGCTTGAAATTACATGAAAATCGACACCCACGCCCTTATGATCTCAAAACCTTTGAAAATCCACATTTTGGACCCGCTTTCGGCCCATAAAAACCCAGGGAGTTAGTTGATCAAACTGATCAGATGTTAGGACCAACTAGATCCCAAACGGAGTTTATGTGCGAAAGAACGAGTTTTTTAGAGCAATCCTAGGGCAAGATACCCGTCGATGCGTGCACTAGCAGCTGATTGATACTGATGTGAAATTTATCAGGTATTCGAAAAAACTACTTTTTTCACTTTTCACATGTCTGAAATAGCCACGCGCAAGCGATATTTTTTTATTTTCACGGTGGTTTCAGGAACAGGATTTTGTCCTCTTTCCGAATCCACCGTCATTTTTTGTCTAACCACCTACGGTGAGCCGTGAACACGACAATTAGCGTAAAAAGTAATGCAACTAGAAAAAAACAGGAAACTGCTCATATCTCGTAACCAAAGCATTTTCGGCTATGCGTCTGTATGACGTTTTTTGTGCGTCCAGGTACGCACTATCACCTGTGTAAGCTTGTCACATTCCTCCTGAATCACCTTGTATATCTGAAATGAAGACCTGAATTTCGTGGGTAATCAATCGTCAGGCCATGCCCTGAGTCGAGGCATACTAGCCTGAGCTCCACCAAAAATGGTCAAAAGAATGGTCAAGTGGCACAAAAAAGGTCTCGAAACTGCAATTTTGCTTTAAGATCGGAAACTAAGCAATCGAATTTTATAAAGCAAATTTCATAGCAAGCCTACCATATCGCAAATATTCATCCAGTAAACTTATAATTTCGCGTATTTTTGCCTTCAGAATGTTGCAACTTTACAGCTATTCGTCAATCGTCAGGAATCGAGTGCTGCTCTGTGTTGGCTTGCCCGGAATCCCCAGCCGGCGTAAAAATGAACTAAACTTTCAATTTCGCTGAAATAGAGACGTGAAACTCTCACTATCGCAGATATTCAGCCAGGAAAATTCCAATTTCGTGTACGTTTGATTTGAAAATTTGAAGACTCTGTGCTCTGTCGTGGCCGGCTTGCCCGGGTTCCACGGTTACAAAAAAGGCAAACTTTCGCAGATACTTAGCTCTGTTTGATGTTTCTCTTCGGTTATTTCTCTCATTTTTACCAGAGCATTCAAGGTAAAATTGCAAATTTTCTGCTCAATTTTAGCTGTGAAATAGCGATTTTCCTCAATTTCGTCCACGAATCTTTTTACTTGTAGCGTTTTTTCGCTATTTTAGTCGCTTATTTGACCCAAGAATAGGCACAGGCGAGCAGACATCTTTATGAAGCTCCTTAGGGCCGTACTCAGAAACCAACCTTAACCTTTACGTCTCCTTTAAGCGCTTCAAAACAGATGACACATTTTTATAAACCATCACATTTTTCAACTCCGTTAGTTAAGGCTTCGTAAAGGTGCGTTTCTGAATACGGCCCTCTGTCTTTTTAAATAAACCAGAAATGTATTTCCGTTGCGTTTTCCTTTTTTTGTGCTCAATTTAAGCCGCCAATTGCGACTTTTTCAATTTTGCCCGCAAATTACAGCATTTCTCAATTTTTACCTCAAGTAATGTTTTTCTCAATTTTAGCCACGAACAAAATTAACTGACTTTTTTCACCTATATCCATGCATTTGTGATTTTTCTCAATTTCGGCTGCGAAGTGGCCTTCAGTTGCCCCCCCCCCCGCCCAAAGTTGCCTTCGAAACCGCGAATTGGCGTATTTTCAATTTCAGCCGCAAATTGAATTTTCTCAATTTTAGCTGTGAATCAAAGCTTTTATTACGTAGTTTATTCGTGATATTAAAAAGTTGTAATTTTCCTCAATTTTAACCGTTTTCCCCCCTAATTTAGCCGCAGGCTTGACCCAAGTACAGCACATTGGCGTCTTGTCCGTGAAATGGAATCTATACACCGCAAATCAGCGATTTTTTCTCAATCTTGGTCCGGAAGTTGCATCGAGAAACCACAGATGAGCGCTTTTTCGCCGTATTAGTCACGATTATTAGCGATGTTTCCAAACTTTTTGTCGTGTCCTCGACGATCAAAAAACAGCACATTAGTGCGCCTTCTCAATTTTATCCGCTAAAGAAACTGGGGTCAGCTTATTTTCTCTATTTTAGCCGCAGAGAAAAGCCCTAATTAGTGGCTAAATTTGCGGAAAACGCTAATTCGCGGCAAAAACCGCTGATTAAGCTGCTGCTAAAATTAAGAAAAAACATTAATTCGCGATTCGAATTGGAGAAAAAGTGTTAACTAGCGGTTAAAATTGGAACATAAATTCAAGGGCAACGACCCACTTATTGGAACCTCACTTGTGGAGAAAAATTCCATCGAGGGTGCGGTCCAGTCTCTGTGGGCTTGTGGAGGGCTGGTCCATTGTCCAGAGTTCGGCTACGTCTCATTGAAATCGTTTCGCTGCCCCTGTAATCGTGAAAAGAGGATTTTTGTTTATTTTTAGCCAAGCAATTATGGAAAACTTTCCGCGTTGAGAAAATGTAAGAAAAACAAATTGTGAAAGAAATTTGCCGCCCCTGAAATTTTGCCGCTGGAGGCCCTAGCTTATACTAGGCCTTCCCCTGAATCCGCCTCTGTGGGTGAAAGCTCGTAATAAGGAAGAAACATTGATTTTTTTGATTTTTTCCCCTCTGAAAGCTTCGTCAACTATATTCATCAATGAGGCCACTAAAAAATTATTTGCAAGTAGTTGATTCGAAATTCCCATTTTCCCCTCAAGTCCATTTTTTCTCCTTACGTTATAAAATCTGCTTCAACAGCTGAATTGAGTGAGAGAATTTTAAACTGGAAAACCTCAGGGCTACATTGAGACGGAGAGAGGACCTCTGCTGTTTCTGAAAGCTATTCAAAATTGGCAGTTTCTGCGCGTTCACAGGGTGTCGACCGACCCGGGTAAAGTCCGGGAATTTTGAAAACTTTCTGGTTAATTGTATTGATTTTCCAGCTTGTTTGGAAAATATGTATATGAGGATGGAACGATCACTATGCCGATCAATGTAGATATCACTTAATTTTACAGAGCTGACACATTAAAAACAATCAGTGCAGAGATTTTAGTAGTTAGTTTTTTAGTGTAGTTGTAGTTAACATGAACTCTGCAAATTAAGCGACGACACTAATAATTTTGAAGTGTACGTTTTGACACTTGTAATTATAATTTTTTACGTTCTCTCCCATTCAGCGGTTGAGAGTTTGGCAAGGGAAAGGGATCTCTCAGGTATTGTGCTTGTGAGCACATTAGGGGTTTGCCCCAGCACGTTTTTTTTACCTGGACTCCGTAATCTTCGAACCAGATTTTTCATCGCGGCGCATCGTATGGAAAGCAGTTTTTCTATTCATTAATTTTATCAAGAACCTGCAAATAAGGGGAAGTTCCCTTACTTCTAGGGCTTAGTTTACTACACCAAATACCCTGGTTCTAACTTCTAAGTGGCCAAGTGTCCGTCTTCCAGACGTGGGACAGGCTGTTGCTGGATGTGGTTATAGTTAGTCATTCGCTAACTATACGTAACTCACGTTAATGTCAAGGAAGCTGACTCGCATAAAAATATCAACACTCTTCACAAGCTTCAAATGACGATGCATTTTTCATTAGATTTTTCAGTTCAGTGTAATGACATACTTGTGACACTCAGGCACTTTTTCCTTTAAACTTGAGCGCCTAATTTTGTGTAATAATTGTTCTGCGCTGTAATAATAATTTTGTTTTTTATCTTTTCATTTGTCATTATTCTTCCTTTCTAAATTTGTTCCACTCAAAATTCACCATCTCGACGAATGAATTGGAAGATTTGATGAACTGTTCATCTTTTGTTTCAGACAAGTGCTATGGTGGTGTGCAGTGGTTTCCCATGCAGCATGGGATGCCCCCCTTTCTTCTGCATAGTCCAAAGGTAATTTTATCTCTATAATTTTTTTTCAACTTCATTTTTTTGTTGTCTGGTTTTTGTCTGCTTCCTGAGCATCTCGTTGCGTCATGAAAAATGTTTTATACAGAAAATATAAAAAGGGGCGCTGCCTATAGTCACCCCCACGACCCAGAACATTATCTTGACAAAACCAGACAATTTGGTTCACGGTCGCGCGGATTCGTCTTCGCGTTTTCTCTTCCATAAGTCCAATTTCGTGTGTTTTGCTCATTCATAAACCAAACTTCGTGGATTTTCCTCTTTCTAAAATTAATCTCAATGACTCTCGCTCTTTCAGAACTCAATTTATTTTATGTTGGCTCCTTTAATACCAAGTTTCGGGGATTTTTGTCTGATCAAAAACTAGTCTTCGTTGCTTTAGCTCCACGCCGTAGAAGCAGAGTTTCGCTGGTTGGGATAATTCGAGAAACTAGTTTGGTGAAAAAATAAACGATGAAAAAACAATTTCTTTTTATTTGGGCTCATTCAACCACAATTTTGCCGGAGAGTTTTACTCTTTCATAGCCAAAATGTTTCAAATTTTACACCCTAAAACCCCAATTTAATGATTTTTTGTTATTTCCTACCCTAATTTCGTTTATTTTCATCCTTTTAAAACCCCAGTGGGGTTTACTCTTTCAAAACCCCTCAAAAAAAAGGGGGGAGTAATCTCAACCATTTGAATTTCTTTGCGTTGCACCAACATCGTTTTGTATCTGCCTTGCTCTGGTCTTCTACCAGGTGAGAATGCACGAGAAGATAGATACCTCTCAAGAACAGATTCACAGTCGCCCTAGTTGGGGTGCGTCGTACAATCATGCTGTTCAGTAAAATCGAATGGGTCAGAAATGATTTCTTCCGATCGGTCAACATTTCTTTCTACGCCCAGGAAACTTTCAAACGGTGCCACTCTTAAGAATCTGGCGAATGATACTCAGTATTTTCACTTGAGTTATTGGAGGTTTTCCGATAATAGTTGTATTCTTCATAACATCTAAGATCTTCTCCCTTCCGTAGTTTTGATGCCAGGCCGTGACGAATTTTTAGCATGTAGCTTCATTCGTTCCGTTTTGCAGGTGAGGGAGTGGTGAGGAGGGGGGATGGTCCGAGTCCCCGCAGCGCTCCTTGCTCTCATTCTGCTGAGTGTGGCTCCGACTTGGGCCGAGCTCAAGAAGAACCTTACTGTCGGATATCTAAGCGCGATGAAGGGCAATCTGAAAGATCGCCAAGGCCTCGCCGTATCTGGAGCTATTACCATGGCTATAAATGAGGTAGAGCGCTGTCTTGTTAAGGAATGAATAATAAAAATGAAATGGAATGATAATTTTTTCTTTTTATTTAAAAAGGTAAACGAGGATGACGAACTTCTGCCCAACGTACACCTTGTGCTTCGCTGGAACGACACTCAGGGAGAGACAGTGGTAACAACTCGGGCCATGACCGAGATGATTTGCGACGGTGTATTTGCATTTTTCGGTCCAGAAAATTCTTGTCACGTCGAAGCAATTGTGTCCCAATCAAGGAACATTCCTATGATCAGTTATGTAAGTTGTATTTGGCTTACGGTTTTCGGTGAATTGGAAGGGAAGTTTTTTGTTACTTGTATGACAAAAGAACGAATGTGTTTTTACCAGAAATGTTCCGATTACCGAGCATCGGAAGTCCCTACTTTCGCTAGAACTGATCCACCGAATACTCAGGTACTGCTTGCCTCTAGCCGTGTGGTAGCCAAATGTCCTGTCGCTGAATAATTCCCCGACATTTTTTCCTGGGCGTCAATAAATTATCTTTTGTTTCAGGTAACCAAGTCTGTGATCTCACTATTAAACTACTATAACTGGAAAAAATTTTCTATAATTACCGAAGAAATGTGGGGAACAGTAGCCAGAAGTTTAGAGGAAGAAGCTAAAGCGAACCGTATGAACGTTACCCACATGCGAACGATAAAAGATAGGCATATTTGTTGCGAGCATAATTTAGAGTGTTGTCATACTAGTTTTTGGTATCACATAATTCAAGAGACGAAGAAACGGACGAGAAGTAAGCCTCGTTATTTGAGCAATCGTCATTCGTAGCGATTGCACTTTGCGTCGATTTCAAACTTGAAAGTTTCCAAACTAAAAGTCACAGGTTTCTGTTTTTATAGTTTATGTTTTTCTCGGCACCGCCATGTCGTTGATCGATATGATGGTCACGATGCAAAATCTCAACATGTTCGAAAAAGGGGAATATCTCGTCATATACGTTGACATGATGACGTACTCGCATCGGGAAGCCATGAAGTATTTATGGCGTAAGTGAGTCACTTTCCAGTGTTTTTCCCTTTTCAACTCTCGAAAATGACTTTAATACGCCGTTGTTTAAACGAGCAAAAAGAATCTTCTCTAGCATTCTCTTCGCCCTTCTGAATTTCAGAACCGCCAGCCAACAATGAGCCGGCGTCGTGTCACGATCAACCGGGTTTTGAAAAACGTGCGAGGTCCCTCCTCGTGATCGTCTCGTCGCCGCCAGGCCCCGGTTATGTCAAGTTCACCGAGAGGGTTCGAGTGTTCAACGCTATGGAACCATTCAGATTCCCAACGGCCAAAGTATTCGACGTGAATTATTTTTTTAAGGTAGTTAAAAATGTCAACATTAGCTTCCCCTCATAGTTAATAGGATGGAGTTTTTTGAATTGAAACATGTTGCTACTTTTAGTTCGTTTCCATCTACGCTGCCTATTTGTACGACTCGGTATTACTTTACGCTAGAGGTCTTGACAAACTCTTAAACGATCGAAAAGATGAGTTAGCCAAAATCAACCAGACACTGACGGAAAGTGAAATTGAAGAAGTGGCGAGCAACGGTACGAAAATCATCGAAACCATCATAGGCTTCAAAACTTACGATAGTAAGTGTGTGCACGATCATTTCGTCGTAATAGAACAATGGCAACTCCGCATAAAACTTTGAAGGTGTGACCGGAGTAACGATTAAACTTGACAAAAATGGTGACTCGGAAGGTAATTTCTCAGTGCTGGCGTACAAACCGTTCAATCTTTCGGAAAACAATTTCACTTGCTCTCATCACATGGTGCCTGTTGGTCACTTCCTTCATGGAAACAAACTGGTAGTTTACCTCTTTATTTTATACACAATTATTATCCCATATCCCTTCCGACTACGCACCCATTTGTTGTATTTTTAATTGCTTTATTTCATAAGGAATTCAGAATCTTGTCGGTCGTGGACTGGGCCAACGAAAAGCCCGAAGATGAACCGTCTTGTGGGTTTGACTACGAGCTGTGCGCGAAGGATGACTCTAATAAAGGTTCCATCATCGCCGCCGTCATTCTAGCTCTTGTTCTCTTTTGTTCGACTGTGATAACGTTGAGTATTTACCGGAAGTGGAAAATCGAACAAGAGATCGAAGGACTCCTATGGAAAATTGACGCGGAGGAACTGAAAGGCTATCAGGACATTGTCTCGTCGCCAAGTAAGGTAAATTTTAGTTTTATCGTAATTCATGAGTATAGAAGGTGTGTAGAAAGGAGGTTTACCTGAGCGAACCACATCCTACAGATGTTCAATCAAGAACTACTATTACAGTCTATTACCTAGTCCAGAGTTAGGTGCGAGGTAGAGAGACTTAGTTAGGGGGGGGGGGTTTCTAATGAAATCATCAATTAATTTTTCCCAGAATCCGGAAACCCGGGTTAGGGAGCCCAAATATCGAAGTTATTGAAGGCGATATTGCTAAGTTTGTGGAGGAAACTAAATCGGGGTTTGAGTAGGGCTTTGGGAGAGGAGATGTTCCATACATTGCTGGGCATTGTTACTCGAAACGTTATCGGTCGCTATTCGTTACTTCGTTGATGAAAAATTCAACTCCGTTACTCGTTTTTTTGTTATTATAGTGGTGGAAGTTACTGTTACTCGTTACTTTTCCAGAAACCAAAACGTTTGGGTGAAATTACCATAGCAGATTAGGGACGAAAAATTCGAGATTTAACAGGCTAGGACAATATCGAAGGGTTAAATGTCAAAGTTCGGTTCGGTTTGATAGTCTCATTATGTGGTAAAGGGTCAGTTTTGAGACGAAATCATTGTAGCTAAGTCGCCATATCACGAACGCAGTTAGCCTATATTGTGAAACTGTCAAAATACTTGTATTTTTGGGACTAAAAATTGAGATTTCTGGAGAAAATCGTCTCCACCCGCGAGAAGAAAGAGATTTTTCGGAATGCATTTTACGGTGGTTCCGGCGGTCAAAGTGTCATGCTCCCTAAAAACTACAGGATTCCGGCGTAGTATGCACATATTTGTACTGTAAAAGCTAGTTATGGGTTACGGGCCAATAATTTTAAGTAGGTATCGCGAGTTCCTGCTGTAGGGATGGGGAGAGACAGATAAACGTAGCCAAACGTGGTTTACCGATCAGGAGAAACGCCTAGAGTTTCGAGAAACAATGGCCCCGGGTGGGGTTTGGTTCAAATCCCGTCGTGGAGCCCATTTTTTTTCTCGAAGCTCGAATTGTGTTAGGCTTTGCCTTTCCGCGTCGTCCGAGTAAAATCAGTTAATTAATTTACTTCTTTAATTAAATTCACAATTTGCCAGCCAAGCAACAGGTGGCCAGAGCCGCGAAATCGCAGTTGTGATTGCTCGACAATTTTAAGTGGTTAAACTACCAAATTTTGTTCCGTCTAATCCGCCCGTTATGCGATAAAATGTCGAGTTTACGATGCTAAAAAAATATTCGTCGACTAAAAACTGAGATTTCAGGGTCAGACTTCTTCTGGACCATGAAAAAAAGGCTAACTTCATGGATTCTCACGCTAAAAATATAAATTTTAGGGTGTGGACTCATTTTAAAAAGCGATTTTTTGGGTCTGGATACTTATAACAGCCAATTTTGCCCCGAAAAGCCAATTTCGCGGGTTTGGCTCCTTCAAAAGCAAATTTCCTGTGGGGGGGGGGGGGCATTCAAGACCCAATCTGTTGCTGACTGTGAGTGTGTGACCCTTGTCACATAGGGGTGCCATCGAGTCTTGCGCCCCCCCCCCTTCTAAAATGTCTAGATCAGGCACTGCTTACTTCCACTTCTAATAAAGTGATGATTAATAAATAAATTAAATGCATTTCCATGTCTGTAGCACAACATTGACTACTTTATTTCATCCTTCCAGATAAGTTTAACCAGTGTGGCCTCATTCGAATCGCGCTGTGGTCCACAAATATTTGCATCGACTGGTCAGTACCGAGGAAACGTTGTCAGAGTGAAAGAAATCAAATTCTGTCGGAAAAAGGACATTTCTCGAGACATTATGAAAGAGATGCGACTCTTGCGTGAGTTCCGGCACGACAACGTCAACTCGTTCATTGGCGCCGTCCTCGAGCCGATGCGTATCCTCGTAGTGACTGACTATTGTTCGAAAGGAAGCCTTTATGTAAGGCGAGTGGTACTTGTGAAAGTTGGGAACGTTCTAAGTTATTTTTTTTTTATTGACAGGATATCGTTGAAAATGAAGATATCAAACTCGATAAGATGTTCATCGCTTCATTAGTTCACGATTTAATTAAGGGGATGCTCTACTTACACGGCACAGCTCTTGGAGTGCACGGCAATCTAAAATCCTCTAATTGTGTTGTTACGTCGCGATGGGTCCTACAGGTGTCCGACTTTGGTCTTCACGATATCAGGCATTGCCCGGAGAGTGACAGCATTGGAGAGCACCAGTTTTACAGGAGTACGAAAATTATTGTTTTATTATTATCTTCATTTTCTTTCAACGTAATGTCCTGCTGTTCCAAAGGCTTGCTATGGACTGCACCTGAGCTACTGAGATCAAAAAATGGCTCCCGAGGCACTCAAAAAGGCGACGTATACTCTTTTGCGATTATTTTCCACGAATTAATCGGGCGTAGAGGTCCATTTTGTGGTTTGGAGGAGCCCAAAGGTAAGCTTATCCTATTATAGATATGGCATTATCAAAGTCATCGCCTTTTAACACATTTTTTAATACAGAAATTATAAGAATGGTCAAAAGAATACCTCAAGGGGACGAACCTCCTTTTAGACCCACTCTGGACGTCATCCGATCTTCGGAAGTGGCTACAGATCAAGTTTTAAGCGTAATGATGGATTCGTGGAGCGAGGAGCCTGAATTGAGGCCAGATTTTCACACTATTCGAGCTCGGCTGAAGAGCATGCGCGAGGGAAAGTACGTCCCACTGGTGAACGTATTCATGTCTGACTCCCTTCCTTGCTAATGTTTGACGTTTTTTCAGGCAAAGAAACATCATGGATCAAATGATGGACATGATGGTCAAATACGCCAATAACTTGGAGGAACTCGTCAATCAGCGAACTCTTGAAGTGTACGAAGAAAAGAGAAAAACTGAGGATCTCCTTCACAGAATGTTACCAGCGTTAGTTATCGCCATTCTTTCGAATTAAGCGGCCAAAAATTTGATTTTTTAATTATTTCTAGGCCCGTCGCTAAACGACTCACTAGCGGATTAGGAGTGGAACCTGAGTCTTTTGATCTAGTCACTATATATTTTAGCGACATTGTCGGATTTACGGCCATGTCAGCAGAAAGCACGCCTCTACAAGTAATTTGTCATCTCCCTTTCCCATCAATCGTGAATAAATGGCTTTGTCGACGCATATTTTAGGTCGTGAATTTTCTGAACGATCTCTACACCCTTTTCGATAGAATAATTAAAGGTTACGATGTGTATAAAGTTGAAACAATTGGTGACGCTTATATGGTGGTAAGTTGATCGGGTGAGTTTCTAATAAAGGGCGTTTCAACTGATTCCGGTCAACTCAACCCTATCAGGTATCAGGATTACCCTTGAGAAATGGCAACGCTCACGCGGGTGAGATCGCCTCAATGAGCTTGGATCTTTTAAACGCCGTCAAAAACTACAAAATCGCTCACAGGCCGGACGAAACACTAAAACTAAGAATTGGTATCCATACAGGTACAGCATAAAGATAGTTCTAAATAGACGAAAATAGTGTGCGTAACGTTAATGTACATCTTGTCACTACAGGGCCTGTGGTTGCGGGTGTAGTGGGTTTGACGATGCCTCGATACTGTCTTTTCGGAGACACAGTGAACACAGCATCCCGAATGGAGAGTACGGGCCTTCCGTTGAAAATTCACATCTCTGTTCAGTGTAAAGCGGCCCTTGAGAAAATCGGTGGGTACAAAATCGAGCCAAGGGGAGAGGTAGAAATGAAAGGGAAAGGTCTCGTGATGACGTACTGGCTGACGGGTTGCAGCGATGAGGCAGTCAAGCCTCGAGAGGTTTGTTCCGTTTTTCATTCGAAGCCGCCCTGACCATTTAATATATTCGTCTCTTGACTCAAAGGTTGACCTCGTGGAGCTTGGCAGGCCTCTATTCTGTCGGCCTAGGAGGTCGCCCAAAATGTTGGGTGGTTACGATAGTCGCCGGCAGAGCTCAATTATTCGAGTCCCTTCGAATCACGCTCCGATCGCTGAACGACCACTCGTCAGGTATGCACAGTCGTTGGATCTTTTACCTTCGACTGGACAGTGCCAGATAGTTCAGCGAAGCTGTCATTCTCTTCAGGTGAGCGATATCAGTTATTATAAGCGTGTTGAGTTGGGAGAGGGGAAGGGTCAAGATAGCCAATTTACGGGTGAAGCTCTCGCGGGCAAAGTGGGCCTTGCGTCTAGCCCTCAAAGGAGCTCCTGAAAGCAGGTCTTGTTGTTGCTACATGTTTTCCAGTAAATTCTCCGCAATCCACCCATCCACCTGGAGGGTGGTCATGAGAGTGTTCCTCAACACTAGTATAATTTTGTTACGCCCCCCCCCCCCAGTCACCGTTCCCATCCGCCCAGCCACTGTGATAGCGCCGCCATCTTCAAAAACTTGAATGCGTATACACTAATTATTTTTCTTTGTAGGAGAAGGGTGTTAGAAGCGTGTGTGGAAACGGCGCCCTAGTCAGTGACCCTCTTCTTGATGACAACAAGCGTTGGCATTCGTTAGAGACCGTGCATGCTGAACCGTGCGGCAAAAAACTCGCCGCTCGCTCGTCTCTCCGAAGCTGGCTCTTCGGCCTTTTTAATAACGCTAGTTACAGAAGTAGCGATGCTAGTCTGCGGAAGGGGTGTTACCAAGATTTGCAGCCAGAAAGAGAGAGTATCGTTTAACCCTCTCCACTTCATTTGTCTAATGTTGTTGATCAACGACCTCCCCCCTCCCTTCCTATTTTTTCTCAATTCGATTATCTCTTGGCATTCTCTTCTCGCTTTCTGATTTCTTTTAGAGAAATAGCCTCTCCGTTTTTGTCTATGATACTAAGACATGGATTTTACAACCATCGAAACGTGAAAATGTGGCATTTATGACCCGTGAAACATTGTGATGGACTTATTTAATTTATTATTTCTAAAAAAAAAAAAAAATGAGTGTTAATTACCTGACGTGCCGCAATTTGTGTAAAATATGCGAATGGCAGCATACATTTTTTTAAATTTTTACTCCATTTATAAATCAATTGTTTTGTACATATTTGAACATACGAATCCGTGTAAATAGAATAAAATTACAAATGTTTATATTTAGGGTGTATTTATTTCGAGCAACAATCTAAATATAGTTACCTCATCGGGCTACTAAACAGCGTGTTTTTAGTCTCAACTATTGTTGACTTTGTTTTAATCAGCCTGTTCTGCTGATGTGTGCAATAATTTGCCATGCAATATTGTTTGAAGTTCTCTTTCGTTTAAGATATTGTTATTTTTTTTATTTAAAGGAAAGGTTCTATTACTTCAAAATACCAAAGCTCAAAAGCACAAGGTTGTATGTTCCAGTGAAAACCCGACGTTTTAAATGTTTTAATCAATTTATTTTAGTGAAAAACAGTCGATGTACGCAAACGAATCCACAAAATTACATTCAACTAAAAAAAAACTATTCTATGCGTTATTTTGTTACTTGAGCTAAGTTAATTTCATAAACAAAGTTCCCTCATTCTTTGTTATTCTTTAAATCTAATACTATTGTGCCCGTGATTCCTTTGTTGTGTCAAAGAAAGGCTGTATGTTCCCGTTACGTGCTCTTTCCTCCTCACATTCGAAGAAAATAGCCAACTTCTTGATCGCTGGGCTATGAGAGGGAGGACAGAAAGTTGAGAAAAAGTGCCGAATAATTTTACGTAAATGTTGCCATATTAATCGTTAGTTTTGTTCTCGTTTAGCGGATTAATGAAACTATTATTATTTATATTATTTTTGTGGCTGTACATATTTGGAACAGAAAAAAATACGTTTAATAAAATATGTTTTTTTTATGCTATTGTTCTTAATTATTTCGTTGGGTCCTACGGGTTCTTCAGATTGCTGCAGCCCAGCTGAACACTTCCCTGTTCGCCCCTCTCATAATATGTTCGATTTTTCTTTCCTTTATGGTTGTTGTTGCCCTATCTCTCCGTGCTCCATCACATTGTTGATTAGAAAATTATACGACAGCAGAGAAGTCACGACGAACTTGCGCAAAAACAAGGGTCAAGTGCCGATGACGGATCCCTACGTACTTCCCATTGGTCGCTAGACGACCTTGGGATCGCACAGTGGGCCTGACAAAAAAAAAATAGGAAAGCTCACCCTTCTCCCACTGCTTCACGAGAAAGTTTTTATCTAAAGCCTGGTTCGCACCTATCATACAGCTTTCGTTCATGCTTGTAGGATCGGAGGCGGTGGAACCCCTCGTAATGGTTCGACCATATCGGGATAGGAAAGACAATCTGAGAGGGCTTAGAAGAGTAATAGCCGTCAATTATTCGGTATTAACGCCAGTGCCGTCTTTAGACCCGGATCCTTATGCATTTTTTTTTTCAACATATGGGAAGATCATCTTCATCTTCTATCGATAGGCGACCAACGTATTGGTCGAACTTTGGATACAATTTGTTTTTGTGGCCCCAAATGTTTTACCCTACTTGGGTGTCCTACTTGGGGCGGGATCCGCACGATTTTAGCGTTTAGACTGGGTTCAGTGTTTGCAGCGGGTGCACGATTTTCATATATAAGACACAAATATAACAACACAACCACAGTGTTTTCCGCTGAAAATGCCAAAATCGCGCGATTCCCGCTCACGTATGACGGGGTGTTAGGGGTTTTTTGTTTTTGATTCGGAGCCAATAAAGCAACGATGAAGGCGCGAGGGGCTAATACCTAATTTACGGTCAAAGTAGTGACACTCCCTGATTGTTAAAATTGAGAAAAAACGCTAGTCGGTGGCTAAAATTGAGAAATGGGCCATTCCGCACAAAAATGCCCTGATTTGGAGCTAAAATTCAGTCATAACCCCACGAAATTTGGGTTTCAGTTCTTCAGCGAAAAGACTCCGCGAAATTAGTGTTTTAGTGATCTAGGGCCCCTAAAATTGGATGAGGCAGAAGCATGAAGATATTTTCATTATTGTGCTAAAATCACGTTATTGTGGTTTTGAATGAGCTATATCCCCGCGAAGTTGGGATTTCGTAAAATTTCCGCGAAATTTTGAAGTTATAGCGAGTGAAAATCAGAGACATTTCATTTTTTTTTTTATTATATAAGTAAAATACACAAAATTGGTTTCAAATTAGCCAACCCCCGAAAAATTAGTTTTCCAGAAACAAACAACCGCGGAATTGGTTTTTTCAGCAACAAAACAACCGCGAAATTGGGTTAGGGTACGTTCACACGGGCCACTAACGCGTGGCTAGCAGTGGCCGCCACTAACGCGCCACAAACCGTTTGCTTTTCACACGGGAGTCATGGTCTCGTTTAGTATCGAAATGGATGTTGAGGAAGTAGTTTTTGGTTTCGTGCTCGGTGCTTCTCCGAATATAGGTACAATGCGTAGGAGAAGGAAGGCTAGAAAAAATAGGAATTTTTGGATTCATCCTTTGTTATACTCTTGTCTTCTTAACTTACACTTATACACGCACCTCTGCAATTTGGAGTTTTGAATTTCCGTAGAGACCTTGAAAGCTTCGGAAATGTATTCACAAAGCTCCCAGTTTGTTATGGTCGGCAGATTATTTGAATCGGCCTTTCAAATTCCACCTGGGTCATTTATGATCTCTAATGGGACAAATATGTATAAGTGTAATAAAACAATGTTTTCTCGCGACTTGCGGGTAAAGTATACCATTTATATTCCACGTAGAATGAGTAAAGTTGTGTTTTACTGGCCTCAAAAATCACAATGGGTAAATAACAACTTTACTCACAAGTGAGTAAAGTTGTTTTTTACTCATTCGTGGCCGAGCAAGAAATGGTTGTTGCTCTTGTTTGACCCGTAGAGCGCAGCGGTGCCTCTACTACCAATAAGATTCTCACCAGTTACCGTAACCTTCACACACTGACTCGCATTAGTGATAGATAGTAGTCTTAATTTCTTTTAAAAAAACATTAACACTTTTCCTTGTCAAACTACTGTTTTTTATGAAGCGAGCTCCACCGCGAGAAAAATAGCATGCACAACTCGTGATAAAAGTGAATTTCCTTGCTTGTTGTATTGTAACACTCGCCTGCGGCTCGTGCTTACAAACTACAACTCGCAAGTAAATTTACATTTTACTCACTCGTTGTACAATATACTATTTAACGAAGTAATCGTGAAGTAATCGTTCGCAGATGAAATGTCTCACCTTTTTTATGGATTGAACGAAGAACTCACCTCGAAGAAAGTAAACACGAGTCCGCATAAGCCACACAGATATAATAAACCAAAAAATAAACAAAAACGTATGTGATGTGAGAGGTTGATGCAAGGTGACTAAATTTTCTATAGGTGCCGCAGATCACTGTCCTTCACCTACGTCACAAGCAGTCCCACCCACCAATGCGCAGGACCCAGTACATTATTAATTGTTATTGGGGTGTGATTTTTGAGAATTCATAAACTTCAATTCAAAATTAACTTGCTCTGCTGCTCTAGGGTGAGCAATCGGGAGCAAAGGACTCGAACCCTGTCCATACATAAAAATATAATATTTTAAATATATTGCATTCATTTTTATGGTGAAAAAGGATGCCAATCGCGTTATTTAACCGAATTTCACAATAAAAAAGCGTCAGAGACCAACATTTCTGATACATGCACCTTCCTCATTGTCATTTTTATTATTAGCAAATTGTATATTTTATGAGGAAATGGTATGTTTTATTAGGAAATTGTCAATTTTGAGGCAATTGTCCATTTTAAGAAGAAATTGTCACTTTTATGAGGAAATCGTCACTTTTATGAGGGAATGGTCTATTTCATGAGGCAATAAACAATTTTATATGGAAATCATGAATTTTATGAGGAAATTGTACGTGAACATTTTTTTTGTTTGAAATATCAAAAATCCCTAAAATTTGAATTTTAAGGGCAAAATCAGACAAAAAAGGATTTTAAAGTGCAAGATTGGAGTTCAATATAGCCTCAATTGCGATACTTGGTTTTTGAAAGAGCCAAACGCGCATGATTTGTTTTGAATCATAAATTAAGCAAACACGTCCTGTTTCTCGGTAGACTGTTCTGGAGTTTTGGGCCGATTTTCCATATTTCTTTATTTATTTAAATCACCGAACACAGCATTCACCCAGAGGATCTTGAGCAGACCTGAGACACTGTAATAAAATATACAGTTTTTGGAAAACAGAGATAGTGGGCTTCCGGGCTACTGTTTTTTTATAAGAAAATTAAGAAATTAGGTGAATTAGATACATGGGGGATTGTGAATTATAGCTTTTAGTACACTTTATCCGTTAATTAGTGATTTTCCAAAATTTTTGCCGAGAATTAGCGATTTTTCTCAATTTAAGCAACGAATTTAAGTTTTCCACAATTTTAGCTGCATAATAGCGATTTTTTCCATTTTTAGCAGCGAATTAGCTCTTTTTCGCAATTGGAACTGAAAACCTGCGTTTTTCTTAATTTAAGCAGCGCAAATTAATAATTTTATCAATTTTAACCGTAATTTAGAGTTTTTTTTTTAATTTTAGCCCCAAATTAACAATTTTCCTAATTTCAGCCACGAATTAGCGCTATTTCTACACCCTATCCGTCATGAATTAGAACTCATACTCAATTTAAGCCTCGAATTTGGAATTTTTCACAACTTCAGCCCACGCATTATTAAAGCCTTTCTACACTTTGTCCGCGAATTAGTAATTTGTCTCAATTTTACCTGCGAAATAGTAATTTTCCTCAATTTTTAGCCGCGAATCAGCGTTTTCCTCAATCGCTGCCAGGGATTGGCGATTTTTTTTATATGTATCCACTAATTAGCGTTTTTTCTAATTTTATCGGCGAATTAGCGCTTTTTTCCCTTTCATTCGTGAATTAGCGATTTTTCTCAATTTTATCCGCGATTCTTTTCTCTTTTGGCTGCAAATTTGCGTTTGTCTTAATTTTAGCCGCTATTTTTCAGTTTCATTCGCGACTTTTCACAATTTCAGCAGCGATTTTTCTCAAGTTTGGCAGCGTTTTAATTAGCGGTTTTTTTTCAATTTCGATCTCGAAATAGCGTTTTCCCGAATTTTTCCGCGAATTAGCACCCTTATCCCTCGTGAATGGCCGATTTTTCGCAATTTCAGTAACTATTTTGCCATTTATATCAAATTGAGCCCTGAGAATTAACGTTTTTTTAGTGCATTTCATTCAAAAAATGCACTATTGGTCTCGCCCTGATGGTCGCACTATGGGTTGTGATACTTTTTTTTTCACGTTTCGGAACCCCTAGAACACGAATCCGAGGTCGGTTCAATTTGCTATATATATATATAGTCCTTTTTTGTTAGCACGATCACGGTCACAATTTTAGACTTAGGGCAACCAAATTTGGTCTAAAAATCAATAGCCTGAATATCTCGGACGAGTTCGTGATCCAGATGAATCGGTCCACGGGAACGGTGTGAAAGAGGGGTTTGAATTAGTTGAAAATTCGCTACCGCACGGCTGTTGCTGCGATTGCCCCCAAAATTGACTCGAGTAATGAGAAATGAACGCGCTTTCGTATGAGACCCTAGTGAACCAAATCCGTTAATATGGCAGGGGAGTTCTCGGCGGAGGGGAGCTATTAAATTAACGCTATGCCTTACTGGACCACCCAATTACCAAAAAAATTTCATTGACATTGTATTTTGAGCCGTCTCTTTTATTTTATTTGCCTACAGCCTAATAAATCTTGAGTAAAAAATTCCGAGGTGGGCCAAAAAGGGAGGAACAAAAAAAAAATTGTAAAAAAATTGTTTCGGATTCGAACCCAGGCACTCCGCAATGGTGAAATTGTGACATACATTTAACTGATCTGAAAATTAACGTAAACTGAAAAAAGTTTTGTTCCGACAGCAGCCTGTCGGGAAAAGTGCATTTCATTCATGCGACAATCGAGTCGAACCTCATAAGTTAGAACGATATCAATCAATTATGAATGAAACTTAGGCCGGGATAAATATTTTAATTGCAAATAACTCCTCTAACAAGAGTCCGCCTTCCCATATCGTATAGGCAACCAAACCGAATCTGTTTCACTTTTCATTTTCATAATTTTGTTCCCCCTCAGTTGGTGCCAAAAAAGGGGCCTGTGGTAAAAAGAAACACGATTTTATGATTTTGACTTTCTATACCACGGCCTAAATGTCATTCATAATCGATTGATATCGTTCTAACTTACAAGGTTCGACTCGATTGTCGCATGAATGAAATGCACTTTTCCCGACAGGCTGCTGTCGGAACTTTTTTTTTCAATTACCACTGCAATTTTCTTCAATTTTATAGCCTCGAATTATAGTTTTTTTTTTGTTTTCCATTTTAGCCGTGGACTCGACCCAAGAACGGCAGATTATCGTTTTTCCACTTTTCAGCCATAAAATGGCCTCTATATATAGCACATCAGCGATTTTTTCTCAATTTTGGTGTGAAAGTGACGTCGTGAAACCACCAACAAGCGCTTTTTCGCAGTTTTAGCCACGAAAGTTAGCGTTTTTTCCAAACGTTTTGCCACGTACTTGCCCCATGGAATAGCACACGCCAGCGCAGCTTCTTAATTTCATCCGCTCACCTAAAGAAAATGGTGATCAGCGTATTTTCCCACCAAGTTACCTCCAATTTCTCAATCTGAGCTTTCAGAATAGCGTTTTCGTGGGCTGAATGGAATACTCAAGTGACTAGTTGCTGATCACCTGCACCGTGCTATTCTCCACTAGGTCGGATGGATTGAAAATCGTCGAAAGGAGTCAAATCGCTGTCCAACCGTACTACCAAAACTCCTTTTCACCTATCTACATCCATGGTGATAAGGGCGAATCTAAAAGGTGAAATGAATTTTGTGTTCTTGGCACCAATTTAATTTTTTTTATTCCTTAGTGCTATACTTCGATTATTTTTTCGAGATGGAATTTTGGTAATCTAAAACGAGCTACCTACTTAAAAAATATTTATCCAAATATAATGCTTAACAAAAACTGTATAATAACAATAATTACAATCAATCTTAAGCGCTTTCCCGTGGGAACATCAGGAAAAGGTGAACTTACGAAAACAGTCGAAAAGAGAAACAGTGAATCATGTCGTCTACCGATTTTAATTTGATTGAAACTCACTTCCCAATCCGCTCCGTTCTTTCTTCCGTTTAGACTTTAGCGAAGAAGAAAAAAAACGCGTCTTTTTACGACACCGGGTTGACCTTCAGAATGCCGACTATCCCGTCGATGGTCTCCGAAAATTTCGATGCGATATCTTGTGTTTTGAAGCGAACACTCAAATGTTCCAAGACAGGCTGAGTTTCTCCTTCGGACAGATTCATCGCGACCCAATTAAACGCTACAGCCGAGGTGGACAAGGGCTTGACGGACAGATCACCAGTGATGAGATGATTGCAGACAATTTTGTGTACCTTTCAACAAAACAAAACAATTTGATCGTTCCGCTCCCAAGAGGAAAGGGAGGAGAAAGTTATCTCTTACCTGTTCTCGTCTCATCAATAACCTGTACTTGTTAGGGAGAATTTTATGTTTCAAAACTTTTAAATTGCCCACGCCTCTTTCTTTCCAAGCTTTCAAAGAAGAGTCGAATCGATACAGCTGAGCTCTCTCGCTAAAAACTACGAGTTATGTATAAATAACAGGTTATTTTTTATACTCCTACTAACTCATCATGAACTCGTCTTGCTTACTTATATCCTCGTCCTCTTCGCCCGTTTTCAAGTCGATAACATCGGGAAGTGGAATGACAGGCTCAAAGTACTTGTCATTCTCTTCAACGACGGTTTCATCGTCCTCGTCGTCTCCTTCTGCTTCTGCCTCTTTTGCTTTCGGAGTGGTAGAAACGGCGGGGGAAGGTTTCGGTGGAACTGATGAGAATAGCACACTGCCTGCTCCTTCCCACTTGAAATCCGTTTTGGGAGCTTCACGGTAAAATGAAACAAACGAGACGTAATAATGACATGATTCTTGTCTGAGCGTACAGGTATAGCACATGGGTTGAACTTCCAAATTTATCGTTTTCATGGGAAAAGGCAATTACCTGCGATTAACCCCTGTGGACTCGACACAGCTAACGCATTGAAAGACTGAAAATTGTCTTTGTTGAAAAGTCCCAACGGCTCACTCGAAGGCGAATTTGTTTGAGCTGCAAAAAACAACGTCATGAAGAGTATTTTACGGATACCAAGTGACTAAGTAATTACGTTCCGCATTGACCAACGCAGCCACGAAGGCGCTTTGATTACCGGCACACGGGTCTGCAATTTCAGGGGTTTTTAACTCAATAGAATCCTGCCGTCAGGCGGCAGATAGTTACTTACCTACTGCGTTTTTATTCTGGCCAAAAATACTGTCCTTTTGGTCAGAAATGCCAACAGAGCCACCTGAGGAGAAAAAATGTTAGTGCAATTTTCGCAACAGACGCCTTTCTCAACATTCCTTTCATCATCGGAATTAACCAGCAAAAATGCGATCAATCAATTACTAACCAAAGGTTGTAGAAAGTCCGCCGAACAAGGGCGCTGAAAAGGATTTTCCAGAGAATAATGATGGCATCGACTTGTTGTTATCTTTGTTGTCTTTAACAAAAAAATAAATAAATGAAGGATTTAGAGCAAGAAGTTCCGTCTAAACAAACCAAAAATAAAATTTCACAAAGGCAATACCTCCGCCCGAAAGATTCTGTCCGAAAGTGTAGGTGGCAAAACTAGGAGACGCGGCAGATACTGCATCTTTTTGACCGGAACCAAAAATCGACGAACCACCTCCGAAAATGGATTTTGATGATGGCGGTTGACTGGTCTGGCTGACAGCTGGCGGCTTCACTTCGGTTCTGTCATTTGTTTCGTCCTGTATAAAATGGCAGGAGGGAATAAACATCGTGGTCTGAATAATTCAAGCGAATTTCTTACGTCGTTTTCACATCCGATACATCCAGGACACGGTGGTTTATCGAGAGATGCGTAGAAATTTGGAGGTAATTGAAGCGCCAACGCTTTCTCTTTGAGTTCGGGTGACACTTGGAGCTCGTCGACGATTATTATCTCTGAAAAGAAAACAAAAAACAAAATCAATTTATCTGCTATGTCGGACTACTAGATCGATACATCCCGAAAAATACCTGATTCAATGGGTAATTAATAGCTTACGGTTAATTGTTTCATAAAGAGGGTAAATTCCATCGATTCGAAAATCAATTGGAGGGGATGGGGGATCCTTTCACTGTCATTCTGGGAGCTCCACGAGATAGTGAGTGTAAAACTTCAAGAAAGAAAACTCGCCAACATGAAGAGGACCCTCCCTCACGAAATTCGCTCAACAAAAAAATTGAAGTCTCTATAAACCAAAGTCCAAATCCTGTTACAATAAAGAATAGATATTCTCTTCTCGAGGTATACGGGAATGAAATTTCTCCCCACATTGAAACAAACACAATTAACCTTCGTAAAGAAAAGATACCACCGCTATTCATTCATGAAAACCTTAACTACCAGAAAGTAGTCAGTGACTTAAGAAATGCACGGCAAGGATGAATTTTCGAACAGCATGACCAAAAGCTCATTGCAATCAACGATTTTCACAAGGTCACCGAGTTCTTCGACACCAAGAAAATATCTTATCAAATATCAAATACCTTACAGAGGCGTCCCCTTTTCCCTCACTGAAAAAAAAAGAATTGCTACATTTATCCTATCCTGTCAAGAAAGTAGCGCGCTTACTTAGCAAAGATAAGCCACAGACCCCCAATTTGCTTTGTTTCCTTGGAAAGAACAACGGCAAAACAACAAGAAATCTTCGGCCTACCACGCTGCGCTATTCGGTTGTGAAAGTTGAACCTCGGCGAAAACCCAATGCCATCCCGCAATTCAAGAAGTGCCGGCTTCCTAGTCGATGCGTCAAATGTGATGGCAACCACCATTTCACGGATTGCGCAAAAAATAGGGTAACGTCTCCAATTTGTGTAAACTGCAATAAAGCCGTCCGGCGAATTACAGGAGGTGTGAGTACTATTTACACATCAAACAGCAGAACCGGAAAAATGAAACAGGAAGTGCATCAGGAACAAAACATAGCAAAGCTACCGCAATTAACTCTCATCCCATCACTTCTCGTTCATTCTCTGTTACTCGACAATCCCAAAACCCAAGTCCCATAAAACGCCCGATTTCAGAGGACTTTATTACTTCAGTAGTGGGTTTGGCTATGTTTATCCCTCTCTCTGCGTCTCCGCAGACTAATCTGTGCAACTGAAGATGGTCTGGGCCTGGTGATAAGGCGGAAACCGTTATTGGCGGAAGAAATAAAAGTTTAGAAACAAAGACAAGTATCGTCTCGATTTATATCACTTCATAAATGTCCGTGAAGAAAAAATATGAAAGGAGAAAAGGTGTTTTTACAATGGAGGGTAAAAGAAAATAAGTACGGAGCAAGGGACTCACCGTCGTCATCGGAGCTCTCTTCAATGGCGCTCGTGTTGTGCGAAGATCCAAAGCTTCGGTCGGCTTCCACCTAGGCGAAAAAATGCTAGCTTAAAAAGTTATTTCGGATATTTGTTAAACCTTTTGTAACAAAAATGAAGTAAAAAAAAAAAAAATGAAATGCACTAAAAGGCCTCGAAAATGTCCCACTTATTCACTCAAATGAACAGAAATAAAATGGCACGTGCACTGTTGTTTGAGCGAAGTAATTGCTGAGACTGGGGAATGCTAATAAACTTATTAACTTATTTTCATGGCTCCAAAGAGTATCATTAACGGAATGGGTGGGTACGAAAAATGGGACATCCACCCTTGTAGCCATGCTATTTATTCTGTAACGGAAAAAAGAAGCGATCCCCCTTCACCACTCCACTCCTGACTTGTTTATTTGTTGTACATATATGTGAAACAAAGCTGTAATACGCGACTACTGTTTTTACACATCCTCAGTGCATGCATTTAAAATGACATCGTGTGATTTGGGAATACGAATAATGGCTGATTATTGTATCAATGGGAGGCGAGATAGTGGAGTTTGAGTGATAATATTTGTGATGAAAAGGTAATCTCTCCACGTTTTAAATCTCGTTTAATTTTCCAATTGTGCGACCATGTTTTCGGTCGATTAGACCATCTACGGACACAGTTTTATTGGGGTGTGTATGAAATATGGGGAGTGCAGAGGGAAGTTTACCTCTAGTCAACAGTCTTCGTTTTAGTTGAAGTCGTGACAAGGGGTTTCATACACGCCCCAATAAAACTGTCCGAAGATGGTCTAGTCAACCAAAACTGGGGAACTTACATGAAAATCCGATTTGGGAGAAAAGAATAACGGTGAATTGGCACATGTACAGAAGGATGTCAACGGTAGTTGCAGCCAGATTTCTGGTGATTTTTAAATAAATTTCATAGTTCTTCAGGAGGGGATGGATGGTGCGAGGGAAAATGACGTCAATGTGCAGTTTTGAAGCATTTGAGGGAACTCGAAAATATTTTGTTTACAAATAACAAGAAAAATTGACCCTCAGAAAACACCATTTGACGTCATAAACCCCCACTCAAAATTTTAAAAATTCGCTTTAAAAAAAACCCTTAACTGATTTTAATGTTTATTGTGAGCAATTGTCTTTTTGAAAAGCCCTCTTCAAGAAACACCAGCGCTTAAAAAATATGCAAGTTCCCCATTTGGAAAATTAATCGAGGTTTAAAACGTGAAGAGATTAAACGTGGCTGATTAATTCAGTACGTAGCCAAAACTTACCAAAACTGAATCCACAGCTGATTTGAATTCAACTGCAATTTCTGGTGTCTTGAACTTGGCAGCAAATTTTTCCAAAACGACTTCCGTCTCCGAAAAATCTTTGGCGTACCAAAACCAACCTCGATCACCCATCGCAACCATTTTAATGTCAGTTGTCAAATAATGGTTAAGACATAGCTTCATGATGGGCTCTCTTCGCATCAAAAGCCTGAAAAAACGGCGTTTAAACAACAATATCATTTTTTGGAGGATAACGTTGCTATAAGTCAAGATTAAAATGACCAAATTCAAACTTGAAAGTGTAAACAAAAGGCAACACGGTTTTTCACTTCTTTCCGTAGTGAAATCCACCATGAACTAGCGATTAGTAAGGATGCCTTACCTTGTTTTGCCGGAAACTTTGTGTTTTAAAATTTTGATGTCTCCTAACCCTCTCTCTTTCCATTCTTTAGAATTGCCGTCGTACCGGAACAACTTGCATCGATGAGAGTACAGGACTATTTCATCTTCTTCCCCGGTTTTGACTTCAATTTTCTCAGGAAGAGGGATTATAGGCTAAAATAATAAAAAAACATGAAATTATTTTCTTCCGAATGTAAGACCGAATCATGGCTCGTATTAGCCTAACCTGAAAGTAAATATGGTCACCATCGCCACTGTTGTCGAGGTCACTCGCTTCATTTTCGCTGATGGATTCACGTTTGGCGGGGCTCACCGGGGACGTGAGCGATTTGTTTAGGGTAAACTGAAATGTAGCTGAAACGAAAAAAAGCACCAGTTAGCAATAAACGCCTTTTGAAAACGAAAACTAGGTGTAAAGCATACATTTTTGGACCTCTCCAGCTTTTCCAAAGCTAAATACTCCCGTTTTGAGCAGTTCTGACGGAGTGGGCGATTCAATACCAAAAGTTATTTTTTTCTCTGATTCGCTTGGAGGGTTCAGTTTTTCATTGAACGCCGGCGACGTCTTCGTTGACGGTGGAACAAACGACGAAGGAGTGAAACCGAAAGCGAATTGTGGTTTAGGCGACCCGCACCCAGCACAACTCGAAGTTTCATTCGACCGCGAACATTTCTTGCAGTCCCATTTGGTTTGTTCAACCGGTTTGATGGTTGGCGTGGAGACAGGCATTCCGAACGTGAAAGCTGGTGTAGGATTTGAAGTTTGCTTGTCGGGAGATGCCACGGCCCCGGGTCGTAGAGTGTTACAAGCGGGGCATTTATTTTGAACGGGATCGTTCCTCAAAAAACATCCCTTACACTCCCAAGAACCTTCCTTGTGTTTGACAAGGGATGACAGAGGAGCCAAGCTCTCGGAATTACCGGTTGACGACACGTTGAATGAGAAGTCAGTTTTCAACGGGGAGGCGACAGCCTCGGAGCTCGCTGGATTCTTAGTTTGACATGCTTTACACTTGTCATCAGAAGATTCGTTTCTTATGTAGCACACTGAGCATTCCCAGGACCCAGAAGAATGTTTAACTAATGAACTTAGAGGTGGCGGTATGGCAGCCATTGAGTCGGCGGCCTTCTGTGGTGAGCTTTGAGGCGTTCCAGATTCGAGTTCTTGAATAGCCTTGTCGCACATTTCTTTGAAAGCCAGTGCCTAAAAAAAATCACAAGACATTTAAAAGTAAAAATTGACAACGAACATCAAACTAAAAAGCGTACAAACCTGCTCACGAAGCTTGAATTTGAGAGTGAACGTTTCCATGGTCCCTTTCTCATCTTCCGAATAGTCACGGCAACCCCAAACGTAGGCTCGGTCGGACATCGGCGATGGGCTAATTTTAAGATCTTTCGTCACCCGATGATTCAAACATACTTTAAGCACTTGCTCTCGACGCATAACAAATCGGACAACACCAGTAATTTTGTTTTTCAGGATTTTTACTTTTCCCACGCCTCTCTCTTTCCACTGTTTAGTGTCCTTACAGTATCGATACAGTTTCGCTCGATCCTCAAACATTGCAACATCATCCTCTTCCCCACTTTTTACCTCGACTAGTTCGGGTAGTGGAATAACTGGTTTAAAATTGGCAGTGGACTCGAACTCTTCCTCAGCTTCTTCGGCTCCGCCACTTTTGTCTAGAGACTCATTGGCTGATTTAGCGAGACTCTCCTTAGCCAGTTGTGCAAAACTCGGGCTATTGTCCGACAGGAATAAGTTCGAGGTTTTCGAAAACGGATTAGGTTTGTCACTTTTTTCTTCAGTTTTTGCGAAGGTAAAGTTGGCGAAAGGACTGTCTACTTTCTTTGTGTCAACAATTTTGTCATCTTTAACGCCCAGCGGCTGAGGCTTATCCGTTACAGAGAACTTTGGCTGGCTCTGGAAAGTAAATCCCCCGGCGGTGATTTTAGGCGGTTCAGACGTTTTAGCCACCGTGCTGAACGACGTAGTCGTACCGGCATTCAGTTGTGGGGCATTAAGGACAGACAAAAGAGTCGTTGGTTTGGGCTGACTTGCTGGGGTTGAAGCAGCAGGTGAAATGGAGGTAGGTCCGCCGCTAAATGTGAATTTATTCTGACCCAAAGAGAACGAAGGAAAGCCACCTGAGGTACCAATTGGTACAGAAACTGCGGATTTCTTGACCCGGGTCACTTCAGATTCGAAGATGTTTTTGAATTTTAAATAATCTTGAGAAGATTTAAACCGGGCAGCAAATTTTTCCGGCTGCTTCGAAGGTTCTGGAAATTCTTTAGCTATCCAAAAGCCGCAGGTGTTTTCCTCCAGGGCGTTCAGCTCCATGTCACCAGAAATGAAATGTGTAATTCGGCTCTTCAGGCCAGTTTCCATCGACATAATTATGGCGGCCCGATTTGTAGTTTTTTCTTTGCTAATTTTGATGGTGAATTTACCCTTTTCCATCCATTTTTTGTCTACGAACTGCAGAATGTCACACACAGCTTGAAACAAGCTGTCCTTGTCATCGGTCTTTGGCTGAAAGATTGGCTGGGTAGTTTCTTTCTTATCCTTGTTGTAATCTCCGGAACCAACTGAATCATGAATCGAAGGAGCAGTGGGTGCAAATTGCGGTGGCGTGCAGTCCCCTAGCCTGTGATGAGGCGGAATGGTAACGCTTAGTGTAGGCTGCGCAGGAGGAGTCCCAGTCGGAAGAGTATCAGACGTGGTGATGACAACATTGGTTGGACCTCGTGAAGACAAATCCGTTCCCAATGGCTGTGAGCCTACAAGTTTCGGCTGCGGCATTCCAGTTAAAGCAGCAGCGCCGTATCCTCCGGGAGCCACGTTGAAAACGGCAGGCATAGCTGCACCAAAAGTCGGCTGCATACCACCAACTTTTTGCCCCAGTACTTGAGCGGCGGCGGGTGCTCGAAGGTACTCAGGTAATGACGGTCCTTCCAGCCCTACCGAAGGGGCGGCAGGATTGTAAAAACCGACAGGGTTTGGGTACATTTGATCCACTCGGCCGGGTGAGAAGTACTGGGGCAATGCTGGAGGGTACTGCACAACATTAGGTATTACATTTCTGGGCTGTTGATGTTGCGGCGGTTGCTGGGACGGTTGGGGGTAAGGATTCGGATACTGAAGCATTTCATCCCCATAGTCATCCTCGTCCAGCATATTGTAAAAATCAGGTCTTTTGACTTCCTTCTTAATGTCCTTCACTTCAGTCTCGATGCTCTGTATTTTTCCTTTCAATTCCACAACCACTTCCCGCAAGGATTTCGTCTCTTGAAGACTCAGTTCCAATTTGTCGCCCATACCCTTCACCAGTTCAATCACCTGTTGGATTTTAACTTGGTGATTTTGATGTTGCACGCTTATCAATTCAGTAACATCCGCCGAAAAGCTGATTTCATGAGACCTCAGTGCCTGATGTAAACAAATTAAAAAATCATTACATATCACCATAAAATGTTATCACAACAGTCTTAACGACTTACTGCCGATAATTTAGGCGTGCCACCCAATTTCAAGTTTTTTCGATGGGCAATGGGTGTAGACACTTTCATCTGAATTTGATCGGTTCCTGAAGACCCGGAATCTGATCCTGGCCATCCATCGGCGAAATCATCCCCTCGGTCACCTAACAGAAAAAAGGATGGATAATTTAAACGTTGAAATCGCTGTATCGAATAATGAACATAGCAACAGAGTACACTAATTTTCCATAAGAATCAAAACAGTCGGCGAAACAACTATATTTTAAAATTCATCAGCTGTATTCTAAAATTCGTCCACATACGGTGAATTTCGCCAAGATTTCTGAACGGCACAATTCGTAAAACAGATGTTTCGTTCATGGAGTTTGTTTTTCTGACACGCAAAACTCGTCTAAAGCTCGGTGCACACGATGCATTTTTCGAAGCATGTTTACATGCATGATGAATAAAAACATATGATCCCCGGCAGTGACCGGTTGTTTTTTTAGAACAGGCAGGCCATCATGCATCAAAAAATGCATCGTGTGCACCGAGCTTAAGTGTCTCCATGCGTACATGTGGCGTGCTTTACAGCACCCGAAACGTTTATTTAGAAGACAAAACTTGTAATTTATTATAATTGAACAAAATTCTAATGGAACCTAAAAATCAATAAAACCAATTTGTTTTACACATGATTAGGCTCATTTACATCTGGAAATTTTGTTTAAAAATTCCATCAGAGTTTGGTTCAACTATAGGAAGGAAAGCATCCAGATAGATAAGAGCGCGATTTGATGCTCTGCAACTAAGCCGTTAACAGGAATAGCTTGGACATAAGACTGCTCATTGATCAACTCGAAACTTTATCGAAGACATTCTGATTCTGACAGAGCAGATACGGTTGTTTTTTAATCGCAGCCTGGTTTGTTTAAGGACGATATTGAAGAGGGACACTCGGAGAGTGAATACAAGCCGAACTCCGTCGCGGCCGATGGTGAGGGTTCAGGCCTTTTCATTTTCCAGCCTCTTAGCACGGTCTGTGAGCCGTTGCCTTCCACTAGCTCGTGAGTCTACAAAATTACTTCACAAATTGTATCTCCTGAAAGGACACACGGGGTGGTGTGTACGACGCCATTTTTGATGTACTTTTACCCCAAAGTGTCCTTCACACTTATACCCATTCACATTGTACATTTTATGCATGAGTTCTAACCGATGAAACTTTATCATTGTTTCAAGGGCCCCTCTCACTCCAGACATGGGCGTAGCCAGCGGGGGGCAGTTGCCCTATCCTAGAATCAATAGCGCAGATTTCGTGGGGCAGCTGCCCAACACCTAATTCCATAAAAAAGTTAAAATCCAACAGGACTGCCACATTTTTAATCTTTAAAACTTTCGCAGGACTTGCTCAGCAACAGAACCAATTTTGCGAGGTTGCCGAAATTGTGAGACCGAGTTCACTGACTTTGTGCACTAAAATCCGATTTTAGCTGGTTTGACTCACAAGTGGTGTAGTTCACCACCTCAAAGAATCACGGTTTTTCGTGCCTGGAAATCCAGTTTTGTGGTGATGCCTTATTCAAAAACAAATGTCTCGTGTTTTCCTCGCTAAAACTTTGATTTTGTGGGTTTTGGCTTGAGAAGTTGCTTCGCGGGGTTTCCTCCAAAAACGTTCAATTGCGTGTATTTTGCAGCAATGTTATGCACCATAGTCGCGATTCTGGCTCATTAAAACGTCAATTTCCGGGGTTTTGCTCGCTATTAGAATACCATATTCGCGAGAATTTGCCCACTTGAAATTCCACATTTTGTTGGGTTTTGGCTAGCTCAAAACGTGTTTAGCCCACTGTGCTAGCCAGACTTATTTGGGAGAGAAAATAGCCGCTCCTTTTACCGTTTCAGTTCTAAAATTCAAAGTTTAGTTCCAAAAGTATCACTTTCCTAGGCCACAAACGACAGTTTTGACGGATAGTGGCCGTATCTGTGACGCGATTATAACCTTAAGATCTTGTTATAAGCCTGCATAGGTATCGGACATTTTCGCCAGTGAAGCTGCCTTCAGGCGTGGATCCAGTTTTTCTCAAGAGGAGTTGCACAGAGGTCCCCCCCCCCACCCATTTTACTCGTGAATGAGCACTATTTTTAGCCTCTAATTGACGTTTTTCCTTAATTTTGGGTGAAACTGAGTGCTTTTTCTGAATTCTACCATGAACTAGCCCACTTTCTTCGTTTTAGCCGTGAAAAGGTCTCCAAAAACCGTGAAATAACTCATTTTTGATTTACTATTTCAATTACTGCCAGTACTGGGCATCGCCGATCCGCAAATTGGTGCGTTCTATCAATTTCGGCCGCAAAAGAGCAGTTTAATTTTGCAGCCACGACAATTCCACCACATTGTGACCATTTTTCCAATGCGTTTTCCCTCAATTTCAGCCGAAAATTAGTGTTTCTTACCCAATTCTGCCTTGAGCAATTTTAACAATGAAATGGTCCACATAATCCGCAAGTTAGCAATTTCATACAATTTTGACCCGGACGTTGCATCGCGAAACCTTGAAGTAAGTGTTTTCCCCAATTTTACCTGTGAACGAACAATTTTCCTCAACTTTAGCCATGAATAAGCATTTTTTCAAAAATGAATGCGCAAAGTCGCGCTCTCAATTGTACCCGAAAACTTGCCAAGTAATAGTGCATTTACACAGTAGTGTCTGACGTTTATGTAGCTACACTTATGTCTCGACATAAAAATGTAGTGTCAGACATATGTGCATTGACTGTACAAATTCTGAAAAAATTTCTGGAAGTTTGTGTTTACACCAAGGAAATTTGTGTCTGACACTAAATTTCAAGAAATAAGTGTAGCGTACACATAAGTGTAAATGCACCTTAAAAACGGTCAATTATCACTTTTCCGCCGCAATGTTTACAGAGATTTTGGTTCGAGAAACCATAAACAAGCGCCTTTTCTCAATTTTACACGCGCGAATGAGCTCCCTTTCTCAATTTCACCTGTGAATTGGCGTTTAACCTCAATTTTAGCCCCAAATGAGTGATTTTTCTCAAATCCAAATTGAACGAACAATTGATTTTGTCAATTTTAGCCATGAAAAAAGCTCTTGCATCGCGAAACCGCAAATTGGTGTGTTTTCCTAATTTCAACCGCGAATAATGAGATTTTTTATTTCTCAAGTTTAACGTGAATCAGCGCTACTTCTCAATTTTGGCCGTGAATGGGTGTTTTTCCTCAGTCTCAGCCACAAAATGTTCTTTTCTGGATTTCACCCGCGAACGAGCACTTTTTCTTAAGACGTGCTCCCCCCCCCCCACCTTTGGATCCGTGCCTAGCTGCCGCGCCTTGATCACAGGCTGGCTACGCCCCTGAATCCAGATGGAGGCACACTCAAAAGTCAACGTGTTTTAAAAGCTCCGGGAACCAAGTGAAGTGCAGGGCAAGGACACCTTTTCGTCAACGAGCCAAAGGCCACAAGCTGGAAGCATTCTGGGGGACCGCGTGAACAATTTCACGTCAGACAACTTTAGGGTATTCCTGTCGCATACGCATCCAATTGTTTTACAGCTATAACTACTTCACATTCCAACTTTTTCTATATTGTGCTGTATATTTGAGGTGACAGCACTCTAATTATCAAATTGAATTAGTAAATTGCAGACTACAACATAAACTTACCGTTTTCTGTATCAATACGCGAGAGGACACTGCCAACTTCTACGATCTTTTTTTTCACATCGTCACGGAGAGGGTGATAGTGAACGCCTTTCATGAGGTCAGAAGCGTTGTTCAGGCATTCTTTGGCCTTGATCATTAGAGCTGAATAGCGACAACGCAAGTCCGTAGTGATATTTTCATGAGGAATGTCACCCATTAACTTATCCGCAATTTTTTGATAAATCTAAAGCGATACAGAATTCAGATGGATTTCTCATTGAAGATAAAATAGTGACTTCTTTACCATGGCCAAGTTGTAGTTTGACTGAGCATTATGGACGTGACGCAAATATTCTATGGCTTTATCGTATTGTAATACCTTCATGTAGTGCATGCCGACCAGAAGCCTCGCTTCTGACAGTAAGAAATCGATTTCACTCGTCTTGAAGGGCTTTCTGCATTTGAATTGTAATCGTAAAACATAATTAAGCACACGAACATAATTGTACAATCTTACGTTACGCAGTCGAACAGGCTATTGCGTGACTCAAGTTTGTTCATCGGTTCTTTTCCACCGAGCCTTTCCAACGCAGGAAGCGCCGACGACCAAAGAAACATAGCTCGCTTTTCACATGCTTCGGCTTCTTCAGTAGAAGTAACGTCTCGGGCCTGGGGCGAAAACGTTGAGCAGGGAAATGTAAATGAACGCATTTGTTGGTAACTCACCCTAGCCGCGAATGCTCGAGCGATGCCGACATGAATGTACAGGGGCAGACCTTCACCACGGACGGTCTCAATGCCTCTTTGCAATGCCACACGAATTTCGGACATTTTTGACTTGTTGCCAACGCCCCTGGAACTCGCTGGGGATAAGTTGCAAACATTAGTCCACCTGCCAAAAGTAAATCAGTTGGAATTAGTCGAAATATCGGTATTCTTGCGAGGCGAACCTACCATGCATCCTGCTCGGGAGTGCACAGAGGAGGCGTCAGGTCGACCGGCAATATTTGAATCCTATCGAAGGAAGAAAATCCGTTGGTTTTCTGATCTTCAAGCGTCAGCCCAGCACGTATAACTTAATAAACAAAATTATGAATATGAGATCGAATAATCAAATCACTGCCCTCTTGGCTTACTAGTAGCATAAAGGAAAGAATCAGCATCTAGTTGATTCAAAGTTTCAACACAGTAATTGTCCAAATTAGACATCGTCAACTGTAAATGATTAAAACGAGAAGTTTTAAATCCCGGCGTAATTTCACACTTGACCACGGAGTCAATGTGTTTGAGGCAAAGAAGACCCAGCCAAACTAAATGGTGCAGACTGTTTGAATAATGAGCTTCGAAGTTTTTCACTAGGGAAACGAAAAAAGAAATTGATTACCCTTACGAACGACGTGAAAACAAGACTTGCCACGCATAATACTCACGGAAGAGTGGAGGATGCAACGTATCCTTCGTAGGAATCCTCTGAGGGATGAAAGAAAATAACTGGCTCGTTACGAAATGCGATGTAGATATATTCAAATCCGTGATTGATATAAATGTTTTCTGAAACAAACACAAGATGAGTCTCACTTTTATCCGAGAGCGACGAATCAAAATGTAACCAACCTGAAAGAATTTGCTTCTCCAGTCAGGTGTACAATAATGATTGAGTTTGTCAATAAATGTTTTCTCGGAGTCTTCCTTCAAAACGTGCAAGATCGTACCTGAGACAAACAAGAGGCAGGTAAAGAAATCATTCAAGAAATGTTTGGTAGATCAGTAAAATTCACCGGCTTGAAGAAATCTGCACTTCCCCTGATCAATCCAATGGTTCACAAGTCTCAGATGGTTTGGATTTTGAGGATACCATGAACCAGAAGGATTGATAGGATCGGATGTAGCAATCATAAAAAGAGGTGCAATGGATTTCTTAGTCTCTCTCCACAGCGAATTTTCCTAAAGAAAAACCAAAACGGTTTCAATAGAATCGGGCTTTGAATTGAGTTAGCCAGTTACCTTTTTAGCCTGCTTTATTAGGAGCAAAGCTAAGTAGAAAGCAAATTGAGCGGAAACATGTTTGATGAATTCCCGGAAAACCGGTGCTGGTTTATCGAATCTTTTGGAAGCTATGCAGATATACTGATCAAATCTTTAAAGGAGAAACATTATGAAAAATCAGAGATAATCACCATAATCGAAAGTGATTACTTGTAAAGAAAGTTGATGATATCCTCGTTGCTAGACGTGACACAATGAGCATCGCTTAAAGAAAGGGAGCAAAGTCTGTCGAGAGCTACCAGCCAATATGTGAAAAACTCCCAGTCACACTTATTGGCGTACTTCTCGTAATAAGCCTTGGAATTGAGAGAGGGAGATGTTTCAAAGGTATCAGCAAATACTACAACACTCAATTATATTCACCTGACAAACTTCATCGATACACTGGTACCACGACAAACTATACTGATGTAGTTGCTTAGGTTCTACTTCAACGATCTGGGCGTATGCCGCGTCTACTCGATTATTTTGAAGTTGAAGTCTCAGTAATTGTGTACGGTCAGAAACATCTTCTCTGGATTTCAATTTAGCTAAAAAAAAAACTAAAATTGGAACGACACCACAAAAACGAAAAGTCAAAAATCACTCACTGAGTAAAAGCTCTTCTAGGTCATTAGGCGATTTACTCAAATCAGATGACACCAATTTTTGCTGAAGAGCAAACACTACGGGTTCGTGAGGAAATAAGGAGCTCGCTCTATCGCACCACATTTGGGCAAAAGCCGGATCAAACTCAATGTTATCATCGGTGAGTAATTGGCAAACTGTAAGAAAAAGTTTGAAATGGAGTCAAGTATTTTTCATACCAAATTCAACAGAAATTATACTTTTTAAAACGAGTTCTGGTTGATTTGGTTCCAGTTCTAGAGATTTTTTGTAGCTCTGAAGAGCCTTGTTCTTCTGGTTCAGCTCTTCCTGACAGTGAGCCAGAAGCTTGTGAGCAGAGCTAGACTCACTTTTGATCGAAAGGTACATTTGTATGTACTTGCGAGCCGACTCATAATCCTGACATTTGTAAAATAATTGAGCCGCGTGTAGACACCTGCTGTTTCTCTGAAACATTTGAAGCGGATCATGTTCATTAGAAAAATGAAAACCGTAACACCACGTCAACACGCTTAGGCTTTCCAACAGGTCTGAAGCGTCGTCTGATACGAAAGCTAATGAAGCATGTCTATGAAGGCTAAGGAGGGGAAGAAAGCCATATATGCATGTACTGAACACGTCTAAAATAGAAGAGGACTGATTTGCTCTAACTTTTTAGCAAGTTGATGCACGTAGACTACAAACGCGAGAAAAGTATTGCTCAAAACAAAATCTTGGCTGACACGAAAGTCTGTATCCTGTTCCAGAGCTAGTATTTTAGGACTTGTGTATTATTGCCGCTGCCTTACATCTCCCACAAGTGCCGAAAACGAGAAGACAGCCCACGTACGTCGACAATTGTTCCGACTGCAGCCTGTCGGGAAAAGTTCATTTCATTTATGCGACCATCCACTCAAACCTTTTTGTAAGTGGAAACCCCACGTAGTTTATTTTTTATGACACCACGAATTCGTTTTTTGAAGAGCCAAGAACGCACTTTTTTTCATTACCAAACCCTGTGAAGTTGGAGTTTTTGAAGAGCCAACCCTGCAAAACTGGGGTTTTCTTTTCAAACTAATAAACCCCGTTAAATAGGGGATTTTAAATAACCAACCCCGTCAAATTGGTTATTTGAAGAGCCAAACCTGTGCGACATTTGGTTTTAGTTATACAGGACTACCCAACAGTCCGACATGGTTTCCTGAATGAAACAACACCGCGAAATTCCATATTCGGCACAGCACAGCGGTTTATGACTCCCTCAGACAATCCCCAATTGAAAAATGCGTGAGGCATCAAAACGCTCCAAAGTGACCGAAAATGGAACGGTTTGGCTTGTCATTGGCTCCAGAGTATCCTGGGAATTTGTGAAACTGAGAAAGCCCCGTTAATTCACGGCTAATGTAGAAAACAAACACTGATTCACGATTCAAATAGAGAAAAAACTCTAATGGTAGCTGAAGGCAATTTCGCTTTCTGATCCCCCCGTTACTGAAGGTTCTTACGTGGATAAAATGAAGAAAGCCTAGTTAACCCGTGGTGAAAATTGAGAACAGGCTCCCGTTCACGACTAAAATTGAAAAAAAAAAAAAAAAAAAAAAAAAAAAAAAAAAAAAAAAAAAAAAAAAAACACTCGAATTTAAATTGCTCATTCCCGGCTATCCAAT
Organism: Corythucha ciliata; assembly: GCA_038030265.1. Taxonomy (NCBI): domain Eukaryota; kingdom Metazoa; phylum Arthropoda; class Insecta; order Hemiptera; family Tingidae; genus Corythucha; species Corythucha ciliata. The sequence goes on along the minus strand of CM075942.1, from coordinate 27,018,231 downwards.
TCGTGGTTTCTGGAGACATTTTTGTGGCTAAGATTGCAAAAGGGCCATAACTTGATATTCCGGGAAATACTTCTCGGCCAAAATTGAGAAAAAGCGCTAACACGCTGTACTTTGGGTTGGGCAAGCCCACGGCTAAATTTGAGTGAATAGGCGGAAGTGGTCTATCGCCCCCATGAAAGCCTATACCTCCATCGGCTTGGATTCTTCTTCAAAAAATTCAACATCACGCTAGTTAGTAAGTCTGTGTATTTTTATTTATTGATAAAATGGGCTAAACGGCTTAGGTGCGGCCCAATATCACATTACAGCCGGTCTATGGGAAAATTCGTTACCGCCAAACGCAGAATATGATTCAAACGGTCTGATTGAAAACCCCAATGAATTTGAAGCCATGACAGCCCATGAAAAAGATTAGTATTCACTAGTCCATGTAGGCCTGCCGTAGCGTCTTTTGGATCTAATTTGACCGTTGCGCTGTGCGTTACGTCCTAAAACGTAATTTTTGTAACGGTTGTCCGGGCTCAGATCTCAACGTTTTGAGGCTAAACTGACCATTGTTCAGTACGTGGAATGTCTGTTTGTGTGGCTAAGTTCACAATTTATGATCGTATTGTGAGTTCCGAATGGAAAATGGGACTTAGTACAGTGTATAAAGCCTGTAAGGCCTCGCCACGCTGAACGCGAGCTGCCACGCGGATTGGAAGGTGACCAAACGTGCCCTTTTGAAGGAGACAATCCCCTTTTTGGCCTTCCTGTCCCCATCTCCCAAGACAGTGCCAAAAACATTACCTTAAGCCATTTTCCAACCAGCCAGAACCACCATTACTAACCAACAGAACAGACTTTCATAAGGTTGTGAAGGAACAAGACAAAGAAATGTGAAAGTAGAAACCTAGAAGAGGAACAACAATAACAAGTGATACCTTATCAATAACAAGTGATACCTACCTGTTGCATGCCTTTTCTTGGAGTGAATGGTCTAATTGTATGGCAAAGAGTTCGTTGAAAAATCAGAAAATATCCACGACTATATTCAACAGCACTCAGCCTTTAAAATTAATCCCGGAAGAAGGGTCAGTTTCAAGGGCTAAATCACTGGTTACCGAGCCAAGAGAGTCCCAGGCTAGGACGCCAAAATTTCGACGCCACGCGTACACAATTTTTTCTGAAGAAATACTGTTGGTTTTTGGGAAAAAATTCCGAATAGAAGCTTAGATATTTTCAACCTAGTAGGAGAGGCTCGAAAAGTTGGGAAAGCTAAGAGAATTAAATGATGACGGCAAGAAATTGAGCTCACTGTGCATAAATTGGTCGAAATCACGCGATTTTGAGACGTCCAGCCATTTTAGAACAAATTTCCGGGAGGCTGAAGCACAATACGTATAGTGTAGAAAACAAAATTTGTATGAAATTCAATGTTCTACACAAGTTTCCTCTAGTCTAAGTTCACTCGTTCACTCGTCAGAGAAAACTGGAAGAAGATCCAAACAATCGCTATTTACGGGCTGGGGGGAGGGTCATATAGGGTCGGTTTCCCCTTCGAAGCTCAAAAATGTTTGGGCACCCTAGATACACCTCACCCACGTTGTCAAGGTTTTTGGCGAGCGGACCAGTCCACGCGGCAGTTCGCGTTCTGTGAGCCAAGGTCCGTGTCATTGGATTGGCTTTGCCAGCTATTGGAAATGAAAATCATATTTTGGGGATGAACAGGAAGTTTTTGAGGCTCAGTTGCAGCATAAATTTAAAAAATTGGAAGTTGTTCATTTCTGGTCATGTTGACGTGGAGGCCGAACAATCCAGGGGGTTTCAACATTTTTGTCCCTCCACAATTTTTATTCTGTTAGGTACCGAATCGATTTTCGATCTGACTACTTTTTTACTGACTATCCTCAGGGTTCCTTCAATTAAGGGGGGTTTCAGGCGGGTTTCCTCGACCCCTTCCCAGTCACCCCTCGCCCAAACTTCGCACATAAATTTTGGCTCCATTTCTGCACCAATATTCGATTCCAAAGTCTTATTTTAATGTTCAGGAAGTTCTACAGTGACGTTAGATCTTGATGTTTTCAAATTTTTCCTAAAATAACCCCAAAACACTTAGAATTCAAATGTGTTTTAAGGTAATTTCAGGGATGAAATTTGGAAAAGCAAGATCTAACGTCACTGTAGAACTTCCTGAAGATTAAAATAAGACTTTGAAATCGAATATTGGTGCAGAAATGGAGCCAAAATTTATGTGCGAAGTTTGGGCGAGGGGTGACTGGGAACGGGTCGAGGAAACCCGCCTGAAACCCCCCTTAATTGAAGGAACCCTGAGGATAGTCAGTAAAAAAGTAGTCAGATCGAAAATCGATTCGGTACCTAACAGAATAAAAATTGTGGAGGGACAAAAATGTTGAAACCCCCTGGATTGTTCGGCCTCCACGTCAACATGACCAGAAATGAACAACTTCCAATTTTTTTAATTTATGCTGCAACTGAGCCTCAAAAACTTCCTGTTCATCCCCAAAATATGATTTTCATTTCCAATAGCTGGCAAAGCCAATCCAATGACACGGACCTTGGCTCACAGAACGCGAACTGCCGCGTGGACTGGTCCGCTCGCCAGTTTCGCTTAAGCGCTTCAAAACAGATGACACATTTTAATAAACCATCACATTTTTCAACTCCTTTAGTTAAGGCTTTGTAAAGATGGGTTTCTGAATATAGTCATCATCAACTATTCGTTAAAAAAATTGTGGAAAAATAAATGTAGAAAATCCCTGAAAAAAATTGGTATGGAATTGATGTTTTTCTGATAAGATCTTGTACGTTATTGCTGAAAAATTGGTATTTTAAAGGTGAAATCAAACAATTTATTATGGTGTCATTGAAGAAACACACACTGGAAGGGCTGGGAGACAAACGTATAGGAGGACCAGGGCAGTAGGGTGCGTCTTACTTTTCGTCTGGCCTGTAATTTTGATGTTTGGTCTAAAGACGCATAGCTTCAGCTACAGTAGTTTTCCGTCGAAATTTTCGATTTTCGAACTGCAATAAAATTGTAATGCGGTGCCTAGAAACTGGAAAATAGCGCATTGGCCCCGGGAACGGCTTGGAATTCGTCTGATGTATCTGCCCATGGTTCCAAGTGTTGGCAGTATACAGGAGAACTACCTATGTACTTTAAAACTGTATTCACAGCTTTTTATTCCATTAGACCCCTCGTCACTGCTGTGCTGTGATTGCATGTGTTGACCCAAAAACAGATTTTGTACAGAAAAAATGGTCATTTATCGCCAAGTCGCTTCACAGCTAAAATTAAGAAAAAGTGTTTATTCACAGCTAAAATTGAGATAACACCAATTTGCCGATAAAATTGGGGAAAAGCGCTAATTCACAGCTAAAATGGCGGAAGAACTTTTCAATTTACCTGGATTCGCAGATAAATAGCACAAAAAATTACATCACTCGGAGATTAATGACTACGAAATTGTAAGTTTCGGGACTAAATAATGAAATATCCTGCAAATTGAAAGTTTGCAGTCTTACCCTTCGTGAAATTGCAAGTTTTTTCCAGAGGCCGTGGAGTTTCTGGTCTAATTATCGGTGAAATAGCTATATCACGGTATTTCGCGAAATTGCCGAACTCCGGTTTTTATTTTCGCGAAATTTCAAGTTCCGGGGAATTTTCAAAGTGACCGCGGAACCCGGGCTAGCCGGCCCGAGCAGTGCCCGAAGTCTATCGTAAATAGCAGTATAATTGGACATTTTAAAGGTAAATAAGCGATCTACAATCAAAGCATCTATATCATAACTAATGTTTTCAGTACACGAACCCCGCCCCCCCGCCCCAGCAAAAAAGTAAATATCGGCAAATTTGGAATTCCCAGCTGAATGCCCGCAATTTTGCAAGTATGCAAGTTTTATGTCCAAATTTCAGCGAAACTGCAAGATTCAGGGGACCTTTTAAGCGTGAACCCTGGGCGGGTAATTTGAGCCAAATTGCAAGTTTTATTGAAACTGAATATACCTGAAAATTACAGTTTCGAGTCTTAACTCTTGTGAAAATTCAAGGTTAGGGTCTTAATTTCAGCGAAATTAACATCGGAGAAATGGCAAGTTTTCAAATTACTGTTTTTGTGGCTTCGGACCCCTAGCTTGCTGGCCATGACCAGCCGCGTCGTCGGCTGACGAGGCCGTACCCTAACAAAGTTGCAGCATTTTGTAGGCAAATATCCGTGACGTTGGATGTTTCTAGGCACAATTTAAGGACATTGCAAGTTTCATGGCCTATATTTTTTTTAGAAGTCGGCGACCCTGGGCTAGCTGGCTTAGACTTCACCTATAACCTGACGAATAGCCGTGTAATTATAACATTACGCGATCAATATTTGAGAGTTCCTATATTCGCGTCCTAAATTTGAACACAATTTAAAGGTTCCCGGATGAATACCCGTGAAATTGAAAGTTTAAGTGGGCCTGTTCTATAACTTTCAACTGTCACTATCACTGTCTCTTTCCACCCGTCTTCTCCATCAATATGTGATTTAATTCGGGGCGGACGGGTGGAAAAGGATGTTCCTTGGAACACTGAAATCTTACAGAACAGGCCCCCAGGTCTTCGGGTGTTAATTTAGGTGAAATTGCAAGTTCAGGGCCTTAGTTGTGGTACAATCAAAATTCTTTTTGGGGCATTTTTCGTGGCGGCGGATCCAACAGGCTTGCGGTCCCTAACAAAGCCTAGATCCTGACGAATATCCAGGAAATTGGAAGTTCCATGGTCGATTATCCACAGGAATGTGGGTTTCGGGTCTTCTGCGATTCATGTTTCGGGTCTTAATTTCAGCTAAATTACACGATTTGGTTCTTAATTTCTGCGAAAATGCAAGATTCGGGAACTATTTTTCAAGTGGCTGTTTCCCCCGCAGTCCAGCCGGCCCCGAGATCGTCCAAGGCTTGATGAAAACCCGCAAAATTACATCATTCGGAGCTAAATACCAGTGAACTCCTGGCTGAATATTCGTGAAATGGATAAATTATCGGGTCTTAATTCCAGTGAACTTGCCAGTTCAGGCTCGAAATTCAAGCAAAATTATCATTTTCAGGGCCTATTTTGTGGCAGTGAAAACCAAGCTAGCCTGTACCAAAGGCCTGACGATTAGCAAGAGAATTGGAAGTTTCTTATCTCAATATCCACTTGTTTGCAAGTTTCTAGTCTTAATTTCGGACGAATCGCGAGTTTTATGGCGTTTTTTTTGTTGTTTTTTTTAGAGGCAGATCAGCGCCTTTAGTTAAATGAAATCAGTGATCCCGCCCCCCCTAACAGTCATTGTACGAGTAGCTCATTGTTGACACGTATACGATCGAGGGCTCAGAGGAGTGCGAAATGTTGCACACCTTTTTGTCTAGAGGGGTCAACGTCAATCGAGTTCAACTTCAGACCCGGTTGAGTTCCTGGGCTCCTCAGGGATGTTGAAATCAACCCTGGCGACAAGTAATCCTGTAATCCTCTCCTCTCTTTCTCCCTCTAACTTTTTTTTTCCAAGCAATCTTAGGATCATCTTGAACGCGAAGCAAACTCAGGCTACTATAGTAGCATGCTACTAACAGAATTTGATCTAATACGGCAATATGAACAGGTTGGTGTCTCAACTCTGAGGCCAGCAGCGAATGGAATCAGACCTCGGAGTTAGCGAATACGTGAGTTTAGTTAGTACACGATAACCGCCTGAAACACTTGGATAACTCTTGACAGGACTGCATCGACGATCAAGAAGCGTTCATTCGAGGAAACGCACGCTCTTTAGCATCCGTACAAAGGCTTTTCCAGGCCCCAACAGAGGGCAATGGGTCCGGCTTTAACGGCTGGTAGGAAGAAATGAGGCAAGCACAGAAACCAGACACGTGGTCAGGAGGTCCTCGAACTGGACTTTGAACTTACGAACGAAACTAACCACGTCGCGCAGTAAGGGATCATAACGAGAAAAAGAAAAGAAGTATAAATAGCTACATTCGACAGATATCCCTTGAATAATGACTGATACGATACCTCTCCTCAAACTCAAGATATGAACATAAAAATTCTCAAGGCGCAAGAGGACTGTAAGAAGCCAAATAATTTGACGACACTGAAGGTTGTAAACAATAATGCTCACCTCGGTTTCGGTTTTGGCACGTCGCAGGAGGTCCTGAACGCGGCTCTCGATATCGGCCTTTGAATTTAACATTTTTACCGACTACTTCCAAAGTGGTTCACGCGACGATCTAACAGCGTTTCATGGTGAAACACCACGAACAACGAAAAGAGAGTGTGGGGCTACGCAATCCGAATATTATTACGATGAACTATCAGAATTTACACGGAACGAATGAGATACTTTAAAAACTCGCTACAAAATAGCCACAAATATGGCCGGACTTCGCAAACTGCCGGGACAGGGATGATTCGTAGAAAGGTTAACAGATTTTAGAGCGGTTTTTTCATTCGACGTTGAAAGTTTTGTTTGTTGGGGGGGGGGGGGGGCATTCAACAGGGCATCCCGCGCTTTTTCTTTTGAGCACAAGAGAGGCGCTCTCCCGTGCTCAGTTTCGGTTTCGACAGAGTTCATAACACAACGGACAAACAAAAAGAAAATCCATTTTAATGCGTATATATTTTAATTTTACCCCTTTTCTACCGGTAACAGCAGATTCAATGTTCAACCAGATTCCTCAAGTTTTCAGATAACTGTGTGATTCCTTCACTCTGGTCCTCAATCTCAAGAATCATGCCGACTAAATATTTAGTAGCGCTCTAAATTCAACGTTATTACCACAAATCTGTGCGTACGCAACTCCAAAGTTTGGGTGAAATAATTAATTATTTAAAAACCTCGAAAGAAAGAACAAAGCTCTGAGCTTTTTCGTTGATTGAATCAACCATTTCGGGTTCGCCGGACATCAAGTTGATTTCCCCTAAAAAGCTTTTCAGCTCGTCCATCTCTTTGAAAAACGAGAAAAACAAAAATTGCGCATTCGAGTCTATGGTCTACCACAGACGAAAATTACGACGGATCAAATCACACCGCACATTATTTGCTTACTTTATTGTTCGTAGACAGATATGTTCCTGAAATCATGGAATCGAGAATTTGCAAGTACCCGTCCAGTAATTCTTCAACCGTTTCACTCGCTTCCAACAGATCATGTATCCGAGTCAATCCATCTTCGAGCACGCAATAGGCAATGTAACTCATTACGTATTGCATGAAATTGTACAGGCGGTACGTGAGGAAATGCAGTTGGTACGCAGTTTTTTTCAGCTCTTCACACGGATTTAAAAACAAAAATTCTCTAGATACAGCCCTGCTCATCCAGCCTCCATCTGGTAAAACTCACTTGGATGAACCGAAAATTCGTTACGTAGAAGCGCTTTTCGTCCTTCAGCGAGAGAATGAGCCGCTAGGTGTTTGTGCCAATTAAAGGCGAACAACTTATAGTATTGTTCGCTGAACGATTCAAAGAACTGTAAATTTCGCGAAATCAGTAAATTTAATATTTAGGAGAGAAAATTTGTCATGTTAAAATCTCGCCGATTTCAATGGTTCTTTCAAGCGGAAATCTAAAAGCAAAGCATCCTTGACAGTTTCCAATTCGTTTTCGTAAATGAGATCTATCCCAACGCAATGGAACAATTCATTGGCCTGATTTTTTGGGAGCGCTTTAATCAACGACTCTGAGAGAATTCTATGTGTAACACCCTCGCAAGTTCTGTCACCGAAAGGGCTACCCATCGAAACAAGGAAGTTGACAGATAGTGTTACTGTATCAGCTTGTGTATTCACGTTACCTTATGGCTCGAACTAAAGAGGTGGCAAATTCTGCGTTGCCGAGGAAAACAAAACCGTGCAGATTCTCGAAAAATTTCCATCGTTTCAATTCTGATTTTAGAGAATTCAAAACTTCTAATGATCTTGCTTTCTTGAGCCTACAAAGTTCGGATATGGCGCGATCACGATTTTCGGTTGAGCCAGCCACATTGAGCAGCGCATTAAGAGCTAATAAAACCCATGGACTGTGTGTCAGAATAAAAAACAAAAATATGTATGCGTCTGAACAATAATACACGAATATCGGAAATGTCCTTTGAGCTTCTTTCTTCTTTGAAATTATGTTGGATTAAGTGTGCACTCCATCCAATGTCCAATATTAGCTGAGCTACTTCTATACCCATGTTATCAGGAACCAATTCCTTCCTGTTTCGGCAAAAAGTGGTAAATAATACGCCCAATAGTGTAGTGTAGGTTTTGATGAGAGCTTGTACCTCAAAACGAATCTGGTCCGCCAAGAGCTCGACTGATCATTTTCTGCGATAAAAAACTCACCTTTCGGATCTTCTAATGAACCGTAGGAAAACCAGTCGCGAATAATTTTCAAAATGGCACGACTTGCCTGTAACCGATTGCCTCAGATTAATAATCATATAAGAATGTACAAGAAAGTCAATCAACCCAATGTTTCTTTAAATTGAAATTGCCTCGTGCAGTATTCGTTTAAAAACGCCCGAAAGCCCAGGATTACCGTGGTGAGTCCATTTAACAAGAGGATCCAACATTTTCCCACCGAATGAACGTTCCGAGTCTTTCAAACATGACAGAATGTGTCGCAGCGTACTCGACACCTCAATGAGCCAAGGAAGTAAAAATTCTTTGGAATTTTCGCCATTCTTCAACGAATTTTATATTTGTGACTAAATTTCGATTTATCTAATTAATTATCTCGGTTCACCAGCACTGCATCAAAGTTCATCTGTGGCGGCTTATTTGTTTCGTGGGTCCATTTTAAAAACGTCCATCGGTACTCGTCAACAAGACTGACTACAGCGGATTTGAAACATTCCGACGTTAACGTTTCTGGTTGACTCGCCAAGGCTCGCCGAATACGAGTGACCTGGAGGCCGAGCTCGAGAAGGTGGAAACTTGTGAATGATTTCCGCACGACAACCTTCTCGCAATTTCGAAACAATAAAACTTCAAAACCGACCGAAAGACCGATACTCACGTTCGGCTGAATTGAATAGCCCTCAATAGGGTCAAACTGAATGAAGTTTCCGACACTTCCGTCGAAGCAGTAGGTCACTTCTTTGATGATGTCCTTCTCGTTGATGTCTGTAAAATGAATTTAACCGTAAGAAAATGGTGTCGAGCAACTGATATTTTTCGTGTACAAATATGGCTTAGTGGCTCTCCACGGAGTTGCATAAAAAATTCCTTGCCGGACGAATTCATTTGTAATAAAAAGACCTTTGTAGTTCAGCCCCAAAACCAACTATAATAAGTTTACAATTGAACCCAAAACACATACATACTTAAATGAATACCAAGTGAGGCCACATTTTCAAAAATACAACATGGGGTTAAGATATAACATAGGCTTCCTTAAAATCGTTACCAACTTCATTGAAATTTTGGAGGGGTTTTGGCGATTTTTTTCCCCAAACGCTACAAATCTGAGAAACAGTACCTTGCAGCGTCATCCGCACCACCCGTGAATCCGATTAAAAAAAAAATCAAAATTTTGCATTTCCAGCGCCTTCTTGTCGTCGAAACCCCTCCCCTCGGTGGGCCGGAAATTTTCCCTTAGTATTCCCCTTCGAAAAGGCTCTGCTCCGGACAAATCGGAGGCCCACTAATTTGTCCAGATATCCCAGAGTTTTGTGGGCAGAGTAGAAAACTCCCTTTCTGGACCACACCTGTCTAGGACAATTTTGGTCCTAATTACATTTTTTGTCAAAGAGGTTCTGATTTCCTCAGGGGAATTTCCTGAGATGAAAAAAAAAACAACATGAAATGAAGAAGGGAATTAATCGGGAGCTTCAGACTTCAAACAAGGGCAGGCTGACAAATGAAACGTAGAAATTATATTGTAAAATATTGTAAACACTTATTGAGCTACTTCTATGGAAGAAGGAGTGTCTGAATATGCTAATGCAGTGACCGCTTTTTGATGACCAGTGTACTCCCTTTCGACAGCTCCAGTCTCCAAATTCCACAAGCGTGCCACGTGATCAGAGGAAGCTGCCAAGTGTTGGCTACGTTAATTTTTTGCCACAATACTACATTCGACTAAAAACCAACCTGTGAGTAAATATTTCGAGTCTGCGCTGAAAGCCGCATCCCATACCCATCGCTGAGCGTCCTGTTTGAGTTCCTGAACAAGAGTGAAAGTTTCCGTCTCCCAGACTCGAGCGGTTTGATCAGCTGAGCAGGTTACCAGGAGTCTATAATGAATAGGATTGATCTTTAGAACGCCAACCTTACTCTCAAGACATAAACCTTACTTTCCATCAGGCCCTAGAACGCATTTCAAGGCATAACGACGGTGGGCCTGGATTTTGTGCTTTGGTTTTAGTTTAGTGGGCTCGTCTTTGATGCTAGTCAAAGACCAGATGTAACAGCTTCCTTTGTTGTTGACAGCCGCCATGAGTCGACCACCATCGTCTATGGACACGGATTGAATTGAAGCTTCACCTTCAGGAATCTGAAATAAAGTTTCCAGAGTCGTGCCTAATTTTGGAAATCACAACAAGAGCACTAGAAACACACAAGCTGTTCGTAGCGATCTGTTTTCAAGTCCCAAATGTTAATAACACCGCTTTGATCGCCTACAACCAATTCACACTGATTTGGATGAAGACACACGCAGTTAATTGGAGCGTTTCCTTGAAATATTCTTTGGCACTGTAAGCTTTTCGTCCTGCAACAAAGGAAAACCACCTAGTTGAACGAATAAAGTCTAAATCAACGAACTAACCTCATATCCCATATCCTTGTACGGCAATCTTCACTACTCGTGTACATCCAGAGGCCGTCTTTTTGAAAACCAACGTCGGTCACATTCTTGGGGATATTTTCGTAGGTCACGACTGGGTTCGGATAATTTGAGTCAATATTGTACATACGTATGTGCTGGTGACCTAAATGGATAGACCTGTCGTTAGTTCGAACGAGGATGAAAATAAATAAAGATGTACAACATACCAGCAGCAGCAAGTCGGTATTTGTCCGGTGAAATGGCAAGAGCATTTACTTGCTGGCGTGACAGAATCGAGATTAATACAATACCGAAAAAAACATGCAATTAAACAAGTTTTAAAATACCGAATCGGTGTGAGTAGCTGTATGCCGACAGACTCCTGTATTGACCTGCCAGAATTTTATCGTGTGGTCGTATCCTCCAGTAGCTAAGATAACTTGATCTGACGAACCACTGGAGGAGTTGGACATTTTTCTAGAAAACAGTGTCACACAAGTCAGAATTCACAAGTATTTAACGGCAACGGCAATAGAACGGATAAACAAAGTCCCCGGACTGATAAGACAATTATTATCAATCTGTTACCCAGACGACCCAGTGCAGCAGTGCAGTCGGTGAACCGTGGTGGAAGGTGGAACATGAAACTGCCGACAGCGCTCTTGGTTCCATCTTTTTAATTATTATTTATTTCCATTGCCAATTTGCCAAAGAAAGAAACAAGACATAATTTACGTTACCGGGAATGTCGGGAATCAGGGAACCACGTGAATTATCCGTGAGGTTTTGTACGAAGAAAAACATGAACTTCTTTATTAACGTTCAACGGTTGTGAGTAGGTATAAGCAACAGCGATTTCGCATTCGCGACTGAAATTGAGAGAAAGCGCCAAGGGCATCTACACAAAGGAGTATTGGAGCTCAAAACTTCAACGGGGGGGGGGGGAGCTCAAAACTTCATCCGAGGGGGGGATTTTTCGTGGGTGGTAGGGTGGGGGAGCGTCCAAAGTGTCAATGGAGGGATGATGCTGTCGTGCTGTCCGATCCGATAGTTCTTGATCCGTGTGTGCACCACCCCTGTCCGACACAGGGCGAGGGGGCTGTGACACCCCAGCTGCCGGAGCGACATTTTTTATTACTTTGGTAGGCGGGAATAATCAGTTTGATTCAACGTATAGCTTTGGATTAGGTTTTAGTGCTTTTTATCACGTTAAAATCACAAAACTTGTTCAAATTTTTCAGGTCAAAACAAGCGATTTTGAAGAGAAAAATCATTATTTTTTCTAAGGAATCGTAATTTCTGACGAAAAATCTCCAAACAACTAAGAAAACGCTTATGACTATTTTTGTAAAGGACACTTTGAAGATGTTTTTCTGAATCACGGGTTGTCCGTTCACTCAGATTTAGTGTGGACAAACGGGGACTGACTTTTTTTGAAAAAAATTAATTCCCCGATTAGCACGACTTTGAGCCGCATTTAAGGGCACATAAAATAGTTAACGTCTATCGAAAATGGCTAATCCTGACAGAAAATAGTGTGATCTTTCCGAATCCATCACCAAAAAATGCAAAAATTCAAATTGAATGCGAGTTTCTCGCCGTTAGTTAAAAAAAATGATGTAAGCCTTAAAAATCGTTAGAAAAATCATATCTCGAAGAGGGTATTGATTTTCGGACCATGGTGTATAATATGGTAATTTCGGTCGCAAATGAGGCCTACTATCACCCAACTTAACTGAAACTTAAACTGAGAAAAAGTGCTAATCTGCGAATATGGTGTGGAAAAAGCGCTGATTCACGGCTACAAATTAGAATGAGCCATAATTTAACGCTACGTGGTGTCGATTTCATTCAATTAGGTAGGTACTGAAATCTCCAGGTTTTCTACACTTGTGTTTCACTAGCGAAAAAATGAAAGTACCTACTATTCATTAACGTTGTTTTTCACTATAATTTTCTATCTTAAAAACCTTTAATTCATAAGGGGGGGGGGTTTCCCGTCCAGCCTCCAGGGGGGGGGGGGAAATAGACGCCACTGGAAAGCACTAATCTGCGGGTAAAACGTAGAAAAACGATAATTCGTTGCTAAAACTGGTTGAATAGCTAATTCACAGCTAAAATTAAGAAAATGGAATAATTTTGTACACTACGTAAAACAATAATATGCCTTTGTTCACCATTCACCTTCACATAGAGATTAAAAGGGCCTCATATACAGGGTGTCCAATAACGAGATGCTCAGAGAAAAACCTGAGTTTGGGGCCATCATTTGGGACCAAAATGCCTATGTGACATTTTCAAAATTTCATTTTAGTTTTCTCAGAATCGTCCATTTTACGTTATTTTGGCTTGTTCCTTTTTTTTTTCGAAATGTGCATGTTGCAAGCCTCGTAATTCTTGCAAACCCAAAACTAAGGAGCTCGTTGGAAAGAGCACGTAAAATGGACGATTCTGAGAAAACTAAAAGGAATTTGTGAAAATGTCACATATGCATTTTGGTCCCAAATGATGGCCCCAAACTCAGGTTTTTCTCTGAGCATCTCGTTATTGGACACCCTGTAGAGATTAAGGTCCACCCCTTTGAGGTGTCTCTAAACTGATTTCACGGGGCTTGCTTTACTACTAAAAACAAATTTGTAAGGTATGGATTATTCAAATAACCAATTTCATAGATTTAGCACCCTCAAACCCAAAATTTCAAGGCGAGCCCAGGAATTTATCTTAAGAGGGGCTTTTAAATTATAAAACTATTTATGCATGCATAAATCCATGCGTTTATACACGGTGTTCAAAAAATGAGAGAAATATTTCGCCCGTTGATTCTGCATCTCAAATTGGGTTAAAATGAATCCTACACTATAGACCATAGTCCGATCCTCATTATTTTCTGAGATATTCAGGATTTAAGGACTTTTTGTAGTAACTGCGGAGGCTCTAAGGTCAAATCTGACGATGCCATTGGAAATAGCGGACTTTTTTCTATTAGATTTTATGCATTCAATTCCACTTTGCTTCAGACGTGCTCAGATATCCAGCCATAATGTCTAACTTGTTCAAAATTTAACTTCTGTTCACGACATTTTGAAGCTGGATTGCTCCTGAACAGGTGCTTTCGTAGGTGATATTTTTTGAGAAAAGTTGGCACGTACAAAGTCACCTTCGAAAACTGTGTTTTCAAATGGCTTTCTTTAGAGGGACTTTTTTCTAGATAATTCATATTTGTAATACCGGAAAGGCTCGAGACACCTATATTCATTTCTGACGTAACTTTTTCTTTATATGTCCGTCAATTAGTGAATTAATTGAATTTAGAAGACCCTTTCTACGGACAATTATGGGATTACACCCCATACACAACTGTGAATTCGAGGGAGTGGGGTCTTTTGACGGACATATAAAGAAAAAGTGACGTAATACATGAACTTTCGAAAAGTCCTGACATATTTATCTCAGCTCTGAAAAATAATATTCACAATAACGATACCTAACTGTTTTTCTAGTTTTAAATATTCGCTTCTTTGGGGCATTTTTGTTACCTGCCTTTTTCCTCCTCGACTTGCTAGATGAGCCCCTTGGGACGCGGCGGCCCTGGCCTGGCCGGTCGCCCAGCTCGCCACCTCCCCCCACTCTTAAAGCCGGCACTGGAAATAGATACACCACACAGTTTTTCCAGAGCGTCTATAGCAGACTATGGCGATTTTGTGCGCTTTTTTCGTCGGAACTATCGTTGTTGCACTCTCCCTGGTCCCCCTTGATAAGGCAAATAGAAACAATCATCTACCTATTGAATTTTCATTATTTTCAAAATGATTTATTCAGGGGGCTTCGACAGCAAGGTGGCACTGTCTCACATACATTTTCATGTTCCAAGCTGAGGTTGGAAACATAATGTTGCCTATCTGCAGTTACAGAAAGAATTCGCGTGAAAGTATACATATAAATATGCCGAATATGCGATCGTAATAATTATCCTTTCCCACTACTAACTGAACGTAACAATTAAATGATTAATTATCTCTAAAGTGCGAGAGTCTGTTTCATCACCTTTACTTTATGCCGCGTGGTGGTAAGATCAAGAGACAAAGTTCAAATGCAATATCCACGTATTGCCCTCCCTCTTGACGATCTATTTGTTATTTCACGCGGTTTCTCACTACTTTTACAGATAATGAATTCAGCCTATTACTCGTACTTTAATTTGGTGAAAGCTCTAACGCTCATCGATGTACCATGCTAATGTTTTGTTTCGAGAGTAATTTACACGACCCACTAAACTAAATTATTCCACAAGCACATAATTTTCTTCCGAATAGAAGAAGAAAGGGCAATAAGATTGTCAATCCAGTTAATCTTTTTGTTCCAATCGATGGCGTATCACCATCTTGTCTAACAGGAAATTGAACGTCTAATAGTTCAGGGTCATCCACCATTGAATAATATGAGTCGTCGATTGTGGGGAAAATTGCCTCCGAGGGTAGTATGTTTTCCGGCCATTCTTCTTCATGATCGTCAAACTCGATATGCAGAATAACGGGGTGCGGCACATGATCACGATCATCGGCTGGTATCAGAATTTTTCCGACTTTTATCTTAAATCCTTCTTTTTCGACCTGCAGCAAGGGAAAAGTTTAACATCGTGAAAAAGGCTTGTGAGTGCAGAGTGGGCGGGGTTCCTACTTGAATATAATAAATTCCAGGCATCAAAATTATCCAAAAGTGTCCTGCTGCGGTTGTCAGGTGAACACCTTTGCGCCCAAGAATAGTTACAGCCGCTCTCTCGATGGGTTTCGAGCCGTTAGTTACAACACCCTTCACACCTCGATGGCTTTGTTTTAAAAACGCCATTAAGGGCTGGCAAATATTTAAATTCATATTTCAATATTTCCTATGAAATTCGGGGGAAAAAACTCAGTAGTACCACCTCTCTGTTTTCTTTCCACAATCTGATGTTCTCCTCTGGACCCGGGAACTTGCAACAATTCAGTTCTAAAGTTAGTTCCATGCAATTATGGAAGTCGTAATTGTAGTCTTGCATGCTCCCTTTAAAAATGGGCGAAAAAAAACACAAAACTTGTAACCTTATTACAACGAAGTTACGGGTCTAATGAATATACGCCACCGAAAAATGGGTACCAAGCGGCGCCATTCACGATGCCATTCTTGAAAGCGGTCGGTTCATCGGGACACGAGCCTCCTCGTTCCATCCAACCATGGGTTCGGGCATACACTTGAGCCAGAAATTTAAAAGTTTCGTCGTCCTCTGTTTTAGACTCGTGGGGCTCCCAACCTAGTATTAGTAACCAAGCTCATTACATCAGTGTTTAGAAAGGAATACTTAAACGTAGGATTATTGGATTAGACATCTATGGGTTGTTCCAAACAATTTAATTAGTCTAACTCGAATTATTTGATCTATGAAAAAAAGCACATTCCGTAAAGATTTTTAAAATCTGACGGCGACTAAGCTAGGCTCTGGGGAAAAACAAATTTTACTTATTACAGACCAGAAACGTTAAAATTAATCAGAAACGAAACGTTCTGTGTCTGATTAAGAGCAATCAGGGAGGCGAACTTATTCCTCAACATGACTGAAAATGTTTTTCGTTCTGTAAAAAATAATTGTAATTTATTTACCTGCAGTAGTGATAAATTGTTTGCTAAATAAATAAATGGTCGCATAGGAGATATTCGAGAACTAGGACAATAAGACTTACCTTCATCGATTTCATAATCGTAAGGATAATTTGCCACAAGAGCTCCGCTATGTATCGCGGCAGATAGGACGAAGGGGTAGTCATACATCCATCGCATGATGGCCTCAGTCTCTGGTTCAGGCTTGTCAATGACCGTATCGGGCCACTTGTGACAGGGAAAATTTCTGTTCAAGTCTTTACCTTCCGCATTATTTCTTTAACAATAGGGAAAGGAAAGTTTTACGTTCATACGAGAGGCTTCAATTAGTATGCTCATGATACCTTCCAGGGCCGATTTCGCACAGGCCCTCCTTCGCTTTGTCAAAACCGTCAGGGTTCATCGTTGGAAGGATATGAACACGAGTAGTGTTCATCAGGCGTTCTATTTCTTCATTTCCGTCGTAAAAACCTTGGATGAGATACTGCAACAGAAGTTGGTTATCTTATATACTTATTAAATTTTCTTATTACGCTTCAACAGAGACGGCGACTGCTTACGTCAATCAATTCCACTAAAATTTCTCGACCGATAGGTTCATTCCCGTGAATGTTTCCAATCAGCTTCACATTTGGTTTGATGGGGTCGAAAGTGAAATTACTATTCGAGAGTTCCAAGACCCAGAGCTCAGATCCTGAAGAAGTACAATATTTTGTGAATCGAAGGTCATTTGTCACCCTGTTACTGTTAAGACGATTTTCTGCGAGAATGTTCTCTTGCACAGCATTGGATTAATAAATAAATACACGTTCTGACCGAGGGGAAAAATCAACTATACCTCTTAATGAGGAACTTGCTAATGACTTTAAAGTCTCGTTTACCCTAGCTGCGTTTAAGAACTCGGGTGTCCATCAAACTTCCGACGTTCCGACAGTACAAACTTTCAAAACAAAACTCAAGCTACGCAAATCATAAAATGGACGATGAAAAGATTAGACAGGGTGGATGCGTATAAGTGTAACAAAAAAAATTGGTAAAATTAGACCTCATTTGCGATCGAAAACACCTCATAAATCCATGTTCCGAAAATCAAAACCCTTCGAAATATGATTTTTTAAATATCTTTTTAGGATAACATCATTTTCCTTGCCTAAATGCGAGTAACTCACTTCCCTTCTAACTTTCTGCCACTTTTGATGAATTCGGGAAGAGCAGACTCTTTTCTGTCAGACCTAACTATTTTAGTCAAAAAATAACTATTTTATGTGTCCTGCGGCAGCTCTTCCAAGTTGTGCGACATGGGGATTTTCAAATTTTCAATAAAAGTCAAAAACCCCACTTGCCGATACTAAAAAATGCACCTAACGATCGGATAAACTTCTTTAACGTAGCCCTTTCAAAATTACTCATGAGCGTTCGTTTCATTAATTGGCGATTTTTTGGCGGAAATTACAATTTTTACTTCCTTCTTCCCGAAGGGAAGGAAGTTTGGTAATGCCAACAAAAAATTTTTTTAGCTGATACCAGATTCGTGTTCCTGTACCCCGAAAAGGCCTTAATCTCAATTTTCAGTATGGCGTCTGTCGTCCGTCGTCCTCTACGGTAAATTTTTCTCGACAGATCTGTACGAGTGATGCAGCTCAAAAGTTGTGTCTTCATCCCTAGATGTACACCGTAAAATTTGAAAACGATTGGTTGAGCGATATGAAAGATATTATAACAAATGTGCTCGAAGTAAAAATGGTTGGATCCTTATATTTCCAAGTAAATGTTATAAAATTTGATGATCGATCGTTCAAAATCGTCATCTAGGTTCCTAGAAGACGCTGCTAAAATTTGAATAAGATTTGTTGAGCGGCACAGTTGCTACAGGTTAAAATGCATTTCAGCTCTTTTTTCCCCCCAAACCTATCCCCTCCCAGGATTTTAGTCCGATTTCCTCATATGATGGCTTAAAATGACCACAACAAAATTCCCCATCGATGAACTGGCCATTTTTTAGAAATTCAATTTGGTTATTTTAATTTTAGTGCATTTCATTCAAAAAATGCACTATTGGTCTCGCCCTGATGGTCGCACATATGGATTGTGATACTTTTTTTTCACGTTTCAGAACCCCTAGAACACGAATCCGAGGTCGGTTCGATTTGCTAGATATATATATATATGGCCCCTCGCTTGTTAGCACGATCACGGTCGCAATTTTTTACTTAGGGCAACCAAATTTGGTCTAAAAATCAATAGCCTGAATATCTCGGACGAGTTCGTGATCCAGATGAATCGGTCCACGGGAACGGTGTGAAAGAGGGGTTTGAATTAGTTGAAAATTCGCTACCGCACGGCTGTTGCTGCAATTGCCCCCAAAATTGACTCGAGTAATGAGAAATGAACGCGCTTTCGAATGAGACCTTTGTGAAGCAAATCCGTTGATATGGCAGGGGAGTTCTCGGCGGAGGGGAGCTATTAAATTAACGCTATGCTTTACTGGACCACCCAATTACCAAAAAATTTCATTGACACTGAATTTTGAGTCGTCTCTTTTATTTGATTTGCCTACAGCCTAATAAATATTGAGTAAAAAATCCTGAGGTGGGCCAAAAAGGGAGGAACAAAAAAAAATTAAAAAAAAATTGTTTCGGATTCGAACCCAGGCACTCCGCATTGCGCAATGGTGAAATTGTGACATGCCATTTAACCTAATTTAACTGATCTGAAAATTAACGTAACCTGAAAAAAGTTTTGTTCCGACAGCAGCCTGTCGGGAAAAGTGCATTTCATTCATGCGACAATCGAGTCAAACCTCATAAGTTAGAACGATATCAATCAATTATGAATGAAATTTAGGCCGGGATAAAGATTTTAATTGCAAATAACTCCTTTAACAAGAGTCCACCTTCCCATATCGTATAGGCAACCAAACCGACTGTGTTTCATTTTCATCATTTTGTTCCCCCTCAGTTGGTGCCAACAAAAGGGGCCTGCGGTAAAAAGAAACACGATTTTATGATTTTGACTTTCTATACCACGGCCTAAATGTGATTCATAATTGATTGATATCGTTCTAACTTATGAGGTTTGACTCGATTGTCGCATGAATGAAATGCACTTTTCCCGACAGGCTGCTGTCGGAACAAAACTTTTTTTTTTAAATTGACGATGATGAATTTGAAGACACGTTCCTCTTAGATTGTTTTGAGTTTTAGCGAGTGTGTTTCACTCCTCTTAAATATTTCAAATTGATGGTTACCGTTAAAGGGAACTGTTAGGGTACAAAATTCTTAATTCGCCACGTCGTTAAGCTGGCTTCACACATGCGGTATTTGCCAAATAACGAGCAAAATATTTTTTCAATTTTCAGTTGGTCGGCTTCTAGGCAATGCTAGAAATTGTTAAATATTTTGCTCGTTATTTGGCAAACACCGCATGTGTGAAGCCAGCTTTAGAATTTGTGTGTTCATATTTTGTTGTGTTATTAGTGCATCAATCGTTGACATGAGATGAATATTCAGAGAAATAGAGCACTGTTAGCAGACTACATAATGAATAATAGGCAGTAGGTGCGGAAGCAATGATCCAAATCAAAAGGAAAAATGAGTCCTCTCGCGTCTGTAATTCCTTATGCAAAACCAAAGCCAAAAGTCAAAGAGGAGAATGCACGACGAGATTTTAAACAACTCAAACGCAAAGTATTCAGTGCGTTGTCATAGGTCGAGTAAGGCAAAACAGATTTCATCACCAAATACCTGCAAGCCTTTTTCTGAACCTTTTCCATCTCATCCACATGGATTTTTTTATAAGGATAAATTCGTTGTGACTACTCGACTAATTGTTTAATTTATAATTAAAACGACACAACAAAAGCAAATGTTAAATCAATTTTTTATAAGGAGACCAAACAATAGAGCAGTAATCTAGAATACTTCCGACAAGGCTAGGTAAAGAGTCCTAATGGCAAAAGCATTTGAGAAATCCGCTGAAAATCTTTTTATGAACCCTGAGTTTCTGTACTTAATCCTTCATCGAATCAATCTCTCAAAGAGTAGCCTCTCCGATAGTGTATGAAAGAGAATACCGCTGTGAAAAAGGAACCCTTTTGGAAAAAACAACAAATGTCGTGGCATTTATCAAAATTCAACGACATGCTGTTCTGGGTACACCATGCTAAAACGGCTGACAAATCATTTTGCAAATGTGTAACATCATCCATCGAGGAGGCTCTATTAAAATTTTTAAGATCATCTGCGAACCGGGATACTCTTGAGGGTTTCACAACCCGCACCACATCATAATTGAAAATGGCAAACAACACTGGTCCAGTACGCGAACCCTGAGGTGCACCGTCTAACGGGAGTTGCCCCACGCTGGGCGCCATTTTTGTAGTGATACCGTGGGTTAGGTTGTGAACCGATATCTATTGAGGCAGAAAAACTTCCTCCGAAAAGATCTATACTCACCAGATAAGACCGAACCCAACCCAAAAGCGGCTCCCCAACTCCTAACAAACGCAACTTATGTACGAGCAAAAAAAAAAATCGACAGAGTCGAAAGCCTTTGTCAGATCTGTGTAAACGGACTGGACCTCCTCACCAGTGTCAAAAGCAGACAGAATAAAATCCTTGTAAGACACTAAATTAGTCCCTGACGATCGACCACTAATAAATCCACGCTGGTTCTCCGAAATTATATGTATGAAAGCTTCCGAGAAGTTTGAGGCAACAATAGAGTCCATGACTTTAGCAATGCTACAACATTTACTAATCGATCTATAATTAGCAATATCCGTCTTCGGCCCTCCGAACGTCCCTCCGGCTCGAATCCGTCTCCGGCTCGTTCGAACGAGATATCAGGATAAGTACCAGAATAAAGCGACAAGTTGAGTAATCGCGCAAAAGGAGCACATAGGGAATCACTGCAATTTCGAAGAAAGTATTCCGAAATACCATCTGGCCCAGGCGGACTCAAAATCAGAAAACTCTATATTATTGAGGTCCACGTCACAAAACAGTTCATCCGCCATTCCGTATCCACGCTTACTCTGGAGTTCGCTGAAAACATGTCAGCAAAAGCCTCTGAAATAACAGCGGGGTCCGAATAGCTAGAGCTGCCACAACTGAAAACCGTCGGAGTGAACCGAACTGAACGCTTTGAATTTACAAAAGACCAGAAGGACCTAACAATAGAAACAGTGTTTAACTGAATGTTGAGGGTGTAATTACGATAATCACGGTCAATATTGGCTTTTGAAAGATCCCGTAAACTACAAAACTTTTCATAATCATTCAAAGCAGAGCACCCAATGTTTTGTATTTACTGTGAACTCTATTCTTACGCCGAATAATCCTTACAGTTTCGACACTATACTACGTTTGAAATCTAATATTGCTCGGTTTTTTAAAAGGCACGAACAATTCAATTGCCAAAGACATGACAATATAGAAATTCTGGAGACTAAAATTGATATCGTCGGAGAAGATATCGTCCCAAATAACATTACCAAAAAACGACTTAATACCTTGGAAGTCAGCTCTACGAAAGTCTCTGATCATAAGGAGGCTTTTTCAATAAAAGAGACCGAACCATACAAGTTATAGCAGTGACAACGGGAGGATGATGCGGATCGGGCTGAACAAGAGGAGAAAAACACTGGCATGTTGACATCTGATGACCCAGATATGAAAAAACGAAGTCCAACACAACATTGCCGAAATTTTTAACACTGTTGCACTGAACCAGACCTAAAAAGATAACATTATTTTCTAGCAGACGTTGAGCGACACCACCACCCGATGGCCGATTGTAATCTCCAGCAACACAAGTAGGCTCGTTAACCATACAGCTAATTTTATGTGCTACAATAAATCTACCTCATCGACTGAAAAACGAATTGTCACCTCTTTGAACCATGTATGAATTAATAAAATCGAGATTAGCAAAGACGGCATGGTCAAATTTACCACAGACACGAGCTAAAAACTTATTCACCGTGTAGATAGCTCTATTTACGGCCGACCAATGAGGGAGCTGATAATTGAATGGAACGCCCACAAAAAACTCGTATGGATAAAACAAACTTCAGAAAGGATCGGTTTAAATTGAGAGACATTGTTGAAATCAATGTCCACACTACCTGCAGCAATGACCACAATGTCATCAGCATTAAGATCAGGAGTACAAATTTTGTCGAGAATATCAGAAACGTAGCAATTTCGGAGCACTTTGCTTCGAATATAAACATTACGGGTTAACCTAGTTCTCAGCGCGGACCCCCCCCCCCCCAGACCTGATGCAAGCCCATCGCCATATGAATACTCTTTTACGAGGCAGTCCAGAATGAGATGCCGCTAGCTCGGCAGAAGACGGAAGGCCAGCGAAAGTCTAAGGCCGAAATAAACAAATAGAGAGGTTTGGAGGGGAAAGGAAAGAGAAATCGGAAACACGGCCCACAAAAAATAAAAGAAAAGATAACAACCTTTAACCAGATTCAAAGACTTGGAGATTCAAATAATTAATGAAATCAAGGAGCTTTTCGATTCCCTTTTTCCTAATTGGTTTACGGACAAATAAATTTCGCGCCAGGGACCTATACCTCTATTCAAAAACTATTGTTTTTACCTTCAGTTAAAGATGGACAATTTTTTTGTCTCTCCGCAGCTTTATTTTTAGGTGCAGGACCGGTTTCGGCCTCCCTGTATCAGGCCATTTTCAACTGCACACTTCAAAACTGCTCAAATTCCATGAAGGGGGGGGGGGACCCACGTCAATATTAATAAATGTTCAAATTCGTTATAAAAACTAAAGAAGTTTTTTGACATTTGACGAGTTCCGTGCTCCTACCGTGTCCGTGCGGGGATACAATTTTCTACGAGCGTGACACGGCGTGTCTGGCTCGTGCATGTATACGCGCCTTTACGATACGATGGCGAAATTGAGCATTTTACGCCACAGTATCGTACGTTATTTTTCCTACGATCGTACGGATATTATAAACGTCAGTTTTAATACTGATTTAATTTAACTTGTCCTGTAGAATATCCCACACAACTTCATTTGAGGGAAATAAAAAAGGGGACATCCTAATTTACTGACAACCATGGGGAATCGACAACAATCGAAACAAAAGAAGCGCGTGGGAGCAAACGGGCATACATAATTTTAATTCCACCTCGTGGCTTCACCTATCTTCTCACTTTACGCACGGTAAATTCAGCATGCGTAAAGTAGATCTTTACGTGCGTGCGTAAAGTAGATCTTTACGTGCGTGCGTAAAGTAGATCTGTACGTGCGTGCGTAAAGAAGATCTTTACGTGCGTGCGTAAAGTAGATCTTTACGTGCGTGCGTAAAGTAGATCTTTACGTGCGTGCGTAAAGTAGATCTTCACGTGCGTGCGTAAAGTAGATCTTTACGCACGCTGAATATCTGCTTAAAACCCTTCTTCACGAACGATCGTAGAAAAAGATGTTTAAAAATTCATATTGATGTTCGGACCATGGTTCACGGGGTGTTTTCGATCGCAAATGAGGTCTAATTTTACCCAATTTTTTTCTTTCCACTTATTATACGCATCCACCCTGTAGACAAGACAAAATAATGCTTCAGTGGGTTGGAAAAACAGAGAGAAAAAACGTTGGCAAAAGAGAAAATACTCGTCCCATACCGGACTCATTCATCTGAGACTGCACGAAAGATAATGAGCAATGAGCACAACATAAACAAACATGTTCGTCCTCGACATTATTTGACTTGATCAATTAATTGATTGATACGAAATGTTTCGTAATAAATAGGCGTCAAACAAAAAATGTCATGTGAAGTCATACGCATGTCCAGTAGACTATGAAAGTGGAATTTAGAATTGGTGCACTTAGTAGTTGCGATAATTTCTCAACTTGCAATTATCATTTGGCCATCGTTTTGAATCACCCCCTTCTGAACGATCTACAGATTCCTGGACTACTAGGACAGGAATACCCCTCCTTGTTCATGTTCACGTTTATTTTCCAACAAAAAGCCGGAAATCTACTACAAAGCCTTTGGAAAAAGTCGCAGCACCATCTTCACGACTTTAATCTTGAAAATGAGAATTAGAACAATCGTAGAGCATTTTGAGCAAATTGGAGGCGAGTAAAACAAAACAGTGAGGACAAAAAACCTCCTTTCGCTTTTATGACGGTTGAAAGAATTTAAATAGGCATAGGCAAATTGATTTGATATTAATATATTGTTGCTCGACGCCCTTGCGTTAAAATGTATGAAACACGTGTCAATTCGCAGTGACCGAATGACGTTCGCGGGGGATGATGGGACGTGATTGATTTATCGATTGATTGATTACACAGCTTGAATACATTTATATTGTCTTGTTGTAGCTCAATTAAACAATATATTATTTTCCTGAATAGTACAAGAACACGTAAAAATAATTGAAAAAAACTAACCGTTATGAGATTGTCCAATACTGTAAGCGCGGGCGATGTCATACGTTGCGTCCCAATGCGCCATGAGTTTCTCTATTTCCTCGTTCGAACGATACGAGGAACGAATCAAAGCAATCGTATCCATCATCACGGTTGCCATCAAAATCAGTTTTAAATATTCAATCATTTTTTACGCGTTTCTGCTTAGGTTGACGAAAACCGCACTGCGAACTTACAAAAATGCTATTTTTATCGTTTTTCACTCATTGCCCCGACGTAGCTAGCACAGTAAAAAAGAGAGAAAAACTTCGCAACATTATAAAAGCTGTGTTGTTGGCAAATGATGGAATGACCGAAGAATTTTCTGGCAATAACTCTGAAAAGGAAGTCGAGTTATCGTCTTTACAAACATTATCTTCTTCTGAAACTTCCACGACAAAAGCCCTTTTAACAGTTTTTAGCGGCGGAAAGAGGTATATCGAAAATGATTTAAGACTTGTAAATTCGTTCAACTTCATTCAACACCTCTATCGACGTCGCAACATTTTTGACAGTGATCTTAATAGAAATTTGAAAATAGGCTTTTAGTGCATTTTTTGCATTTTAGTGAATATTTAAAAAAAATATTTTGAAATATTTTTCAAAAATCTAGCTGTCATATTAATTTGTATAGCCACGAATAATTCTAATATGAGGCTGCAGCTCATTTCTCAAAAATATTTATGTAATCATGTGAGATACGATAGAAATTAGATAGGTACCAAAAATTTACAGAACCCCCCCCCCACCAGGAAACGATAAAAGGTGTAAGAATTCATGCGATTCATCCAATTTCCGTTTATGTACCTACACGTGCTAAACATTTCAGTATTAATATGTAGTAGCTATTTGGCATAAATTAAAACTGACATATACCTATTATAACCTGTAAATTAGCTCTTTAGTAGGTACTAAACACATACGAAAGTAAATCAAATTGGTTTTAATGAGTTACAATTACCTTAAGTTCACGATGATGAAAAAGGAAAGTAACTTGAAAAATTAGAGTTTACATGCGGAAAAATCACCAATAAGACAAATGCCTTCGAAGTGTGCGGCGATGCACCAACCGTCACACAAGACGATGAACTGCATCCTTGAAATTCAGTTGACTGTCAACTGTGGTGGTCAAAAGTGGTGAGGGGGTCTCTTGAAAAAAAAACTATCGACAAGAGTGAATAAAAAACGAAGAAGCAGAAAAAAGTATTTCGCATGTTCTAGATAAAACTGAACGAAGAGCATTAAGATCGCAATAAAGTATCATCAGCAAAAAGCTCATTCAGGTCGTCCAATGCGTATTTCTTGAATTCCTCGTCGAACATACTGAAATTGACGCCTTGATCGAGATTATCTGGCTCACCCAGTACTTTTTCAAGCTCGTAGTCACCGACGTCCGAAATGGAAAGTGCGAATTGTAGTCCAAGGATTAGCAGAGTCATAAATTTGATTCGATTCATTTCTCGTAAAACCTCAGAGGGCAAACGCATGAATTAAGATCAATGGACGTTCGGTTTCTCGTAGTTATAGTAAACCCATCATTTAACTTACTTCTTCGAAAGAAGGAATTTCATCAGTTGACATTCCCAAGGATTTCATATTTTCTTCTAGTGTGGTATGATATGTTTCTAGTAGTTCGAGCCAATGCTTTCTTCTAACACTCGGATCCATGGCCCCGAACAAAAACAAACTGATATCCCAGGCAAAAGAATTCAAATGAGAGAACTGAAAGTCCAAAAATTTGACGGCAGTCGGCTTTCCTGTTGCTTGCTCGTATTTAAACATCGTATTGGGTATCCACAAGTCCCCGTGATTTATCACGCTAAATTTAGGGTCGTAATTGGAGTATAAGTTGATGATTTTATCCTCCAAAACGTAATAACACTTTCCCACGTTATCACCGAGATCATGCCTGAAACAAGGCAAAATGAAGGCATTCTTACATATTATATCTATCGTTTTGTGTCGCCCCTCATGATTACACTACACCATTCAGAGCCCCATTTTTGTTTGATGGTTTTCGAAAGAGTGTGCACAATTTTTTTGTAGATCGTATTTATGACGAAACGAGTACTAAAAAAGTATTCTGAAATGGGTTCCGTGTCGATACTGCCCTTCTTCAATTCCATCGACCCAAATGCGTGGAAAGAACCAAAACCCTTCATAACTAGAAGCCCATGATGAACATCGAGAGGAATTTTTCTATCCACTGAAGCAAACCCTTCAGTCTGTAATTCAACGTAAAATTCGAAAAATTAGTAACAATTTTGTATGGCGAGGTGTGGTAAGGAGTACTGCCGTTTTCAGCACTCCCCCGACGAAGTATAATTTTCTGTAGGGGACAAAGTTAATTTACAATAAAACTATTGCATTATACGCACTTTAAGGTCTTCCAAAATGAGCAGTTCGTGAGGTCTGTATGCCACCATGGTGCACCAGACTCTCTCGTTTGAGTCACTTATACTTTTGTCGAATTTCTTGAGGACATCTCTGTAAATCTAAAGGCAATAAGTATTTAAGCAACATACCAGGAATTGCCATTACGAGCTATCAAAATTTACAATGATTTCTTTTCTGAAGGCATTCACAATTGACTCCATTTTCTTAGCCAGATCGCTTTTAGGCAAATTTTTAACGATGAGACTTTTTTGCTCCTCCACGGTCGATGCGTTCCTATTCCAACTGATTGTTATCAGGTTTAGTCTCGTGATGGAGCTTAAGTAGTTGTCCCCGGGTGACACAGCTGGCTCATGAGTCGTGGACACAATCCTGATGGTTTTGTTATTCTCGAGCGCTCTCAAATGTTCCTCTAGCCATGAATTTTCAAATCCTAAATTCATCTTCCCGCAGTTCGGTTAATTCTAAAACCCTGAAAATATAGACATTGACGGAAACATTAGGAAGAAAAATATTTGAAATTTGTCACGGTAGTCTATTAGTACCAGCCTCGTTTTTATCATTTGCTTTTGAAAATCGGTCAGTTTATTGGCATTTTGAATATCTTTCAAGAAATCCACTGGTTTTCCTGTTCGAACAAAAACAAAACGAAATGAACAACCCATGTTTGAGTTGTAGTTCAATGGTTGGTATCAAGTATGACTCCAGGATTTTTTCCGCAGGGAGGAGCTTGAGAAAATATTCGTGCCCTTCATGCCGTGGCCAGCATGCTCTTTTCCGGTAGCAGCCAAGCCAGCGCAAGGATGTGGTAAAAACAATAAACGCTTGCATACGAGTCTGCAACGCATTAGGACATTTTCATGTACAGCCGTTACCATGGCAACCGTTGTCATGGTAACCGTTGCTATGTGAGCCGTTACCATGGCAACCGTTGCTGTGGTAACCGTTACCATGGCAACCGTTGCTATGGTAACCGTTACCATGGTAACCGTTGCTATGGTAACAGTTACCATGGCAACCGTTGTCATGGTAACCGTTGCTATGTGAGCCGTTACCATGGCAACCGTTGCTGTGTGAGCCGTTACCATGGCAACCGTTGCTATGTGAGCCGTTACCATGGCAACCGTGGCTATGGTAACCGTTACCATGGCAACCGTTGCTATGGTAACCGTTACCATGGCAACCGTTGCTATGTGAGCAAATTTCACATGAAAATGTCTTCAACGGACCATGCAACGGGACCATTTGGGACAAATTTCGTTAGCAATTTTCGTGACGATTTTTTTTTTTATGTGCCATATGAATGACATGAAAATGTCAATAATTTATTTTGCAACATGATACTTTTTAGACTTTTCGTTTGAATAGAATTATTCGGGTTGTGCGATGCAAAAGCAAAGGCGCGTAACCTCATAACCCCTGAGGCGACAACACTCCATGGTTATGAGGATTTCAGAAAAGCTGAATCATAGGAGGAAAACCCTTATGATAGTTGAGTTGCTTTTAAGGTAGTTGGTAGTTGCTGAAGGGCAATGCTTAATTATCTCAAGAGAGTTAAGGGTTATACTATGTATTATATGTTCATTTCCGTGGTCTGATTTCAATTTTGACGCATCACCTTGTTGGGGGAGTCGAGATCTGTTATAAAATCCACGCTTCTGCTGTTCATTTTGTGAATACCCACCCTCGATATCACCAAAGTACACGAGAACCTAGGCTGTGTATTTTCAGCCCTCAGCGCTAAATGTATCTCCTCCCCACATTTCTGACGGATTATCAGTTAGTATTTCCCGCAAAATAACCTTGTACGAATTTCAGGTTATTATTCATCACAGGTTATTTTTAATTGTCATTTTTACGTTATAAGTTCTATCTCGCAAGGATTAGAAGTACGTATTCATTTTCTTCAAATTTCATTCGATATTTTCCCGAGGTACACAAATCGTGAAATCCAAAATTGATGTGAAGATTGAAGCAACGCAACAACATTGAAAAATTCTGATTTCTGATCGCTCAGAAGAATTAAAAATTCCTTATTTCTCCACCTAGTGAATCAATCATCAATCAAATTTTCGGATTTCAGAATAATTGAAAGCCTGAAGACTTCATCTAACTCACAATTATTTTCTAACCTGTTTTCGATAAAGTTACCATCATCAGGGCGCGTACCAGCTTGATGTACCAATCAAAGAGGAGATACGATCAACTCCGCTCTCCGCATAATGGGGAACTTGCATGAATGCCCGATTGGGGGGGGGGGAGTATACCAGTGAATTATTGGCACATGCGGACAACGATATCAACGGTGGTTGCAGCCCGATTGGTGCGTCTGGTGGTTTTAAAATAAATTTCAAAGTTCTTCAGGCGGGGATGGATAGTGCGAGGGAAAAATTACGTCAAAGAGCCGTTTTGAAGCATTCGAGGAAACTCTAAAATGTTTTGTTTACAAATAACAAGAAAAATTAAATCCCAGAAACGCGTCTTCCCCCTCTTCCTCACACCACCCATTTCAGTGACTGCCATTTGACGTAATCAAACCCTCACTCAATTTTTTTTAAAAATCGCCTTAAAAAAACCCTTGATTGATTTCAATGTTTAATGTGGGCAATTGTCTTGTTGAAGAGCCCTCTTCAAGAAACACCAGTGATTGAAAAATGTGCAAGTTCCCCATTATAACTCTCTGGGTTAAATGGTGACATAGTCACTACCTGCATTTAGAAACTCGATTATTTCTCTCTGACCAGTAATTTTACCGAAAACCGGTTAATTTTAGGAAATAATAAATATAAAAATTGTGAGCCCTCCTCCCCATTTTTCAAAAGTTAGTAATAATAAGTTCTAGGGGGGTGGTTGCATCAAAAGTTGAATGTATTATAAACACTATTATGAGGTACTGACCTTAGAAAACACTAAAAAATTCAGAAACTTCAAAGCGTGTGAGTTACTCGGACGAATGGTTTACTTCTTTCAGGTACGCTCGCAGAGAGAATATGGTCCTTTATTTTATTTTCATGGCTAACAATGTTCATTATAGTTAGATAAATTTTATTACACTGTCTAGATAAGCTTGTTGGTTCATTTGCATTCCCACTTTCCAGTTACTATTTTCTGTTGGTCTTTCTCATACGATTGGCCTTTATTTACATAGCCCCCCCCCCACCGCATTAGAAAAAAGCCACACAACGCGCAATGCATCTTGCCTGTCCGATGAATAAGGTTTGAGTGATTGGTACCTAAGGAAATTACCATTTTTTTTGTAAGCGGATTTTCCAACCTGGGCAAAAAACAGCCAGAAATTTCTAGGGGGCGCTACCAAGAAAATCAGCTGTTGTTTCAAAAAATTTAATTATGTTCACCGAGACAAAAAGTTATTTTTCACTCTATAGGTACACATTAAAATATAGCTGCTCTCTCAGAAACACGATGCATTGACCGTAAAATGACGTACGGTCTCTCAGAAACCGTACGTTTAGTCACAGAATCTGGTTTTTCGACCAATAGACTGGTACTACAGTAACATCGTTGTATAAACAAGGTGTACAATAATACAAATTGTACTATCGTACTATGGAGGTAGGAACAAGTGGAGAGAGAGAAAGACTTTTTTAGTGTAGAAACCAACGATATATAAACCTGGATTGCTCACAGCGGCCTGGAGCGGCGTGGAAAGGGCAGGTCGTCCCCTGATAAACAATCACCCTGTCCCTCTCCTTGTGTAGTAATGGCAACACGGTTCTTATTTTGAAACACCACCCCTCTCTTCCACTTGGGAACTTACTGATTGTCAAATTGCCATTCTTTTCTTTATCAGCAGTGATGAGCGATCCAGTTCTTTTATATGTCGTTGGCCTAACTTTAACATATCCATAATAGCAAATTAGCAACATGTGTTCAATTGGTTTAAGCTCCATTCGTTTGTCAGTCCCGGACAGTGGCCTACTGGTGCCTGGTGGAACTAGGATTCCAACTTGGAAGGGGTTCTACCATAAATCTCTCTTTTTTTCTGAGTTTCAGGTGCAAGCTTGCCTCTATACATAGGAACCGTGAGTCGGTGTTTTCTCAATCTCAATTGCCGCGATCTAAGCGCTTTTTCTCAGTATTACTGTTAGTCATGAATTTTATCTTCGTCTATTACCGCGCGCTTCCTCAATTTTTGCCGTGAATTAGCGTATTTTCTCAAATTGACCCACGATTCATCGTTTTCCTCTGTTTCAACAGCGAATAAGCGCTTCTTGTTCACTTTAGCCGTGAATTTTTAGCATGACCTCACGTTAGACGGGAATTAGCGATTTGTCTCAGTTTCAGTCACGAGTTAACGCCCCCCCCCCATTCTAGTGTTTTTCTTCACTTCCTATAGTCATTATCAGATTATCACTATTCTAGCAGCGAATAAGCGTTTTTTGTTTCTTCCATTTCAGCTGAGGATTATTTTTGAACTTTAGCTGTGAATTATTCCTTAATTTCACCCCTGATTCTCCGCTTTTACTCAATTTCAGCTCCGAATTAGAGGAATTTCCACAAAATCCGGGAATTTACATTTTTTCCCATTTTAGCTCCAAAGAACCGCTTTTTGTAATATTACCCGCGAATTAACGAATTTCCTAAATTCAGCCGGGGATTAGCGGTTGTATTAGCCATATGAACAAGCGGGATTACCAAATGCTTCCATGAATTAGCGTTTTTTTCAATTTTAGCATCACATTTGGTTTTTAATTATATATATATATATATGTCTATTTTTGCCGTGAATAAGCGCTATGTTTTCTTTTAGGCGCGAATTATTTTCCTAATTTTACCTTAATCTTAATTTTTGCCGTGAATCACCGCATTCCTCAATCTTAGCTGTAAATTATAGCTCATTTTCTCAAATTGATCCACGAATTAGCATCTTTCTCCGTTTCAGCTGATGATAAACGCTTTTTGCCAAAATTAGCCAGGAATTTAAGATTTAATTACCTATCTATATTATATCTGCTAATGAGCGTTCTACATCAATTTTAGGCGGTTTGTCTCAGTTTTAGCCGTGAATAAGCGGGTTTTTGATCACATATGTGTCCGTGAAGCGTTTTTCTTAATTTTTCCCCGCGATGTAAGCGCTTTATCTCAATTTTAGTCACGAATTATACCTAGATTTCAGCCGTGAATTACCGCGTTTCCTCAGTTTTAGCCTTGAATTAGCGGATTTTCTCAGTTTTAGCCGCGAATTAGGTGTTTTTTTTTCAATTTTAGCTGTGAATTAGTGATTTTTTTTCTTTTATTCATGTGAATTAGCGATTTTTCTCAATTTGTCCCGTTGTTGCTTCGATAAATCACGAATTGGCGTTTTCAAAACATATACATGTAAGTTGAGCCTGCTGAGCGATGGACCGTAGTTTGTTCTCAATTTTATAGGGCGAATTAGCGCTTTTTCTCAATTATCGCCGCATATTAGTGTTTTATTCCATTTTCAGCCACGAATTAGTGCTTTTTTTCGTTGAATCAGCTCTTTTTTGGTGTTTCAGCCGCGAATTTTAGCGCTTTTTCCTACCGCTTTCCCGCATGCTTGCCCCAAGGTTAGCACATTATAGACCGCCTTCTACATTTTTTCCGCCTTTTAAAGGCCTGTTGAAACTTGGGGTTAGCGTATTTTTTCTGTTTTGTCGGCGAAGTTGTCTTCATCAGATATCTCGAATTGGTGTATTTTTCCTACAATTTAAGTGGCAAATGAGTGCAGGCGCGTAGCCAGGGTAGGTCCGGACCCCCCCCCCCCCGAAATTTCAGATTTATTTCTCATGTTCTGAAGGAGACTTTTTATTTTCAATTTCTCCGCTCACGCATTGGAATAATATCGCTTGGGGAACTTGCACATTTTTCAAAAGTTGGTGTTGCTTAAAGAGGGCTCTTCCACAAGTCTATTGCTCACATTAAACTTCAAAATCAGTCAAGGATGCTTTTTTAGTGAATTTTTGAAAATTTTGAGTGGGGGTTCGATTACGTAAAAACTTACTTATTGAAATTGATGATGCGGGGAGGAGGGGGTTAGATACGTTTACTGGGAATAAATTTTTCATGTTATTTGTAAACAAACAATTTTAGAGTTCCCTCAAATGCTTCACAAGTAAGTATTTACGTCATTTCTCCTCGCACCATCCATCCCCTTCTGAAGAACTTTGAACCTTTTTTAAAAATATTAAAACGCACCAATCGGGTTGCAACTTCCGTTGTTATCCTTCAGTTCACGGGTCAAATCACCGGTATGCTTTTCTCCCCAATCTGAGATTCATGAAAGTTCCCCATTATATGTAGTTAAAAACTGAAAAGAGAAGGCATAGAGTGAAAATCCCCCCCGCCGCCGCCGCCGCACCAGTCATACATCGGACCCCCCCACCCCCAGAAATCCTGGCTACGCGCCTGAATGAGTGCTTGTTCTCAATATTTGCCGCTGATCAACGCTTTAAAACCAAAAAATCCATTTTTTCCATTTTCATCTTAAAGCTTTTCGGTGATCCCTCACCTTTCTGAATGGTGGCCTCACCATCACCATCGATTCACTACACAGAGCTTTAAGAAATTAAAAACTACACAGCATTCAATTTTATAATTTGTGTAGGTTTGGAGGGTCGCCCGAAAATACTAATCATTTTTGTTTGGAGGTGGCGGCGGTGGGGGGAATCTGAACTACTCAGATTCTTGCTCTTCCAATGCCGTCTGACTTCCGCCGCCCCTGATTGGTAAATGGGTTTATAAGCTCTTACATGACCAGCTTAAACGGAACTTCAACCCCCTAGCAGGTGGATTTAAGCCCCTTAAGGCCGACCCCAGCCTTTAATTAGGGTGATTCCTAGGATTCTGAAACTTGAACCGGTCTGCTCTCTCAAAGGAATGTTTGCAAATCTTCTTGTACTAGCCGATGTACTAACTTTTATGATCGTCTGCTCTCTCTCTTACCCCGAGAACTGCATTTATATTTAGGGGAGAGGGGTGTTTTTGTCGTCGAGTTCAAAAATTTTATTAATTTCGATTTATTTTGACACCCTCCCTGATATCCTGATGCGTGCACACCTGGTTAATTGAAGGTAGTCATGCAAATTAGAAAAAATGAAAGCTCGGAATAAAATAATTTTGTTGCAATGGAAAAGTAAAACTAATGGATCTTTCAGATTTTGGCGCTCATCCTGACCTCAAGACGTGCGGTCATTAAAGATCAAAATCTCAAATGCACTCCTAGTCCATTAGAAACTTCTCAATAAACAAATTGAAATAAACTACAAACAATTAATTCAAAATACAATCAACTTATAGGTAGGTATACGAATTACGAACTGGAGTCTCGGCGAATAATTTCCCCTTGCTTCCGCTATGCCATAAGTAATAGGGGAAGAATCAAGTTTCCCACCTTTTTCTCCCTTCTTTGTCATTTATGTCCCCTGAAGTTCCAGGTAAAAACAGACCACCACCGTTCTCTACTCCAAGTCTCCAACTCCACAACTCCAACATGCCTCCTCCAGTTCTGTTCGGTCGGGGAAGGGAGTAGCGTCTGATGTTGTTAAAAGGAACAAAGAAAACGAGTAGAGGGCAGCCTGTGCGAGTTACTTTTTACTTTTAGTTTTCCTCTCTCACTCACACTCTTTCTCCTTTTGAGCGTGATCAAGGGAGTAAAAGCGATTGGCCTTCAAAAACTGTGGGTTGAGCGGTGAAGGTGAAGAGAGGATAACAGCCGGAGCGCCGGTCGGGCAGCACGACGCAGGAGGGTCAGGCGTTTTGCACGTCGGTCGATATAAAGGAGCGTTTGTCTGGCGTTGCCGATATTTTCGTTGTTTTGTCTTACATTTTTCGTTGTTGTTTTCTTTATAATTTCTTGTTTACTGGTCAAATAATCAGTGCCATGTTTGACACTGAAAAATTTATCGGGGAAATTGAAAAACGACCGGCTATTTACGACATACAGTCGAGATTTTATTCGAATCGCGTCGCGAAACTAAAATATTGGCACGAAGTCGGAAAAGAGATGTACAGAGGATGGGACAGTTTCGATCAACATGAACGAAGAACGCTCGGTAAGTAATGAAATATAAAATTATTTGTTGGTTATGTGAAGCGCGGCACGCCGAACGCCCTTCATAGTGTTCCCGGCAAAAAAAAGACGCGTTCTGTTCTCCCGGGATCCACATCCGGCGCCGTATCCCCCTCGCGCTCCCTTCACTTATCAGCATTATCACGCCAATTATTTATTTTAATAAGTTTTCGTTTCAAATGCTCTCGACCTTATCGTCTTAATATTTTCATTATTTTGATAAATCGGCGAATGTTTCATGTACCTCTGTACTGAACTACATACTGTGTGGGACAACCCTAGCCGTACGACCGCACTTGGGTGTTCGATTCGCTCGTATCCACTTGTTGATTTCCTTATTTTCCTTTCGTATTTGCCTTGGTTCAACCAATTCTAGAGCTGATCACCTCGAGCCATGCGTGTAAAAATATCTTCACGAGAAATTTTATTGGAAAGCATTTTCCATGAAGAGCTTTGGAAAGCAGTTTTCTTGCATTGCAACCTCGAATTGGGAGTCGCGGACTTGAGAAAATTCGAGAAGTTTCGAAGTTTCTTAAGTTAAGTTCGGTTTCCTTCGTTTGCAAACTTCTTAATTCTACATTCCGCTGTTGGTTTTTTTTATCTGGAAGTTAGGCTTGTTAGGAGACGTTCTTCTCTGTGACTATCCGATTAAGTAAACGTTTTGAAACTTTTTAATCGAGAGAATAGAGAAGGCTTCGCCTACGGGAATTCTGCTGATTGAAAATTAAGAATTCAATGTTGTAAAAATTGGTCAGATTCCACGCCTGGACTATTTTGAGGACTTTTTGTAGGAATCTAAATGAAGTTTTGAATTGTGTTCCCACACTTCGATATTTCAATTTGTAATGCCCGCGTCTCCCTTCGTCAGTGAATGTGATGAGCTCCCCTGAACCACGTTAACTTATTCGTACCAAAAAAGCTAAAAAAATGTCAATTTGAAGCATCAACTACAACCAATGATCAAGGAGCTTCCAAGAACATTTTAAAAGTAAAACTCCATATAGGGAAAATGAATGTTCCGTAGTGGAGCTCAAGAAGCACTTGGCGTCACGTGTGCGTGAACCTTGAATTGACCCGCACGGATATTCAAATATGCATTTTCCAAAATTCTTTGTTTTTTCAGTGCCTGGAGTCGAGCCGTCTCTGAGATCTATATGCAGCTGAGAAATTGAGAATCTGTGTTTTGTTTTAAGAAGCGGAGCTTTTCTGATTCTGGAGGTTAACAATATTTTGTTTCTTTTTTGGCCACATAATACATTTCTGGACA
The DNA here is from genome assembly GCA_038030265.1 of Corythucha ciliata. Classification (NCBI taxonomy): domain Eukaryota; kingdom Metazoa; phylum Arthropoda; class Insecta; order Hemiptera; family Tingidae; genus Corythucha; species Corythucha ciliata. Next base: position 26,981,662 of record CM075942.1, on the reverse strand, counting down.
TTTCCAGGTATGTTGTTCATTGAGGCTAGCTAGAATAAATTCGTGTAGCCAGCCACAGAGTCGTTTTTTAAAAACAAAATTACTATTTTTGAGGCATAAAATCAAGATCCTTTGGCTTAAAACTATCCACTTGGTCAATTAATCAGTTCGGGAAAGGAAAAGATCATTTTCGGCTGAAGAGTTAATTTTCAGAACTATCAGCAGGCTGAACACTTAATTTGCTATGGAATTTCGATTTTTATTAGTCCAAGAATAATATTCTGCGACAAAATCTCGAGATTTCGTCCATAATGAATCAGATCGTGGGCCTAGTACACTGCCAGTTAATTGCCAAATATTCTGATTTTTTGAGATGAACTTCCAGATTTGGTAGTGGAATTGGTGGTGCGGTGTAGGTGGGCTTTGATCACCTCGATCATTTCCTTTCATCTTGATCCGCTCCTGGTTATTTTCATTTCCCTTTTTACCTTTGGAAACTTGGTTTTGGACGTTGCTTATCCTCGGAAAATTGCAAATAAACCGATTTGATCATGCTGCCAAAAGCTGTCTATGGTAAGTGCTAGGGGCTGAGTACCTAGACATAAAAATCGTACTCTTGGCTCTGGGTGAAGGTTTCAGGATTCTCGAGTTCCTGAATCAGAAGTGATCTTATACTTCTTCTGACATTTCTCGATTAGGTTCTAAAGTCTGAAAAAATACAGTGTTTTTCGGATAAATATGTGTTTAACTGTTTCAAAGGAATTTCATAAATTAATATATTATATTACTGTCTCCATACTGTTGTATAGGTTTTTTAAATGTACGCGGTTAACGCTTAAACTCCAAATTTGACTTTTACGCTTAACGTGACGTCACGTAACCGTTCAGCGTCGAACGCATATGCAATAATTCCCTAATGAAAAATTAACCATAAACTTACTAATCTCACTAATTTCACCATTTCTCCTTTAGTTAAAGAGCTGCAAATCAAATGGAAGTCAATCAGAGACCATTTTATGAGGCAATTAAAACAGAACCTGAGTGGAGAAGGCCCGAAAAAGAAAAAATACGTTTACTTTGACCAGCTTCAGTTTCTCACCACCAATCTTGGGGTTAAAAGGTAAGAAATTGCGTGGCACATCAATCATTCACTCATCATTCATTTCTCGCATTATTAACGTGTTTTACCTTTTCAGGCCAAGAAATTCCTATAGGCTTCCAAGACACGAAACGGACGACTATATGAACGCCAGTGCCGAAGATCAATCGACGCATAACCCCCCATACCGTATATCAGTCCAGCGGCCCTCAATAGACTCGAGCCATGACCTCAACATGGACGATTCGACAAGCGATTTATCCTCGTTGAAAGAGTTCGACGGCGACCGTATGGGAAATCGCATGTTTCTCCTGTCACTCGTTTCAGTTATGGATCAACTCACCGATTTTGTCAACATTCGCGTTCGACTTCAACTGATGCAAGTCCTTCAAGATGCACTCGCCTCGCAAGACGCTTCCCACCTCCAAACGAAATATTACTACGAATTCGCTTCCAACATGAAACGTTGTGGTGACGAACTATTCAATTATGACAATCGTTCGAGATCACCCGCCTCGCACTCTGACAGTGACGCGTGAAATTCGGTGTCCGATGTTAATTTTTAGTTATGGATAAAGTTTTTACACTCAAAATGTTGTGAATGAACAGCAAAATTTATTTTCTTCGCCCTTTTTTGCCCTTCCCCTTTTTCTTTCCGTGCGCTAACATAAATTGTTGGTATTTTCTGAAGTATCGCTGAATTTTTCTGGCGGCTATGCGCTTTTGGATTTCATACAACTGAGCCTCCCAGAGTGATTGATCGTATTCCATTTTCTCTTTCATCAGGGCGTTGTATAATGTTTCTTGTTCGTTGAATCTCATCTATAACGCACGAGAAAAACATACAGTTTTAATTTCCTTGAAACAAAACAAAAAACTGAAATTGTGCTAACCTCCAAGTGGAGCAGTTGTTTCTGTTCCGTTTCAAACATGTTGGCAAGGCTGGTGCACATTTTAGTTCGTTCGGCCATGTCGGTTTCGTATTTGTTAATGATCGACAGTAATTGTTGTTCGGCTTTGTACCTGCAAAAAAGAGTTTCAGAGTGTTTGGAGTTCTTTCAAGAAAATGCAACCCACTTTTTGACCCTCATTTCTTTCTCCTCGGAAAAGTCTTTGTCTTTCAACGCCTCCAATTTTGCTTGCATGTCTTTTATTTGTAAATCTATTTTTTCCTGTCTTCTTTCACTTTCTTTCGCCTCGAACACCATTTGCTTATCCGCGTCTGTACTGCAAAATAACTCCTTAATTATTTAAAAATCATACGCAACATGCTGTTATTTTCTCACCTATTTTTTATTATGGTGTTCCTACAGAAAAGTTTCAATTTACTCTTTTGAAGCTCAAGATGGTCTATGTGCTTCCACCCGTTGCGTATGGTGGCAGAGTTGCTGAACAGCTTGGGTCTTAGTTCAGATGAAATGTGAAAAATTTGGTTTGATAAATCGTCGAAAACGAGAAATTTCTGTGACAGGTTAATTTCCCTCTCTTCCGCCTCAGAGGGTCCAATTTTCATTTGCCCTATGATGCCTTTGAAGAGCCTATGGAGTGACTCGAGGGTTTCATTGATATTCGACGGCATCTATTTTTCGGATTGTGTAAAATGTGTACCAGTACAGTCTAGAGAGATGTGTATTTCCACCTTGAAATGAGCTTTCTCACAAAACCCATACACGACGGGATTGTGATACAAAATGTGAATACCCAGAATGACGTCGTCGACCTGTTTACTGAACTGAGCTTCTTTCGTTTCCGGATAGTCCGTGTAGAAACGTTCGACACTACTAGCTGAGGAAGCTGTGAAAAAATTTGTCCGTCGGTATACGTACTCTCCGACGGCAAAAAGAGTGCACGCCTTGAAATTAACCGGAGACAGCAGTTTTTGAATTTGAGCGAGGTCCTTTTCGGACACGAGTGGCTTCAATTTTTCGGAGTCATTTTCTAGTAGGTGTGGGACGTTCATCTGCAATACGTACAATTCGTTTATGCATTTTCAAGATCCAAGTGGTAAAAAATAACGTGATCCTTACGGCAAATCTGAACATTCTCATTTTTTCTTTTACAAGCTTTTGAACTTTGTTGATTTCCAGACTGATTATAGCTTCGTCGAACTCCACACTTTTCTTCCTGGCCATTTCGAGGACGAAAGCCCCAGGGTCTATTTTCACCAAATCTTGAACTTGCATACTGCTCCCACTGTAACTATAGTGTAATATTATGACATAAGAATTATCGACTTACAGCTAGCTATGCGCCCCCATTTATAGAGCACTTCGAGCGTAGCAACGGTGCAAACAGGAACTCTTTTAGTAATTACCTCAAAGCATCTTCGTCCGTTTCGTCTATTGACATCTCTTTTGGCTTCATAGGGACGAGTAAGCTTAAAGGATCTAAAGTTCGTCGACGTCAAACTTTCAAGTTGCTAAAACAGATGGCACGGTATACTGCATTTTGTACTGGAGTGATTATAGCATACGTAAATGCGAAATTTGAAATTCTCTATGAAATCTTCCGCGAGAAAAATGTACAATGTAATTCTCTAAAATAATTCAAAGGAATTATCGCTAACGAATCACGGGGCTTAATTTTGGTCAAGAGGCGATCAGGGAGTGGAAAAACTCCTCTACGATTGAACAAACGCCGCCCGCCATTTCCACATAGTACAACAAAAGGCCAGTTATCATTTGGCCACTCGTAGCACGCCACTAAGTAGTGAAATCGGTCGAAACGGAGAGTGGATCGCGCCCTCAGTGCACTTTTTCTCGATAGTTTTGTGGGTCCTGCCCCCAACGTTATAATAGTTCATTAGGTCTTTTTCGGGTGACCCTCCAAACCTACACAAGTTACAAAATTAGCAAGTTGTGTATTTTTTAAACCAATTGAACACATGTTGCTACAACCTACAAATTTGTAACTCTTGTAGGTCGCCCGAAAAGACCTATAATTAAATGCAATGTCAGTGATGCTATAGTCACTAAAGTAGCTTCTGAGCAATGTGTGTGAATAGTGCGGTAGCTCCTATTGTTAAGGTTAATGTGAGTAAACAGTAAGTGTGTACATTTATCGGGAAATGTGCACATTTTCTCTGGTGAATGTGCACAAATTTTCACGGGTGAATGGGCACAAACGTATCAAAATGCATGATCGGACCTTCTTTTTTATGTAAAATTTAAGTGTCTGTTTTTAGGCCTCGGTCACAAACCAAAAGCCGCCCAGAAGGTAATTGTACCAGGAACCGAAGTGAGCCGGATCTGCACCCAACAGTCCTTTAGTCTCTAAATAAATAAGAAATTTAACTTTTACGTAGCGTTAAATTAGGACTTTTTGTTTTGAGTTTCATAGTTTTTGAGATCATAGGGTGTGGGGGGTGATGCCATTTTCAGAAACTACGGAACATTTCCTTTAGGGTGGAGGCCATTCTATTCATTGAAATAATCGTAAACACCTAGAAATCAGGCATTTTTGCCATAGTTTCACGTGGGCTCCATAATGTGTACGTTTTAGGAAAAGTCGCTGTACCCAAGCGGCTTCCTCTTCAGACTTTCGATGTATCACATAAACTTTTCCGTCTTCTAGGCTTCCTTTTGGCGTGTTCACATTTCATGTTACCACTGACGTTTCTCACGAAAACGTCAGGAGAATGCAAAAACAAAAATAAAACGTGTTTTTACGGAACATGGGCGTTATCTATACGATATTCGTAAATGGTGCCGGCGGGAGATCGCCACTAATTGAGAACAGGATATCTTACCTAAGGAGAAGATGTTATCGTAGGCAAGCGACATTCAATATGACCCCCCCTCCCCTCACTTTCATTTCAGCCGATCACACTGCTCACTTCACGGATTTTGTTGGCACGTAGGCATGCAACTGCCCAAATTTTTCTATCAAAATACTGTTTTAGAAAGGGAGGGCAGGATATTGCCGTAGGCAAACGGCATTCAATTAGCACTTTATTTACGCCTTCCCAATTTTAGCCGTATATAAGGACATAGAAACTTGGGTTCAGCGTATTTTCATCCCCGCGCCTAGGCACGGATTTGAATTTTGATATTTCACATTTCCTTTATATTTCCGGCAATTTGTGAATTAATTGCGTTTAGAAGACCCTTTTCTACGGAGAACTACGGGATTACTCCCAGTGGCGTAAGAACGGGGGGGGGGTACAGGGGCCAAATGACCCCGCCCCCAATTCTGTTTGGGGGTACACCTTATGAATATGTACCCCCCCCCCCCGATTTCTGGTCTTTTTGTATACCTTCAAGTGAAGTACCGTACATTATGATTGTTTTCTTTTTCATTTCAGTACCTACCGACATTATAATTATCATATTTTAGAATTTTGCTCTCAATATTCCCTTGTTCAACCAATTTCGCATACCTTGCTGAACTTAAAGGCGCAAGACGGAGGAGCTGAAAGTGGGAAAGAAGAGTTAGGCTGAGTAAAGTTTTTAGGGTTCTGCTCCTGCGTGGAATTTATGAGTGGGGGAGGGTACTTGCCTTTATGCAGGGTTGTAAAATTTCAGGATCCGTGGGTCGGGGGGGGGGGCACTAAATTCTTGTACCCCCCGAAATTCGGACGTTCCTACGCCACAGATTACTCCCCTCCTCACCGCAACACCGTAGTCATAACTGTGAATTCGAGGGAGTGAGGAGTCTGAAAATAAAGAAATGAATCTTTAAATTAAATACCTACTATTCTTTACTTGTCCATAGAAAAGGGTCTTCTAAACGCAATTAATTTTGCGTTGGGCTGAATCGACTAGTCAGCCACACAATTTGCTTGAAGTGATTGCTTGATCATTGGATGAACTGAAAATCGTCGGGAGCCAAATCGCCGTCCAACCGAATACCAAGACGCAAGACTCCTTCTCACGTATCTACATCCATAAAACATGAACATAAAACCTTAAAGTCCTCATTTTTTTTTTCAAAATGTTTAGCTCCTCGGGACTCGACGGTAGATGTACACCGGCCGGGTTCCCTTTCCTACCACGGGACCACGGCGCTACTTTTTTTCATTCCAATCTGGAGTTTGCGGTTTTTTAATACGTATTGGAATATTGAAGGTAAAGTTCACAAACAAGTATGTTTCTTTTCAAAATCTACGAACATCTTGTAAACTAGCGTCAAGCGTGTACACTTGCGAAATCCTGCTCTTGCAATTATACGCAATGCAAGAAATTGATAAATATTTTGCTCGTTATTTGGCAAATACCGCATAAAATGTGGATCCCGCTGTAGACATGCGGCAATCACGGATTTCTTTGATTAAAAAAGGATACTTATTGTTCAAATAATTCTTTCGGCAGTCCAATTTGATTTTTGAAGAGTCCCACTCCAAAATAACGGCCAACAGTTGATTTTTTGGAGGTGGAGGGTAGAAAAAATGGCACAAAGAATCAAGTGCGGAGTCTCAGATAAACCTTGTTTTACGCCGAATCGAATGAAAGCAGCCGCATGCTTCTTGGATCAGTACCAGCGAGTACAGGAGAATAATAAAGGGAGCGTAAACAAAAAAATCAGCCCATTTCCCCCTCTCTAATAGTCCAAATAATGAATTGAGGTGAGGAAACTATTGGAAACAATCATACAAGTCGAAGAATTGAGGTTTGAAAACGAATGGGGACCTTGCATGAATGCCCGATTTGGGAGAAAATTATAACGGTGAATTGGCACATGGACAGAATATCAACGATAGTTGCAGCCCGATTGGTGCGTCTGGATTTTCAAATAAATTTTTGATCGAAACTTGACAATAAGATGACAAAAAGACGCACAAGACTCAAAATTACCGCCCTCAACATATGTCTAACCAACAAGAATACATTGACTCATGTCTTCCTTTTATAATGGGGAATTTGCACATTTTTCAAGCTCGATGTTTCTTGAAGAGGGCTCTTCCACAAGGCTATTGGTCACATTAAACATTGAACTCAATCAAGGATTTTGAGGGGGGTTTGATTACGTCAAAGGCTATTTAATGAAATGGATGGTGTGGCGAAGAGAGGGAGGGGGGTAAGAAGCATTTTCAGGGGGACAATTTTTCTTGTTATTTGTAAACAAAAAATTTTGCGGATTTTTCTCGCCAGCTCATTTTCACGGTTTTGTATCACTAAAGTTTGTGTGGAGGACCCCACGGTACTTCCATGTACCCGTCGTTCGCTTACATCATGCCTTTCACACGAAACGGGTGATTAATAATCAAAATTAATTAATTTACCCTGGCCTGCCCTGAGGTTCTGTTCTCATAAAAATGTCAAAGTTCCAAAATGTGTTGGACAGAGCTCGATTTCTCTCAATATTCATCCCATGTCAACGATTGATGCAATAATAACACAAAAAATATGAACACACAAATTCTAGTGACGTGACCAATAATTTTGTAGCTCAATAGTTCTCTTTAACGGTAACTATCAATTGGAAATATTCGACATGATCAATGAATGAAAAATGTTTTAGTTCCCCAGATGCTTCACAAGTGACCATTGACGGCCCTTCTTGAAGAACTTTGAAATTTATTTAAAAATCACCAAATGCACCAATCGGGCTGCAACCACCGTTGATATCCTTCTGTCCATGTGCCATTTCACCGGTTTACGTTTCTCCCAAATCGGGCATTCATGCATCCCCATTGAAAATAAGAAAAATAAAAAATTTCGCTCCGGCAGCTGGCGGTCGGAAAGAGTGCATTTCATTATGTATACGGATACCCTAAGCCGTCCCAGAAGTAATAATTTTGATACCATTATTTGTTTCATTAAGCCGAACTTCTTCCTCTATTTTCGCCACCCTCTCTTCAAAATGTCGAAAAGTTTCGGTAGTTTTCCAAGGGCTTTGTAATATTAAATTTTTGTGTCGTATTTTATAATACCTAAACGTGTGAATTTAAGCTTTTTCTTTTTGAAATTTCATCCCCCATTTCACCCTCCCCCATCAAAGTTTTCTATAAATCGCAATGGGACCCAGGGCTTTCGTTACATTAAATTATTGAGTCGAATTTTAGAGCGCTAAGATGAACTAGTGAAGTTCAACGCTATTTTTACACTTCCACACCGGAAGGACCACCCCCCACCACCTTGACTTTTTCGAAAAATTAAAATGGGAATCAAAGGCTACTCTAACATGGAGTATACGTACCGAATCTAATGCTTCTAGAATCAACTGGTGAATTACAGTGATTTATTGACAATTTAACCCCTACTTTCCCCCCTCCACCTTGACAGATTTCGCCCAAATGCAATACCGACCGGGGTCTTATGACTACTGATTTTTGTGCCAAAGCGCGTTCCGCTAAATTAATTTCTTCGAGAGTTATCGTGCTAACAAGAAAACGGCCATAAGCTTATATATTGTATGTATATATATGAATCCTGGAGACCACTGAATTCGTGTTCTAGAGGTTCTGAAACGTGAAAAAAACATGACATGACCCATGTTTGCCACCATCACGACGAGACCAATAGTGCATTTTCAGAATGAAATGCACTAAAAAGACGTGTGGGAAGACAATATCTCTTCGTGATTATATATCTTTCACTGAATGGTAAAATGGGACTGGCAGCTTTGAAAATGTCATCTGCCGATGATTTTCTTCAAATAATATTGTAAATTCGACACTTAATTCGAGAATTAGTGATGTTTCACAATTTTAGCTGCGAATTTTCGCCTTTTCTAAATTTTAGCAGCGTTGTAGCGTCTCCAACCCGTGCATTACCTACCGAGTTTAGTCATATTTGGCCATGAATTGGCGTTTGACTCAATTTAAGCTGTAAATTAGCAATGTTTTCCATTTTAAACTGATTTAAGCTGTAAATTAACAATGTTTTCCATTTTTAACTGAGAATTATTGGCCAGTCAATATAAACATCAAACATCGCAAATATGCATGTAATTTTTTTTATTTTTGCATGTTGTTAGGGCCAATGAGAGTAGTTTATACTCAAGTTTGCAACCCTCAAAACCTTGTGCTCAACTCGTGGCACTCGAAAAACCAAGAAATTTCATCACTTTTTTCTCTTTTTTAAACAAAACTACCAGAAGAAAGCGCTTTTCGAGCATGACCACAGTGTACATTGTTAAACCCAATCAAATTTGCTACAATTAAAGCCCAGCCCGAGCATCCTGGGTCTGTTAGTTAAGGAAATACAACCAGTCAACAAAATACTTAATCTCGCCAAAAAGCGAGATTTTATTGGTAGGGTAACTTTTCAAGACCCGTAGCACTCAAATACCGGTGATTCGTACTTGGTTAAAAAAAAAATGAGAGGGGAGGTTGTACGTCCAAAATGCAACAAAAAATGTCCTATGTCCTAAGGTCAGATTTCGTTTCCTAGCCGAGATAATCAATTTGTTGTTTTTAGCACATCACGGGTTTTCGCAACAAAAACAGGTGTAACATGGGAAGTAAGCGTCCTAGGTTAAATCCAACGCCACCACTGAAAAGAGCACCCTTTTTTCTGTGTGAGTAAAGACATTTTGTCCAATGATAGTGAAAGATTCTTTGAGTAAACTGGGAAAATATCAGGATATTTTTAAAAATGTCAGTTTTTGACAACTGTTCAAAGCTAGACTACATTGGCCATGGAGCTCCCAGCGCCGGGAAAATTCCTCTAAAACTGAGTGAAGTAACTTAGTTTAACACTTCATGCTTATTTTACTCCTGTCCTTCGCAATTTTTCGAGAAAAATCCATTGTTATACCAAAAAATGAGGCAATTATAAGCCCATTTTGAGTGCCTACAAGAAGATCAAGAGCCATTCCTAAAACTTTTTTTTTCAGCTTAATTCACTTTTACTACGCTAATCTATGAGGAAAGACAAATAAAAGTGGAATAAGCTGAAAAAACCATTCCTGGAATAGCTTTCGTATCTTCTTTTAGGCACTCAAAATGGGCTTAATTGCCTCATTTTTTGGTATAACAATGGATTTTTATCAAAACATTGCGAAGGACAGGAGTAAAATAAGCATGAAGTATTAAACTAAGTTACTTCACTCAGTTTTAGAGGAATTTTCCCGGCGCTGGGAGCTCCATGGCCAATGTAGTCTAGCTTTGAACAGTTGTCAAAAACTGACATTTTTAAAAATATCCTGATATTTTCCCAGTTTACTCAAAGAATCTTTCACTATCATTGGACAAAATGTCTTTACTCACACAGAAAAAAGGGTGCTCTTTTCAGTGGTGGCGTTGGATTTAACCTAGGACGCTTACTTCCCATGTTACACCTGTTTTTGTTGCGAAAACCCGTGATGTGGTAAAAACAACAAATTGATTATCTCGGCTAGGAAACGAAATCTGACCTTAGGACATAGGACATTTTTTGTTGCATTTTGGACGTACAACCTCCCCTCTCATTTTTTTTTTTAACCAAGTACGAATCACCGGTATTTGAGTGCTACGGGTCTTGAAAAGTTACCCTACCAATAAAATCTCGCTTTTTGGCGAGATTAAGTATTTTGTTGACTGGTTGTATTTCCTTAACTAACAGACCCAGGATGCTCGAGCTGGGCTTTAATTGTAGCAAATTTGATTGGGTTTAACAATGTACACTGTGGTCATGCTCGAAAAGCGCTTTCTTCTGGTAGTTTTGTTTAAAAAAGAGAAAAAAGTGATGAAATTTCTTGGTTTTTCGAGTGCCACGAGTTGAGCACAAGGTTTTGAGGGTTGCAAACTTGAGTAATAACTGCTCTCATTGGTCCTAACAACACGCGAATAAAAAATTAATTACATGCATGTTTGCGATTTATCCAGATTTTTTTGTCTATATTGACTGGTCTATTAGTACTTTTCCCCAATTTGAACTGAAAATTAACGTTTTTCTTAATTTTAGCTGCACTAATTGGTGATTTTTTCAATTTTTGCCGCGAATTAGTGATTTTATTTATTTCGTATCCGCGAATTAACGTTTGTCCATAACTTTATATCTGCAAATTGCAAATTTTGCGGCCATTCAGCATCCTATTCCCTTTTTCATACGCGAATGGGCGATTTTACGCCCTTTCAGTTGTGAATTTGCCATTTTGTCCAATTTTAACCTGAAAGCGTATTTTATTTGTCAATACTATAGCCTGTTTTCTCAACTTTAACCGCTGGGTTTGCCCAAATACAACACTTTTGCACAATTTATTCGTAGAATGGCCTCCATGTAGGTACCGCGAATCCGCGATGTTTTTCTTAATTTTAGTCTGGAAGTTGCATCGCGAGACCACGAATCAGCGCTTTTTAGCAGCTGTAGCCTCGAATATTAACGATTTTTGTCTGATAGAGGGTCCGGGACGACCCCCCTCCCCAATCCTTGGTACACTACTGCGTTGGGTCTGAAGTCCAAGGAAAAAGGTGGACGTACTCGGGCCTTTTCGGGCTGCTTCAGGTCCAGAAAATCTGCTAAACCTAACTTCAACGTGAAACGCTCATAGAGATTATATAGATTTTATGGGGCTCTTCGTTATGGTACTAGTGCTCCTTCGTTCGAATACTTGTGGCTCTGGGGAGGGGGGATCTATCCCTTATATCCCCCCGTACCTACGCCCCTGCCTAGGAACATCATTTTCCACCCGACCGCCCCAAATTAAATCACATGTTATGTGGTGGGGGGGGGGGTTGGAAAAAGCCAGTGTTAGTGACAGTTAAAAGTAGAAAAGGCCCCCTGTTCGGTGCTGCTGCGTAATAACAAATGTTTGAGTTACCTGGGCACGGTGTTCCTTCCTTTTTTTTATTACTTTTTACGTTCAGTTGGCATGCGCGTGCTGATGAAACCTGTTTGGTTGAATAACGGATCCCCTTTTTGTTGTGCCGCTCTTCTTTCAGTTCTTAGTGGCTGGCGGTTGATCCTCCAGGTCCAACTGAATGATAATCCGGTTAGAACAATTTGTGACGAACAAATTGAATTTAGTCACAGTACTGTAGGAGAGTGTATTGACATGTAGTGTATTTTGACAAGAGGAGTGCCTCAAATAAAATCGCCTTTTCCTGAGAGTGCTCTATCAACATGTGTCATTACGGTTTTTCCTTCGTGTAAAACGAGTTTCTTCGTGTGCCTTCTCGGCATTGTTTTGAAGTGCAATGTCTGTTTTAAAATCAGTGAAGTTTTAACCGAGAATTCGTTGTTTTGCCGAGAGTATTGTGAGGATTGTGTGCTCCACCGTTGTTCTTGCTGGTTACTTGGAGACAAATCGTTGTACACAAGAGGATTGACGGGATGCCAAGAAATCAAATGTTTTTCCTGGCATTTCCCTGTCTGGTTCTTCTATTGCCACATTTCATCGTAGCAGGTACGGTCCATGAAATGCCGAAGTTTAATAGAAAATGAACTTTTAACGCTAGGAGTGGTTTTTCATTTTTTATAATGCTTTTGTTTTATTTTGATTATTTCCATTTTACTACTTTACAGCCCGTAATGATACATATGTGGACGCTAAGTCAATAAGCCTTTTAACGGTTTGGTTTTGTAATTTTAAATCACCTCGTCCACTATAGTCGTATCAACTAAATTGCGAACTATTCTCGACGAGCGAAGGATGTTTCCGAGGTTCGAGACTTATTAAAGCACCATTTCGTTCTTCTTTTATTAGAGCGAAAAAGACGATGTCCAATGATTTTATCATATCATTGAATGCGCAAAAAAAAACAATGTCACTGAGTTTTTTTCATCGTGGCTTAACTTCTTAAATTGTTTTTCGCGCGATCGTTAACGTTGGTCAAACAGTTTTGATTCGATTAGACGACAATATTATGACGCGAGATCCTATTTTAAACATCACTGTAATAGTGTACCAGGCGGGATTAGACTGTTCCTGAAAGAGCGCTTATGTCAGTGTTCAAAGGGAAGGGCTCGCTTCACTAACCGTTGTAAGTGCACTTATGTAGGCGCGGGTTAAGGTCACGAAGAGCTGGTTTAAAGGAGCTGAAGAATGCGTCCGCTGAGTCTTTAGTTAGAATTTTGTGATGGATAAATTTTTATGGCTTTTTCCTCAACCAAAGTTCCATGTGCTCATGTACCGTAATTAACCTAAGTACAGGCACAGTAGGATAGATTACGTCCTGAATACCGCGACGGACGTGATGTAATATCCCGTGCATCTTGAGGTCACTTCTTTTTTCATAATAAAATATGCACTCATATTTCTTTGAAAATTGACGAATTGATCCAAAATAAATTTGTAACGGGTTCTTTAACGGATTCGGGTGGATGCCTCCAAGTTTTTCCAGCCAGCTTCTTTGAAATTAGTGGTCTTGATCTGTGTATTTAAATACTCATCTTCGTTTAGTCATGCTTGCCTTAAAATTAAACATTTGTCATGGGCTAACGGTACACCTTTTTCAGCGTGTTTTCTCTCTTTTAGCGCATTTCGTTTTTTTCATCGTTTCGGTTTAACCCCTCTTTCAAAATCTTTAACTAAAAAACCAATCGTCTGACTGGAACGCGAGTTTCTCGAACCCGTTTTTAAGCACCCAGATAAATCTTCGTCTGCAGTCTGCAAGCGAAAAAAGAACCCTAAAAGTTATTAAAATCAGTTTTCCTGATTTTTACATCTTTGTAGAATATGTTGGACGTTTTTCTCGTATACTATCTATTTCCTGTGGAATCGTAAAAGTTGCAATTATCTTGTTATTGCCTGCGCAATTGTCTGTAAGACATAAAGGTGGTCTGATGAATGCTAGTAGATCATCAAGTTCTTAAGTCGTGGCAATACAATTTGACGTTTTCCCTGCTCGTTCAATTTTGGGGTTTTCTTTATTTTTCAGATTGTTTGCAAAATACATATTATGTGAATGTAATGAATGTATTGTAACCCGTGATCGGTACAATAGGACAAATGGTGAAATGGCATGATAGCGCGCCATTGGAACGCTCGTGGTTGGCCAGCTTTAGTAGTATGTATTGCATTCTCAGTTTCTTTTGTTTCCAAAAGTGTTTCAATTCGTCCGAAAAGAAAGTTTCTCGGCGTGGCCTTCGACCGAATTAACGATTTTCATTGTATGATTAATAAAAAAGAGAATGAGAACTACATCCGAAAAAAAATCGCATATTCTGTGAAAGCATTTGAGAATGAGCAAATACCCGTTAAAAGCAATTTTAGTAAGAAAGGAGCGTTGGAAACTTTGCTTTGGAGTGATTTTATTCCTGCTAAATACGCACGAAATTGACACTGCATAATGATATTGACGGCCGTAGAGAAACCTCGCCGAGCGAGTGCCCATTGTTGTCCCATCGTTTCACCTTTGTTACCGGACGGGAAACTCAACAGAAGTTTGAACGATTATCTAATTACATTAAAGGAACTTAATAAGAGAAAAATGTATGTTAGATTACGCGGTAAAATTATTCTGGGGAGAGGATGTGTGCTAATGCATAACCATGCATAAGGCCGGTCGTCCATTGGCAGCGTTTTCGAGCAGCGCTACAACGCGTGACTACGAGCGTACATCTCAAAGGCTCAAATTGAATGTGACATCGTCCACTACAGGCTTAGCTGCAGTGCTTTTAATATAAGCCAAGAATGTACCCTCGTTGCAGTTCCGCTCGAAAACGCTTCCAGTGGACAGAATAAAATAATTCATGTTTTATGGTAGCTTGGTAGCGCCTATGTGATAATTCGCTCCTTAGCCTCGTACACACTGGAGCGTAAAGATTAGTCGAGTAGATAAGTGACCTACCTGTACCTACTCATTGAAGTTTGAACGTCCTGGAAATTGTAGTTACAAGACTTTGATTTGACTGACATATATACACGTAACGTTATAGGTTTTAGCCCACGACGACAATGTCTTACCTTCCTGTTTGATTTCTCAATGGACTTGGCATGAGAGGAAAAAATGTATTTTAGATTGAAAGCCCTGTGGGAGTGAAACAAGTTTTCCTACAGAATTTCCCCTTCGATTCCCTTAGGTATTTCATAAATAGATCCGTTCCATGGTAGGCAGAGATGTACGATAAAAAGAAAGTGCCTAAAATTTGAGGGGGCGTGGTTTATAATCTAAAAACGTTGTAAAAATGTTACTTTGTAGTAGCTGACTCTCCGTCCGTACTTTGTCCTTGACTCTCCGTTGCAGAATAGATTAATAAACGGAATCAAAACTTTGCGGACGTTCGTTTATCCTTTTGAACTTCTTCCGAGTGCCCCGGGGTGGCCCAAAATACGTTGTTTTTAACCATACAAACTACTGATTTTGAAAATGTGACGTCAACCTGGTTTGCACGACAAACTAAATGGCTATGGAGTTTTATTATCGGCGTTTAATTTCCAGTAGGCTACCACTTTGTCTATGCTAAAACCGTGTCATCCCACGTGAATGGGTATCATTTGATCCGAAATTACGATTAGCTTACCTAGCTCAAAAGCGAAGGTTTTTAATAATATATTTTACATAAGTTTTTGGATCAATTTAGAATTCCGCGCAGGTTAATTGTCTTTTGCTTTTTGAGGCTAAAAATTGAATGTGTTGGAAGTAGGGTTTCCGGCTTAATCTTGGCGAAAAATCAATTATTGCTACTTGGAAATAAAGCGGTCCAGGTGTCGCGTAACATTTAACCATGGGGATTGTAGTCATTCCAATAACCCTACCATATCCCTTGTAGTTCTGATCCAGGTCTCTCTCTACCCCGTACAATTACGTAGGTGTATTCTTATCTTCCTTGCCTCTCAAATTTCAAAATTCACTACCCTCATTCTTTCCAAATCTTATTGAATTTCATACAATAAATTTCTATAATTGGTTCAAATTGATGTGAAACTTGAAACCTATCTCTTCGTCGCAGCAGTGATTTCTTCCAACAAGCCATGCGGCCTGTTGCAGGAATTCATGAGATATTTGGAAAATATGTCGTTAGTAACCAGTTTACGCTTGAAAGTTTTCAAATAGAATACGAAAAGAATTAGTCCGGGAGCCCACAGTATAAAAAATCGGGCCATTTAATCGGGCCCGGAGAGCCTAATTACGGCTCCTTTCCTTTTATATTATTTATCCTTTCCAGCAATCTCAGGAGACGGGTCCCATTCTCTTTTGAGAAGCTGGGGAAAGATATCCTACACTTCTGAGATCGCCAGGCATTTTCCGTGGGGCAGGGGCTCACAGCAGAGTTAGCTCTTGACGAACACACCTTCGGGTGCGTTGAAAACCTTGTGGCGAGAGTAAAAAGTCGTTTTCCACGACCAAGATGTCACGAAACCATCATCCAATTTGATTGTAGATAGCGCCATCAGTGAGCTTTAGAAAATGTGAAATTTCAAGGCTCACTTGTAGCCAGGGTTTCATTCGAAATCGGATGGCGGTGGCAGTGGCGGCGGAAGCCATTCTGCATTGGGGGAACAGGATTCTGAAATCCCCCCCCCCCAAACTACCACAACCAAAATTTTGTATTTATATACAATTATGTTTAGATTACGAATGCGGGAGCTTTGCTAGAGAAAATATTATGTAGCGGTGTTCGTGCCTTCTTAAAAAGCATCATTCTATTCATCTATCACCCTCACTCCCGCTTTGCGGTTGTCGGGTCGGGTACAACAACGGAGTCAGCAGTTTTTACGGGCTTCTGTCTTCGACAATTTCTCACTCCCTCTGCACTGTCCAGCCTAGCCCTCGCGCTCTCTCTACCAGTTCTCCGCAATGAAATCCGCCGGAAATAAGTGGAAACAAGTTTTCAATAATATAACTTTTATTGTTCAGTGCGAACGATAATTTTCGAATGTAAAACCAGAACCTGATGATGTCATTTAGTTGGCCCATTTGTAGGGTTACCATAAATTTTCGGTGTCAATCCCGGACGGTAGACTGTTTTGCGTCATGGTAAGGGGGGGGTAGACCAATTCTCCTGAGGCGCAGCTTGGGTTGGGAGCGGAGTGAGCATATTTTTCAGACGACACTACTTGATTTTTGATCAAGTGGTGTGAAAGGAAGAGCTTGTATGTTTTGATCCCCTCGAAGAAATCAGGGCACGGAAGGGGTGAATTGGCCTTCACGTTTAATAGATCCTCCACGACGGAAACGGATAAGCTTTCTCGTTCGGCGCCCCAGATTGATCCCGTCATTGAGAAAATCCTTTCCGCAGAAGCCGATGTCCCTGGCAAGCACAAGCCGAATTCCACGACTTTACAGATGTTAGGGCTAGCAACATTAGATTTAGAAAGGATTCGAAAATCTCTAGCCATTTATTTTCGGTTGAAATTCAGGACAAGTTTTTGCGTGTAGTTTGTCAGTGGCTGTGGAGGGGATTGCCGCTCGCCCATCTTCCCTCTCCTCTAACCCTTGAGATCGTTTTCGCTCTCGCCCAGCTTGGTTTGAGTCAACCCGGTTGAGAAACCCGGACAAATGACGATCCCGGACGCTGCCCCGGACGGGGTTACCAATCCCGAACTGTCCGGGCGAATCCCGGACGTATGGTAACCCTACCCATTTGTCACCATTATTTTAATATACAATTTTTTCCCTCAGTATGACGATTATCGTTAGTGGAACCCAGCCACTGGGCGGTGAAGGTTTTCTAGTTTATTGCTTGCGAAGTTGGCCCTTCAAAACACCAGGCCCCATTCATAAAACTGCACCGAGAAAAAAGCTATGTCATTCAAATGAGGAAGTTTCATGGGTCAGAACTTATTCATAAAGCTATTTCTTAAGATTTGTTTATGCTAAAATAGTGCATAAATCGTGATCCGCTCGTAAAATAACCCAAAAGTTAATAAATACGCAATTCTTGAAGTTTTAGGTCATTTCAAACAAGCCAGCTAGCATGTTTGTGTCATAAGCCCCTTTAACACGAGTAAGTTTTTTGATCAAAGAAGCCATTTTTAAAAAAAATATCAGCTAACCCCTGTCAACAATTAACGGTTTCAATTCAGTTTGAACATATTTTTGATCAAAAAATTTACTCGTGTAAAACAGGCTATATGCGCCTTTCCGAAAAAAATTCGGCTGTAACGTCGTTGCTGTTGGAGAGCGGTTTGTCGTGTTTCTTTGCCTTATTTTCTACTAGAGCTCTCCAATAATAAAATAATGGAGGATAAACAGATGAGCTATTTAAAGGCTGAAAAGGACAGAGAATACAAGGGATATTAAGTAAGTTTTACCAAAACACTTAGCTAGAACTAGTATTTTTACTAGGTAAATCAAGAATTGACGATGGAGGTCACGAAAAAATAGAATTTACGGATGAATTGTTCCTTCTTAATTTTACATTAGTTTTTACTAGTTAAAACTAGTTCCAGCTGAATAGCTCAGTCAAAACAATAAGTTTTGCTTTCTGGTTTTTAATTTTTTTGACCGATCCTGCCGGCGTTTTCGTTTTCAGCGACTTTTCGTCGAGGGATCCTCGACGTCCTCAGGCTTCTTCTTTTTTTGGCTTTTGTTTGTATTGACATGTGGTTTTATATTTTTTCAATTTTGAAGGTTTTTAAGGTGTATCTGAGGTGATGATAGGTGTGTAAATCTTGGATAAGTTGTCTAAGTCTCTTTTGTAGTTCATCGTGTTGTGTTTTCTAATTTCTACCATTTCTAGAAATTTTCTGTTGTGTGTGTTGAATTCTTGGTGTAAAATGTTTGGGTTGTTTAGATCTAGTTAGCAGATAAAGGAGCTGTAACGGTCATTATGGACAAATCAGACTACGATTCTAACATAAAAGATATGCTAAACGACACAAACACGTACAGACTCTCAAAATCAGATCCTACTTCCACATACATGAGAAAAAATAACATAGTAGCCAAGAAATTGTTTGAAGAAAAAGTCATTGGCTCTGCAACCAAGTACAAATTGACCATCTACAATGCACTTCCGCCAAAACTCTACGGGCTTCCAAAAATTCATAAAGCAAATCCAAAGATATTACGACCAATTGTTTCATGCATCCAGGCACCTAGATACGAATTAAGCCGACACATAATCAAATACTTGAAATTGATTAAAGAAACGGGACGATTCAACATGAAAAATTCCTTCGAAGTGAAGAACGAAATTGAATCTTTGAAGCTTGACTCGAAATTCAAATTAATATCTTTAGACGCTGTGTCATTATTTACGACAATTCCCCTAAATTTTGCTTTCGAAATCATCATGAAACAATGGACGAAAATCAAAAATAATACAGCGAACCTTGAACAAAAGACTTTCGAAGAAACTCCGTCCTCTGCCTGAACTCCGGATATTGTGCATATCAAGGACAATTCTACAAACAAATTTGCAGACTAGCAATGGGTAATCCATTAAGCCCGGTCATCGCAGACATCATCCTAGACGAACTATTCAGACAAATAGAAGACAAATTCAAAGGAAAAATCAAAATTTTATTCAAATACGTCGACGACTCACTAATCGCCATTGAAGAAACATCAATACAAGACCTTCTCTGCCTATGAACCACTTCTGCGAACCGTCGATGAAATTTCCAATGGAAACAGAAAAAGATCAAAAAATTCCATTTCTTGACCTTGAAATAATCAGAGACAACGATGGACAACTATACACCAGACACTACACCAAACAAACATTTTCAGGTAGACTATTAAACATCAAATCAAATAGCTCACACACGCACAAAATCAATGTCATCAAGAA
This sequence comes from Corythucha ciliata, assembly GCA_038030265.1. Classification (NCBI taxonomy): domain Eukaryota; kingdom Metazoa; phylum Arthropoda; class Insecta; order Hemiptera; family Tingidae; genus Corythucha; species Corythucha ciliata. The sequence continues at coordinate 26,962,039 of CM075942.1, read as the reverse complement.
CACAGTCAAGCGATATTTACAATTAACGCACCCAAATTATCACAAAGAAAAAATTAAAGAAATACAAGAAGTACTACTGGCAAACAACTACCCGATTAAACTCATAAAAAAAGAAATACATGAATTTCTACACCGTTCAAACAATCAACTTCAAGTCAGCTATTCAAAATTTCGATGACCAATCAAACACAAAATACGCAACAGTCACACATACTGGTCCTTTAACCATTAAATTACAAAAAATCTTCAAACAATTCAACAACTTGAAGATTTCTTACAAACCTTACAACACTAACAAAAAATTTTTTTCTAAACTAAAAGAACATGTAAATAACCTTTGGGGATAATTTCGATCTCTTGGGTAGGACAAAAGGTGACTAAAAGTATATTACGATACGTATAGGCGTAAAGGAGCATTTACGGGTACGCACGAGGCGCGATGTTTCTGCCATAATCGGCCGAGTTCGTAATGCGATTTCACGCCTCAGTATCGTACGCTATTTTTCCTTCGATCAAACGGAGATTTTTAAAGACATTTATGGGGGTTTAACCACCGAGAGTCAAGGTTTGAGTTATTAATTGAGCTTAGATGACCCTATCCTCGGACATATAGGAGATTACTCCCCTCCTCACCGCACCACCCTAGTCACAACCGTGAAATCGAGGAAGTATTTAAGGGGGGGTTTCAGGCGGGTTTCCTCGACCCGTTCCCAGTCACCCCTCTCCCATACTTCGCACATAAATTTTAGCTCGGTTTCTGCACCAATAGTCGATTTCAAAGTCTTATTTTAATCTTCAGGAAGTTCTACAGTGACGTTAGATCTTGCTTTTTCAATTTTTTTCCCTAAAATAACCCCAAAACACTTTAGAATTCAAAAGTGTTTTGAGGGATGAAATTTGGAAAAGCTAGATCTAACGTCACTGTAGAACATCCTGAAGATTAAAATAAGACTTTGAAATCGACTATTGGTGCAGAAATGGAGCCAAAATTTACGTGCGAAGTTAGGGCGAGGGGTGTCTGGGAAGGGGTCGAGGAAACCCGCCTGAAACCCCACCTTAAATACTTCCTCGATTTCACGGTTGTGACTATGGTGGTGCGGCGAGGAGGGGAGTAATCTCCTATATGTCCGAGGATAGGGTCATCTAAGCTCAATTAATAACTCAAACCTTGACTCTCGGTGGTTAAACCCCCATAAATGTCTTTAAAAATCTCCGTTTGATCGAAGGAAAAATAGCGTACGATACTGAGGCGTAAGTATAAAGTAAGTATTTAATGTGAAGATCAACTTCTTCATTTTCAGCCTCTCCACTCCCTCGAATTCACAGTAATCCCCTAAATGTCCGTAGATAGGGTCATCCAAGCTCAATTATTCAATTAATTGCCGGACACATTATGAAAAAAATGAAATTTCGCTCCGGCAGCTGGCGGTCGGAAAGAGTGCATTTCATTTTGTATACGGATAGCCTAAGCCGTCCCAGAAGTAGTAATGTTGAGACCATGATTTGTTTCGTTATAATGTTTGACCCTAACTCGTACTGTTTGCTGCCGGGTTTGTTTAAACTGAACTTAATGGGAATCAAAGGCTATTTCAAAATGGAATCATCATACCGAATATAATGCTTCTGGAATCAACTGGTGATTTGTAGTGTTTTTTTACCATTTCAACCCCTATTTTCCCCCCTCCACCTTGATCGATTTGGCCCAAATGCAATACCGACCGGGGCCTTATGACTACTGATTTTTGTGCCAAAGCGCGTTCCGCTAAATTAATTTCGACGAGAGTTATCGTGCTAACAAGGCCTCACTCTTACTTCCACCCCGGGGAAAACCACCCCCTCCCACTCGACTTTTCAAAAAATTAAAATGGGAATCAAAGGCTAGTCTAACATGGAATATGATGCTTCTAGAATCAACTGGTGATTTGTAGTGATTTTTTGACGACTTCAAGCCCTATTTTCCCCCCCTCCACCTTGACTGATTTGGCCCAAATGCAATACCGACCGGTGTCTTATGACTACTGATTTTTGTACCAAAGCGCGTTCCGCTAAATTTACTTCTACGAGAGTTATCGTGCTAACAAGGAAACGGCCATAAAGATATATATAAATAAATAAATACATATAGAAATATATATATATATATGAATTCCGGAGACCACTGAATTCGTGTTCTATACGAGAAAAAAACATGACATGACCCATGTTTGCCACCATCACGACGAGACCAATGCATTTCATTCTGAAAATGCACTAAAATGAGGTTTGAGTTACGTTAACTCAGAATTAACGACAAAAATTCGTTACAATTTATGTAAACAATGTTGGACTTGGGTAACTCCAACCTAACTCCGGGTGGTGAAATTCATCATTAAATTATTTAATTTATATAGTCTGTCCACTTAGTGATGGACTCTCGCCCGCCCCCGAATTTATAGTCTGTCCACTTAGTGCATGACGGACTCTCGAACGTGTTGCTTCATTTCGATAGTTCGATTTGTTCACTCCCACCAAAAATATCTCAACAACAAAACTTTTACTGTGGGCACTGTGGTTACTGGAGTGATCATTTGTACTAAAATTATTCCCGGTGCGTTATTTTTAGGAGGGGAAGCTCATTCCACTAAATCAGCACTAAATTGAAGGGCGGCCGAAGGTGGACAGGGGAGTTATATGAAATAACACGGGTGGTATCCACGTGACAACCATTTTAATTGTGATAGGATAACGCCGTGTTAAAATTATAACACCCCTTCGTACTTGCCCCCCAGACTATAACAAGCTTCACCGGCCCCTTTTACACGAGAAAGTTTTTGATCAAAGTAGCCATTTTTAAAAAAATTTCAGCTGGCCCCTCCCAACAATTAACTTTTTCAATTCAGTTTGAACATATTTTTTATAAATTAAAGAAATATTCGAGTAGTCACAACTATTTTTTATCATTATTTATTTTTTCGACTAGTTTCGGGGAAGCTCCCCATTCTCAAGAAACCAGCTGCCTTAACAGAAGAAAGATACAACCCCTACATTATGCGTCAATTTACTAAAATTTTTAAAACACAAATGACTAAATTAAAGGTCAGTACTCACATTATACAGGGTGTTTCAGGAGGAATGATCAGGACTTTAACCAGTGATAGTACTAACTAGGACAAACCAAAATCGTCATATGAACCCAGGGTCGCAAACGCTTCCCTTCTGAGTTACAGGTATTTTTGTCGTTTTTTTGACAAACGCTCTCTTTTCGTCAATAACCATTTTTAGCGTCGCAGCTATTCGTAACAGAAGAAAACCGATGACGGTTATGGAAAGAGCACAAAATTTCCGTTCAAGAAATGCTGTTGCAACTAGCTGACGCCATGTTTTAGTACTTTCTTTTATTTGTTGAAAAAACCAAAAACCGTAAATTGTAATTTTACTGTTTCTTACAAAGAAGATTTTCCCACAAACTTCAGTGGCAAAGTCACGGTTAAGTCATTGATAAAACATGCCAGTATTGTTAGCTACAAAACGACTTTTTAAATTTCACAATCGATGCATTTTTCGCTGAGATATTGCACCTAACGTTCAGAAATCCCTGATCAGGTAGTCAAATTGAGCCACATAGCACCTACCTAAAAAAAATTGAAAACAGTCATTTCCCGAGTCAATCCTTGAATGTGCTCACGGAAATAATTTCATGAAACTAATGTCTGGAGTTATTTTGTCAAATAATTACTACAAACCCCTCCCCACCCCACAAAAATAACCAAAATCACAGAAAAATGATTGAATAATGTGTATTGTGGACTATGGAATGAAGAAACTGGATGTAAACGGGGGAAGCCTACAACTTACTCGATGGATTGATTTTCGTATGTCTTTTGTCCCCCCCTCCCATCATAAAAAGTACGAATTTACAACTGTCTTCAGGGGATTGACAATTGTTACTTTTCTATGAGATGATTATTGTTGTTTCAAAGGACTTACTAAAAGACACAATACATGGTTTTTCGTGAAGTGGAAGTTGTAATCTGGATTTAGATTCGTTCGTGTAGATTGATATAATGAATAAATCTGTCGCCGGCATTTTAATTAGTAAATTAATTAAACTGATATTATCCGGACGACGATGGAAGGGCATAGCCCAACACGATTCGAGTTTCGAGAAAAAATGGCTCTCCGGCGGGATTTGAACCCGCAACCTCTGGATTACCAGTCCAGCACGCTGCCATTTGCGCCACGGAGGCGCCTATGGGAGTCGTACTCCGAGGGATAAGCTAAGCCGAACCCCACCTAGGTCCATTGTTTCTCGAAACTCTAGGCGCTTCTCCTGATCGGTAAACCACGCCGAATTTAATCTTATCTAGATGTTGTTAGATTGATATAATGAATAAATCTGTCGCCGGCATTTTAATTAGTAAATTAATTAAACTGATATTATCCGGACGACGATGGAAGGGCATAGCCCAACACGATTCGAGTTTCGAGAAAAAATGGCTCTCCGGCGGGATTTGAACCCGCAACCTCTGGATTACCAGTCCAGCACGCTGCCATTTGCGCCACGGAGGCGCCTATGGGAGTCGTACTCCGAGGGATAAGCTAAGCCGAACCCCACCTAGGTCCATTGTTTCTCGAAACTCTAGGCGCTTCTCCTGATCGGTAAACCACGCCGAATTTAATCTTATCTAGATGTTGTTAGATTGATATAATGAATAAATCTGTCGCCGGCATTTTAATTAGTAAATTAATTAAACTGATATTATCCGGACGACGATGGAAGGGCGACAGATTTATTCATTATATCAATCTAACAACATCTAGATAAGATTAAATTCGGCGTGGTTTACCGATCAGGAGAAGCGCCTAGAGTTTCGAGAAACAATGGACCTAGGTGGGGTTCGGCTTAGCTTATCCCTCGGAGTACGACTCCCATAGGCGCCTCCGTGGCGCAAATGGCAGCGTGCTGGACTGGTAATCCAGAGGTTGCGGGTTCAAATCCCGCCGGAGAGCCATTTTTTCTCGAAACTCGAATCGTGTTGGGCTATGCCCTTCCATCGTCGTCCGGATAATATCAGTTTAATTAATTTACTAATTCGTTCGTGTACTTAAAAAACTTAACTATTTCATTATGCCGCATTTGTTTTTCCATTCCGAGTATGCGGACATAGTTTTTATTTATGGCTTTTGCAACGGGAATTCCGCTCGAGCTCAACTCGAATATCGTGGACGACTCCCACAGCGACCGATCCCCACACCTAGAGTTTTTCGGCAAGTTTTCGACACATTTCGTACTACAGGAACAGCGCTCGGATCACCTCCGAAAGAGGAAACCTTCAGGAGAATCATGAACAAAACGAAGAAGATGAAATCCTACGTCTAGTCACAATGGATCTTTCCATAACCACTAGGAGAGTATCAAGAGCGGTCGGAATACCCCATACCCGTGTATGGCGGACATTGCGCATTAACGGTATGCATCCTTATCACCTGAGAAAAGTGCAAAACCTTCACGACGGCGACGAAGTTCTCCGATTACAATTTTGTCGATGGCTCGGCGCTAACCGCCATTTAGTCCCAACTATTCTTTTCACTGACGAAGCTACATTCATGAGGGATGGAATCAACAACACGCGTAACTGGATGGAATCTAAATCCAGATTACAACTTCCACTACACGAAAAACCATGTATTGTGTCTCTTAGTAAGTCTTTTGAAACAATAATAATCATCTCATAGAAAAGTAACAATTGTCAATCCCCTGAAAACAGTTGTAAATTCGTACTTTTTATGATGGGGGGGGGGGACAAAAGACATACGAAAATCAATCCATCGAGTAAGTTGTAGGCTTCCCCAGTTTACATCCAGTTTCTTCATTCCATAGTCCACAATACACATTATTCAATCATTTTTCTGTGATTTTGGTTATTTTTGTGGGGTGGGGAGGGGTTTGTAGTAATTATTTGACAAAATAACTCCAGGCATTAGTTTCATGAAATTATTTCCGTGAGCACATTCAAGGATTGACTCGGGAAATGACTGTTTTCAATTTTTTTTAGGTAGGTGCTATGTGGCTCAATTTGACTACCTGATCAGGGATTTCTGAACGTTAGGTGCAATATCTCAGCGAAAAATGCATCGATTGTGAAATTTAAAAAGTCGTTTTGTAGCTTACAATACTGGCATGTTTTATCAATAACTTAACCGTGACTTTGCCACTGAAGTTTGTGGAAAAATCTTCTTTGTAAGAAACAGTAAAATTACAATTTACGGTTTTTGGTTTTTTCAACAAATAAAAGAAAGTACTAAAACATGGCGTCAGCTAGTTGCAACAGCATTTCTTGAACGGAAATTTTGTGCTCTTTCCATAACCGTAATCGGTTTTCTTCTGTTATGAATAGCTGCGACGCTAAAAATGGTTATTGACGAAAAGAGAGCGTTTGGCCAAAAAATGACAAAAATACCTGTAACTCAGAAGGGAAGCGTTTGCGACCCTGGGTTCATATGACGATTTTGGTTTGTCCTAGTTAGTACTATCACTGGTTAAAGTCCTGATCATTCCTCCTGAAACACCCTGTATGTGTCTCAAACGAAACTTGATATTAGACTGCCTCTCCGTACCTTGGACTACGTGCCGAAAACGTCAAAATATTAGAAGCTCTGTTTATGAAAAATGACTACCCCTCTAATTTAGTAAAACAACTTATTAAGAGAGAATTGGAAAAATTTAAGGCCCCAGAAAAAGCAAACGAGGTTGTGGAAATTTCTGAAGTAAAAGAAAAACAAGTAATTTGTAGTATTACATTGGCGCAAATGGCAGCGTGCTGGACTGGTAATCCAGAGGTTGCGGGTTCAAATCCCGCCGGAGAGCCATTTTTTCTCGAAACTCGAATCGTGTTGGGCTATGCCCTTCCATCGTCGTCCGGATAATATCAGTTTAATTAATTTACTAATTCGTTCGTGTACTTAAAAAACTTAACTATTTCATTATGCCGCATTTGTTTTTCCATTCCGAGTATGCGGACATAGTTTTTATTTATGGCTTTTGCAACGGGAATTCCGCTCGAGCTCAACTCGAATATCGTGGACGACTCCCACAGCGACCGATCCCCACACCTAGAGTTTTTCGGCAAGTTTTCGACACATTTCGTACTACAGGAACAGCGCTCGGATCACCTCCGAAAGAGGAAACCTTCAGGAGAATCATGAACAAAACGAAGAAGATGAAATCCTACGTCTAGTCACAATGGATCTTTCCATAACCACTAGGAGAGTATCAAGAGCGGTCGGAATACCCCATACCCGTGTATGGCGGACATTGCGCATTAACGGTATGCATCCTTATCACCTGAGAAAAGTGCAAAACCTTCACGACGGCGACGAAGTTCTCCGATTACAATTTTGTCGATGGCTCGGCGCTAACCGCCATTTAGTCCCAACTATTCTTTTCACTGACGAAGCTACATTCATGAGGGATGGAATCAACAACACGCGTAACTGGATGGAATCTAAATCCAGATTACAACTTCCACTACACGAAAAACCATGTATTGTGTCTCTTAGTAAGTCTTTTGAAACAATAATAATCATCTCATAGAAAAGTAACAATTGTCAATCCCCTGAAAACAGTTGTAAATTCGTACTTTTTATGATGGGGGGGGGGACAAAAGACATACGAAAATCAATCCATCGAGTAAGTTGTAGGCTTCCCCAGTTTACATCCAGTTTCTTCATTCCATAGTCCACAATACACATTATTCAATCATTTTTCTGTGATTTTGGTTATTTTTGTGGGGTGGGGAGGGGTTTGTAGTAATTATTTGACAAAATAACTCCAGGCATTAGTTTCATGAAATTATTTCCGTGAGCACATTCAAGGATTGACTCGGGAAATGACTGTTTTCAATTTTTTTTAGGTAGGTGCTATGTGGCTCAATTTGACTACCTGATCAGGGATTTCTGAACGTTAGGTGCAATATCTCAGCGAAAAATGCATCGATTGTGAAATTTAAAAAGTCGTTTTGTAGCTTACAATACTGGCATGTTTTATCAATAACTTAACCGTGACTTTGCCACTGAAGTTTGTGGAAAAATCTTCTTTGTAAGAAACAGTAAAATTACAATTTACGGTTTTTGGTTTTTTCAACAAATAAAAGAAAGTACTAAAACATGGCGTCAGCTAGTTGCAACAGCATTTCTTGAACGGAAATTTTGTGCTCTTTCCATAACCGTAATCGGTTTTCTTCTGTTATGAATAGCTGCGACGCTAAAAATGGTTATTGACGAAAAGAGAGCGTTTGGCCAAAAAATGACAAAAATACCTGTAACTCAGAAGGGAAGCGTTTGCGACCCTGGGTTCATATGACGATTTTGGTTTGTCCTAGTTAGTACTATCACTGGTTAAAGTCCTGATCATTCCTCCTGAAACACCCTGTATGTGTCTCAAACGAAACTTGATATTAGACTGCCTCTCCGTACCTTGGACTACGTGCCGAAAACGTCAAAATATTAGAAGCTCTGTTTATGAAAAATGACTACCCCTCTAATTTAGTAAAACAACTTATTAAGAGAGAATTGGAAAAATTTAAGGCCCCAGAAAAAGCAAACGAGGTTGTGGAAATTTCTGAAGTAAAAGAAAAACAAGTAATTTGTAGTATTACATTCATAGAGGAACTTTCATACAAAATTAAGAATCTCTTAAAAGAGTTTTGTAATAAAAATAATATAAAATTAGCTTTCAAATTAGGTAACCAATTAAAAAATGTATTCCCCAATATCAAAGACACGGACGAAAAATCCCAAAAAAGTAATGTAATTTATAAAATCGATTGTGGAGGTTGCGAAAATAGCTATGTTGGCTTAACCACACAAAAATTAAAAAATAGAGTAGCAAAACATAAAAGTGATACAAAAAATGGGAAGAAAAGTACGGGTCTAAGTGAGCACCATGTAAGAACGGGACATATCTTCAATTTCGTAGAAGTGCTAAATGCAGACCAACATCAAGGAAAGCTAAAAACTCTAGAGAAGATTCATATTAAGCTAGAAAATAAAAATTGCAATTTCCAAACAGATGCGATAGCAATGGAACCGTATGAAAATATCCTACAAATGTATAAAAATAATAATTAGGCCAATAAAACAATTTCCATGTATAATAAATAAAAAGGGGGGGGGGGTCCCAGACGTAGTCCAAGGTACGGAGAGGCAGTCTAATATCAAGTTTCGTTTGAGACACACATAATGTGAGTACTGACCTTTAATTTAGTCATTTGTGTTTTAAAAATTTTAGTAAATTGACGCATAATGTGGGGGCTGTATCTTTCTTCTGTTAAGGCAGCTGGTTTCTTGAGAATGGGGAGCTTCCCCGAAACTAGTCGAAAAAATAAATAATGATGAAAAATGGTTGTGACTGTTAAATCAATTATGAACATATTTTTGGTCAAAAACCTTACTCGTGTAAAACAGGCTTAATAGGGGCCTTATACGTATTAATTCAAAACTTTATTTGGACTATGTGATTTCCACACACAAAAAAAAATAATTCAACAGATTTTATTAACCCCTAGCCCTCTCTTTGGAGAGACTCGATTTCCAGACGAGCCTTTAGTTTTTTTTTTTTGTATACGAACGATACATCCTAGTCTGGTTAAAATCTTCCCCCTCCTTTTAATTCTAACATTGATTCGTTTGAATGAGAATTGAGTGGGTCCTCCTGGTTTTCACCTGGAAAAAAGTGAGAAAAAAAAAGACAAGATGCTCAAGCCCTCGAGGGCTACCTGTTCAAGTTGCTCTGCTGAAGTCCAGCGACCGACGTGCCTTGTTGCCACGTCTACCTCTTCCTCTTTACCTTTTAAAAACCACATTTCATGAGTTCCTTTCTATCCTTCTTTTTTTTCTCACAGAAGTCCTTTCTCGCTCCATCTGGCCTAGGTTACATTCTATTTTGCCCCTTCCCCTCACTCTGCTTCTTCATTTCGCTTACTGTCGATGCACCTCGCGTCATCGGTCGTACACCTCTAAGATGATTTTTACTCTGTGATTAATCCTTTTTCCTTGCCAGTAAACTGAACATTTTGCAATGTTCCTAGTCGGCTCCATCCGGTGTAAGCCACCATATAACATTATCTCGTTGCTGAGTTGACGCGTTAGATATTTACTTTAAAGTTTTGATTTTTTCCGAGACTCAAGGCATGAGGAAGACAGACTAAAAAGTTACTTGAAAGGGGAAAAGAAATAGCATGCTGGTTTATTTCCTGGATCCTCCCCTTGTAGGCATAATTATGCTACGTCCAGAAATAGAAGACGAGGAGGTCCCATGACGATGTACACTCTCCAAACACCAATTTTACTTCCGATTACTTTTAATGCTGCGTGCTTTCTCGGAAACGTCACATTTAATGATATTAATACTGCATAGTTAAATTAAATTTGTGATCAGTTGTGACTTGCTGCGTTCAGTGTGCCGAAATTCAATGCATTTTTCCCCTCAAGACCGACTTAATTTTTAAGCTTAATACTTAAGCCGAACATTCAGCAGTGGTGGTGAAATCCTGATATATATAAGCATCCTGGATATATAAGTACTTTAGCGGATGAAAAACCGTATCGTGACTTCACTAAAAATTCCTGCGTGGAATAGAAAAGCATGCTATACTCTGTACTATTACACACTATCGAAAACACTGTCGCCTTTTTTTATGTAATTTTTATTCAATGTTCTTGCTCGTCTTTAAAACTGTATATCGCAACTGCAAGCGAGATTTAAACAATGCTTCAATTAGACATAATTTTCCGTTGCCGCACTAATATTTGTCCAATTGGCCGAGAACCAGGGCTCTTAATTATTTAGATTGTTGAACCCCCTTCACAAACTCCATTATTATGTAGGGGTTTTCGCCCGAGATAAACGGTACGTCCCCCTTCGGTTACATCCTTCCCCCTAGTTACCCATTCCAATCTCATCTTATCTTCACGCCTTAAGTTGGGGTATTTCAAAGGTGTCAATAACAAACTTCTCCCATTTTTCCTTCTTTTGTTTTTTTATTTCAGTTTGTAAAACCGTTATAATAATAATCCAATAGGTAATAGGTACTACAGCTAGTCCGACTCAGAGTGGAAATAAAGATGTTTGCTTATCCATAATTAGTCGAATCTCCTAATATCTTTGCGGCTTTTTGTTTCCCAATTTTTGCAGAAATAGTGTAATGTAACACTCATTCGTGGAGATAACCAACGTGAACACTTTTGTAAGTTCAGTGCCTCCAGCAAGAACACAATACGAAGAGACATCGTGGGAGGCGTTTTTAATGTGTAACTAACACCCGAAGAAAAAAAGCTCTTTCGCCCTGGCCCTGGTTGCTCCGGTTTTCCTTTTTTTTTATCTTCTCCTTGAAAGTATAGAAACAATGGTACTTTTCACACCATTATTGAGATGTCGACTTATTCTGGGTTTTGATTGTTTTCTGAAGAAGAATCATTGAATCCTGAGCCGAAACCAACAAGCTTATAAAACTCGTGACAATGTTCTGACCACTCTCCCACACACCACCTTCAAATAGTACGGTGCAATTAGACCTAAACCCCAACATCCAAAGTGAAAGTTTCCCTTCAACGCCAAATTGTTCCTCACAACTTTTTTTTTATATTAGATTATATTCCAGAGATATAATCAATTGAGTAGAAAAAGTCGAAAAATTTTGCCGATATCTCAAAACGCAACACGAAATTTTGTTGAAAAACTTCAGATTCGGATCCAGCACCCCAAAAAACATAAAGTTCAAATGTAAAGCCGAGGTTTTCATTCTTTTCCACGTCCAACTACCATTTGACTGTATTATTTGCCGAAATGCTGAATTTTATTGGAATTATTTTATTGGAAAGGAAAACCAGCTTCGCAATTAGATCCTGGAATGCAATGTCTAGCTTGCATGCAGGCAAGCGAGGTTAAGTTAAGCCTAGAGATTACAGAACAGAGGGGCAGTGGCGTGGCTCTTTTCACTCCGAAGACGCAGCCTGCGAAGAGTGGTGGCAGTGTTTACAGGCCTTAGACTATCCGTAGGCATCTCTGTACTCTGTAAGATAAGTTTAGAGACAGACCCGATGTGCAGGGATGGTGAAGTGGAGGAGGAGACGACGGCACACTTCGTGGGAAACTGCGATGGATTATTCGCAACGGTTAGATTCCAAGTGGTTGGGACACATAGGGTACACGAACTAACATTTTCTAGAACTAACTTGGGCCAAGGTTTTGGAGTATGATAGGAAGTTTGGAAGGTTTTTGGGCCCATACCCACATTAAATCTCCCGAGTCCTACCTCAATATTCTTGCGCGTACGGTGCGGCGTAGAGCCGCTTTCGCCTTTGGCACCCTCGGGCATAAGCATAAGAGATAATAATTAATATTTTAAAGGCACTATTTTTAGTACGGTGCAATTAGTAAAAAAAACGGCCCAACCTCAGTCAGTTAAACTAGCTCAGTTAAAACTAGCTCAGTTAAAACTAGCTCAGTCAAAACAATAAGTTTTGCTCTCCCAAAGGTTGCTGGTGCCAACCGTCTAAATTTTGGGATTCAAAATGCCACAACAGTTATGCCATGCAACAACAAATGAACTGTCTTTACGAATACGTATCTTTTAATTTTCAATCCGTTTATTGGTTTCATACTAAAAAATTCTTATATTCCTTTTTTCGTTCAGTTTTGGCGGTTTGTCAGCCTTTTTGCCTGGAAAATTGTTTTGGTCAGGAATTTCTGGTTTTTACTGATTTCGGGTTTTGACGGTAACACATGTAATATCCTGAATTAAAGTGGAGAATAATTAACTTTCGGATTTAATTATTCAAGTTTTAGTTATGGGGGGGGGGGGTCCTACTGGAACCCGTGTGTTTCAAAGTGAGAAAAATGCATGTCAATAGTATTCACGTTATAAGTAGCCATATTGGCTTTGTTCTTTTCTCATGTAAAAAGAAAAATCTCGATAAATGACTTGGTTGGGGAAGGAGGTGTAATGCAGTGGCGAATCCACAGAGCAAGCGAGGCAAGCACCGCTTGCCCTAAATTTTGGGGGCGATTTTCAAGTTTTTTTCGTGGGTAATTTTTTGAATTTGGAACGATTCGTCGTTGAATAAGAACTTAGCTTTTTGAAATATTCATAATTAATTGTTAATTATTATTTTTTATTATTTTTACAAATTCCGTTATTTTATTTGTTTACAAGCCAAATAAAATAATAGGAAGGAAGCAATTATTATCCCTCTCATCATAAACAAGAAAGATGTGAGGCACTTCTAAGCGATCGGCAAACCGACAATTCACGACGGCGGGCCTCACCGTTGGGAGAAGCGGTTTGAATTCCGCTTGCAGGGACGATGCCAGTATAAGTCCAAAATGATATATTTCGGACGTTTTACTTCAACGTTTCTATCCCAATTGAGCTCATTAATTGAATTAAAGCGATAAATGAGTCCAATCGTCTTTCTTTTAATGCCAAAAATTGGTTTTTATTCATCTCAGATGTCAGATTCTTTTCTCACAAACCCCTCAAGTCGTGTAACCATAAGTAGTACAGCATTTTTACTCGTGGAGCGCTCTTCCTTGTTTGTTTGCTTCTGATTCGGTGAACGAGTTGGAGGAGGTCCGTGGAGGTAAGCCACTTGTGTTTGACCGTGGGGGATATTCTGTAACTTTAAGGTGTCGGATTTTCAATCGAAAACCGAAAAGGCACCTGTGATTTCGTAAATCATAAGAATTACGACAGCGATACCTTAAAGTTACAGAATACCCTCATGATTATAAACGTTTCTATTTTTGTTCGTTTTTCGGTGTCTTGGTCCTTATGTGTTTTTTGAAAAAAATAAAAAATAATAATAATAATGCTTGTGAGCAAGTAGAATTTCGAGGAGATTTTGCCCCATATCCATGGAATCCACTTCAAATAAAACCGTGACTGGCCGTGACACGCACGAGTTTCTTTCAAACAAAATTATTTCAGCGGAGACTACAAGGATAATTTCAATTCAAGTACTGTCTATGAAAATGGCCCATAAAAGCCAACATGAATTCTCACATTCGATCAGAAAAAGTTGGGAATATCTCTGTCTGAATCATTTTTCAGGCTGCTTCAGGGGCAATGAGTCTTTTCGGGAATTTCATTATTCGAATTACCATATTTATTATCAATGCAGTTGACTAATTTTCAAGTCTGAAAATTGATCTGGTTAATCGTCTGGACATGTATTCACTGATTTTCGTATCAACACACATCTTGTTGAATGCCTAATCTTTATACTTATTTCTGATCAATAAACTCGTTGGAAACGTGTTCAGGTAACATATTTTGAAACGTCATTTTTGTTTCTTTGGATGCCCGATTTTGGTCCTTTACCGCTTGCCCTGCGTTTCGAACCAGCACTCGTCACTGGTGTAATGCTGATGATGTTCGCAAACTTTTCTACAAAAAAAAAGGTAATTTCGGAAAGAAACAAGCAAAATTGTTGATAAAATGCGAGAATAACGAAATTATTTCATGATTCAGTGTCAAAGGGACGATTTTTCTTGGGTCTCAATCGGGTGAAACAGATTTTGGTGGTCTCGCAGGACTGGTCTTGGTCTTGCATGAAATACCAAGACCAGTCTTGCGAGACCAGCCTGGTCTTGCTCATCACTAGCGCTGACGGAAAATTGGCTTGATCCTGAAGCTGGAAAAACTGATAAATGTTTGGTGCAATCTCATTAAGAAACACCTCCTTCCATTTCCCAAAAAATTCATTAAGATTCCACGTCGGGTGTTGGCACGAGCTTGAATTTGGATTTGAGGGCTCTTTTGTTCGATTTTCTGACATACCTATCTCTGAAACCACCAGTGTAGACTAATCGTTCTTTCAGGCTTAGTTTGAAGACCACAAAAAAGCCACAACAAGTTCCCATTCGCGTTTTTCTTCGAGCACATGGTACAGCGGAAGCCACGTGGACAACTATGCAAAATTTAATAGGAATGCCTAACTTTTTCTATGACGAACCGATTTTATCGAAATCAAGGATACATATTGAAAAATGGTAGAGGGGGATTATAAACGCACCCATCTGAAGAACGTTTAGCCAAACAGGTCACCTTGCGTTATGAACTTATCTCACAAAATGTTCTATGGATTGTTTAGCGAAAATATAAAAAACACTATTTCAGGCAACTTCCGCAATCTCCTTTGAGAAGGCTTATGAAAATTTCTTTCGTTGGGCGCGAGCGTTTCATAATAAAAAAAGTGTGCACTTATAGGGTTTGTCTTCCCCTAAATGCAGCTGGAATGAAAGATTTTTCAGTTGTACTGAAAAATATGAGACTGTGTCAAAAAATAATGAATAAATTAGGTAATAACTATCCTATTACATAGCTCTAAAGCGTCTGGGAGTCTTGAAATGAATCGCTTTGTGTGGACACGCACCCAGACTCTCGGACGAAGAAACTCGGTTTCCCACGCTCTCGTCAATTTTTGAGGGTTCATATCTCAAGAACTATTGGTCGTACAGAGATACAATTGGCTTACATTGTCACAAATTTAGTCTATTTCAAAAATGCAAAGGATCTCCATAATCGAAAAGTACATGGTTCCAGAGATATAATCAATTGAGTAGAAAAAGTCGAAAAATTTTGCCGATATCCCAAAACGCAACAGGAAATTTTGTTGGAAAAGTTCAGATTCGGATTCAGCACCCCATAAAACATGAAAATTAAAAGTAATTCCAAGGTTTCCATTTGTTTCCACCTCGGGGCAATTTTGAACACCATTTGACTGGATTAAAACCAGTAAACGGATGTTATAAATCTCATTTCTTTAGTAACACAGGCAAGGGGGATGGAATTTTATCACAGAAAAATACTCCTTTACAGGTTTACCGGCTGATTATTTGAGTACCCCTAACAACAGTTTCAGTGTTACAGATTTGCAGGAATCAGTAAACTGTTTTCCGCTGATGAATTCGATCGACGGAGAATGATCGCCATGAAGAAGCGTTTCAAAACCCAGAAGACCCTATGGTGAGCAGTTCGAATTTGATACCCTATGGTCCAAACCCCTCCGTCGATCGAATTCATCACCAGGAAACAGTTTATTCCGTGTAATTTGGAAGAGGTACTAATTGGCTACTTTCTACCGTTTAGTTTAGGTGGCCTTCTCTATCTAGTAGGTACATACATTCAAGGAAAAACTGATTCCTGTAAATCAGTAACAGTGAAGCTTTTGTTATGGGTACTCAAATAATCAACCGGTAAACCTGTAAAGGAATTTTTCTGTAATTATGTGAAATTCCACCCCTCTTGCCTATGTGTTACTAAAGAAACTAGATTTATAACTTCCGTTTACTGGTTTACCAAAATATTGATTTTTATTTGAGTACCTACCCCTGTTATAAATCTACAGTATAAAACTCATATGAAGTGTGGGTCCGAAATGACGATGATGAGTGTAATAGTTAATATAAGTAACAGTTCTTTAAATTCGGAAGCGTTGGTTGGATGACATGGAATGTATTTCAAGTAAATAGAATGAACTAGTCTCGTTCACTGTTTGAGCGTGCCTTTCCCTCAGGAATTCGCAGGCCCCCATAGTATTAATTAAAGATACAAGTTTTTGTTTTTACAGCTTTTAACAGAAACCGGATTGTCAAGTCTCCCTTTTATCATTTTTTTCGATTTTTTCAGTATAATTTAACTGAGACAACGTTTTAATGTCTCAAAAAACAGAGAAATGCATTTATTTGTTTTAACGGTCCATCAATAATTGAGAGATTTAGCAAACAGATCCGCTAACGCTAACGTTAAAGCTATTCTCATTTCAACCAACGAAATGTTCACTACCCTATCAACGCGTACTCCAAAATTAACTTAGGCGTTAACGGGACTGGCTGTAAAATCTTATATACTTATCTCTCCAATTATGATGAAGACCTCTTTCCCTAACGTCTTGGTATCAAAAAGTGGAAATTTATTTTACACATGGAAAATGGTTTTGAACATGGAAGACGTTGGGGGTTAGACCCACCAAACAATCTTGCAAATTGTGCGGTCCAATCTGGTTGTACAATTTCTATTATATCCTACCATCTATCAAAGGCTGCTCATTTAATCACGCTATAAACCGGTGAAGAAGTATTTCTCAACATTCAAGTGAAATTCCGCCCCTTTGCCATCACGACATCAAGGAAAGAAGGAAACGTGGGATTTAACATGTGCTTTACCAAATGCTGTAAGTTTCAAATGAGTACCCCTACTGAGTTTTAAATTAGTACCCCTATTTGAGTAAAATATGTCGGTATAATCTCTGTAATCTTTGGTCTTCACTGTAAAATGTCAACATTCTATAATTTGATTTCATTGAATTTTCTTTCTATTTTTGTTTTTAAGCATTTTGCCTAGTTTTTTGACTAGAGGTGTTCCAAATCAACTTGATAAGTTTATCATCTTGACTTCACAGTTTTTGTGTGTACGCTTTATCCTTTCTTAAAAAGGCAAAATGGCAGAAGAAAGTCATTTGTCATCTTGAACAGTTGTCATCTTTAAATGATTGGCCATTCTTTATCTCTCGTTTCCGCCTTCTTTTTTTCTTCTAAACTCAAACCATTATCTGCGAAACCCTCTTCATCTTTTCCTATTTTTATACATATATGTGCGATGTGTAATAGTATAATGTATGTATAAGGCCCGTTTTACGCGAGTAAGTTTTTTGTTCAAAAATATGTTCAATCTGATCGCGAACAGTCCATTTCAGGCAGGGAACATCTGTTAATATTTTTGAAAATGGCCATTTTGATCAAAAAACTTATACGTTTAAAAGGGGCCTAACAATTAAAACAAAAACCTGACTGGTTTAATCAGCGTGGATAAAAAGACGTCTTGATGAGCGATTGAGAGATCTCGTGCTATACAATATCTGTATCTCCTATAGATTCAGTTCCACTTGTGGTGGATTCTCCACCCGCCCTTGAATTTATTGGAATGAGTTTCCCCATTACCCCTACTACTATAATAATTTTAAAACAACAAAATGATCACTATAAAGCGTCTATACGTAACCATATCAGTCTATAGTGCCCATATCAGCCCGTAGTAGAATTTTTTTGTCGATAAAAAACTGTTGATTAAGCCCCAAATTAAGCCCCGTTTTCACCAACTTGTTTAACCACGTTCTACGACTAAGCATGATTACGATGTAAACAATTTCATCAGAATTCATACGGGTTGCTATTGACAATAATTAATCACAATCAATTTTAACCTTGATCAATTTTGTTGGTGGAAATGGGCCTAAATATTTTTTGTGTGAGTGAACAAATCGATCTATCGACAAGATTCAACCCGTTCGAGAGTCCATCACACAGACTATGATCCAGTAAACAAACAGTGACCATGGTCATCTCAATCTTTCACGGAAGGTATTTTCAAAGAGGGAATATCAAAGATATTCATATACTTACCGCGAGCTGAGTAGCTCGCACAATTACTCGCGGGTTGTACGCTGGGAAAAACTGTGGGTGTCCTCGACCAGACCTTTACCTTTGAGAAAAAAAATATCGGGGTCGGGTCGGCCACGGTCTTAAAATGGCCACATTTCTATAGAAATCCCACCCCCTGCGGACTATCAAACCATATGTGGCATCCAAGAATCTACCAATCACGTTCGAGAAAACTTGGATGCCAAACAAAAGGTGTCCGTCCCCGATAGTCAGTGTAGTTGAACTCTGATGGGTCTCGGATATTGATATTGCATACCATTATTGATCGATTCATTGACCCCCTTCCCTCGCAATTATTTTGTTTTTCGGCTTCGCCAGCCTCAGAGTTTGGTTCAACGTAAATCATGTGTGTGACACTAATTAGAAAGTTCGTGTATGTGAGGTCCCGTGTGAGGTCAATTTTTTCAAGGTGGATAGAGCTTCACAAGTTGTTTTACCTCAGTACTTCGATCTTCAAGCAGTAACCATGAAAAAAAATAGATCAGCCAAAAAGGGAGATTTCGATAGAATGAAGAAACATCACCTTCTAAACTTCTCTCTTTTTGAAGACCAAGAGTTCGCCCCTTCTGACGACATTATTTATCGATTTATTTCGCCCCCGGTGGATATTAAGTGGAAAAGGCCATCGGAGTTGACCGAAGCTCCCAAGATATTTCACGTATTCCCGCCAGATTTTCTCGCAAGTCCTGGCGATTTTTGTAACTGTTGGATGATGTCGGCTTTTGATATTTTATCACAGTGCCCGAATTTATTGGAGAGGATAATTCCACGTGACCAGTCATTTTCTTCGAATTACGCGGGTATATTTCGTTTTCATTTTTGGCGTTTCGGACAATGGGTCGAGGTTATTGTGGACGACAGGCTGCCTGTTGTGAGAGGCACAAACATGTTGGTGGGCATTACGTCTAAAGCTCACGACTTCTGGGTGTCACTGCTGGAAAAAGCCTACGCTAAACTCAATGGGTGCTACGAAAATCTTCAACTTATTAGCAGTTATGAAGCAATGGAAGATTTTACGGGAGGGTTAGGTGAGATTTATGAGTTGTTCAATGAGTACGATTTTGTTCACAGTATTGTACAGTTAGCTTTGGAAAGGAATGGCGTGGCATTGTGTTACCGTTACGACAAGAGATCGGCGGTAGGGGAGTTGAATCCTTGGACGTACAATTTTATCACCGGGGCTACCAAGGTGTTTCTAGAAGGATCCGATGAGCCAGTAAGCATCCTGAGGCTGCGAAATTCCGCGGAATCTCTCGTGCCAACAGACTGGTCTTGGAGCTTTTGCTCCATCGAATGGCGAACTATTTCTGCGGAAAAACGCATTCTCATGGGGTATATAGAAGACGAGGGCGATCACTGGATGTCATTGTACGATTTTGCTCGGCTCTATAAGATAGTTCAAATCTGTAACATTCCACCTTCGACAATAATAAATCTTCACAAAATCGTCCTACGCTGTGGGGCTCAGGGTTGTGATTCTTGGTCCTGGAAAGAGATTAACGGAGAATGGAATGAAAAAAGTTCTGGAGGGCGGTTTGGGAGCAAAATGTTCTTCACGAATCCTCAACACTTTTTCAAACTTTGCGTCTCCGATCGAGCAAGCGCTTCGTGCTCTATTATTATTGGTCTCATGCAGAAAGACCGGTCCGCTTTCATGAAAACCAAAAACACCAAATATAATAAAATTGGTTTTGATGTTTTCAAACTGAAATCTCCCCGTATCACTCTTTTGGGCCCTAAGTTCTTCGTCAAGAATAAACCAATCGCTCAATCTAAGCACCACGAGGCTAGAGAAGTTGTCAAAAGATTCGTGTTGACTCCAGGTTTCTACGTATTGATTCCATCCACGTACAAAGCGGACAGAAAGGGAAGATATTTGGTTCGAATACTGGACGAAAATCGGCAAAATTTATTTTTTTTCAAAATATTGTTTTTGTTGAAAACTATTTGCTTATCCTACTGGTGGGTAATCCTATTGATGTTGGCTATTTCTATTGCTCTGCACTGGTGCAAATATTCAATTATTTGACGCTTGAAAATCAAAAAAAGTTCGCTTGGACGAATATTTGATATCGCATTTGTATGAGGAAAAAATGCTGCGTCGGGCCATCCTCCCTTCCATCACTCAGGAGTTCATTTACACGGTTTGTCCATTAAAGTTTTTTTTTTCTTTCGCTCTTCGTTGCATTCTTAAATCATTTGTCTGAATTAACTCTTTCATGCAGGGCTATCTCTTGTCACCCCGAGCAATATTTTATTGAAAAAGATAAGCAATTTCGAGGGCATGAAATCGTTCTGAGATTATGTTTCAGTTAGCTCTCTGAGGTCCGCTATAAATTTTCATGACATGAATTCAGCAATTTATTTCTTAATGGTCATCCTGCTTGTATTTTATGATTTACTTAGGTAAAGTTTACGAACATCCTCCAAATGTTTCGGGTCGTCTCTAGCACAGCGGGAGATTAACTAACCTCAGTGCTTTCTCGCAACATTCAACACGTTTACTTGCCTAACTTCACTTACTAAATTTTCATTTGCGTCGTGAGGAGAACCACTTTTGTTCTTATAATAACAAAATCCAAGTACATACCTACATTGTTTTAAAGATTATACGCGCTTTACGTACCATTCATTCTTGTCAACGGAAGTGCGCGTCACTTGACAGGAAATAAGGGAAGACTTGACGAGAGGCACAAAAAACTGGCTGAGGGTGTAGCGTGTCTATAGAAGCTGCTTTTTTCGTGAAGATCATTTTAGAAGGAACAATTACTCCTTCCTGTATTATAATCCCCCTTTATTTTTTTCAAATTGGCTAAGAAGCTGTTCTAAAGCTGCACGTTCTCGCAGAAACATATAAACAAGCTACGTAAGAAACAGAAAAAAGATAACAAAAAATAAAATGCTTATGCACAAGAGGGCATTGATCTACGCCATCAACAAATCACGAGAGATAAGAGGGTTTCGAGGATTCAACATAAATGTGAAGCAACGGGAATTGTGTTGTCTTCAAAGATATACTTTTAGTATAAGTCCTCTTGCATTTATTTGCAGTTCATATATATGTGGAAAGCTCGAGTTACCTATGTGCTTCAAGTTTTAATGCAGCGGCATTCATGGGCGGAAAATATGATCAGTATCGAAATTATGTAATAGCAATAGCCTCCCATCGACTGAAGTAGAAGGTATTTTGTGAATAGTAGTTAAAAGGCTTCCCCAACCCCTTCGTGTGAATAATATCTGTAATTGAACTTTGTGAAGGGTGAAGTATACTACCTTTCCTTTACTCACATCCACACCTGTCTGTTATCGATCGCGGAATAAAGGTAAAATCAAAAACGAAACAAAATAACAACACCCGTATCTTTGACGTTTAATTTATCGTACAAACGACTTTTCTACCTCAAAAGCTTCAACAAGAAGATAATTTTAACTCAGCGCTTCGGCGTATTGCTGTAGGCTGGCTGTTGGTGGGTATGGGTTGTAAGAATTCAAATGAAAACCTCATATATATTTTTATTGCGCGTATATTAACATTCCCCGTTGGATTTGTATACTCAGTTTCTCAAAGTCAAACTTCTATAAGAAACCCCATTCAAGCTCCAAACGCTGGCGGATTGAATAGAGTTGGCTCAAATTAAATTCAGGTAACGGTGTAGACTGCACGTTGATTAAACAGTGTTAGTTTTTTTCCACACCTCACCTGTTGTCTTTACATACTCTGGGTTCAGAACTGCAATGGGCGACCTGATCCCGACGCGGTAAAATTCTTAAATTTGACAAAAATGAAGCTATATCACTCTTTTATATAATCTGCGCAAGTAGTTTCGTCAGCGACTCGAAATGTGATGTGCTTCGGAACGGAAAGAAATCATTAAAATGACAATGATATGGTATGAAACTGTTTTGTGTCAGCTTTACATGCAGTTCATTCGAACGTGTCTGGACGACAGAAAGGTCTTGCGATTTATTGTGCAGCAGCACTGAAGATGATGGACTGTTCCCATCCGTTGTCATCTCAAACTCAATTTTTTTCCAGTACCTCTGGGTCCGCGCCAATAATTTTCGTCTTCCTAGGGTTGCGAACGTGAACGTAAAATATATTTCCCCGCTGCTACAATCTTCTAAACCCCCAAAAATACATTTCAGAAACGGTATTATGGACTTATACTATAATAGATGACGGCTAGCTCTGACGTGAGGATTAGGTTCAACCTGTGAGTTTGACGGCATTCTTATAGTTAGTTGTGTCATAATTGTGATGAAGGAAACAAACTGGTTCAACAGTTTTTAAGATCCATTTGCATGGTCAGCTAGTTCGTTCAAGTCTTACTTCATTTGAAACAATTTCAGTCAATGAAATCGCGTTAATTCAAAGAAAAATTTCATTAACCTCTATCTTCTCATCCCTCTCCACAGGCATTTAGTAACGCCGCGCCCATGTTAATTTCCTTAGGTGTTGCAACAACCAATAGCAATGGCTCTCTTAGCCCCCTCCTTTTCACTCACAGACCCCACTGTAGAATAGATAACTATTTTATTGAAAAGATCCTTGACCCCTTCTTGCATAAAACTCATAAATGATTCGAGTTGAAAAATTATAACCGTCCTTTTAAAACTGACAGATAAACTTTTTCAACGCGTATGATTCACTCCGGTCTCTCGTGGTCATCAGACTCATCTTCCCCGCATTCAACATCCTGCAGGAGGAAATTCCTTACTTCATTCCATTACACCTTTTAAGTTGAACAGGTTTCGTCATTTTAAAACTTTTTACCAGCGCAAGCTCATTGTCTGATACAGAAAAAACCTTGATCTTTGAATGAGTGTTTACTCCTGTTAGTATAGGTACTATACATTTATGAGAAAAAGCCCTGTCGGCCCCGCCCACATAGAGGGGAACTAACACGGGTCATTTCGTACTTGAACAAATGAGTTTATATTTATACTCCTTATGTTCTTGTCGCCCAGCCCTACTTTTCTCGCATTTAATCAATTTAAAAAAAATTCGCTCCGGCAGCTGGCGGTCGGAAAGAGTGCATTTCATTCCGTATACGGATACCCTAAGCCGTCCCAGAAGTAACAATTTTGATACCATAACTTGTTTCCCGAATGTTTGACCCTCCCTCATACTGTTTGCTGCCGGGTTTGTTTAAGCTGAACTGGCGATTGGGAATGGGCGGCACGCTATCCCGATCTGTCCCCTTGTGATTTTTTTCTATGGGTTTTTTTGAAATCCCGTGTTTATGTGAACCGTCCAAGAACCCTACAAGATTTGAAGACCAACATCCAAGAAGAAATTGCCAACATAACACCTGCTATGCTAACAAGAGTCATGACAAACGCCAGAAATCGGTTTACACAATGTTTGGAGAATGGGGGACGCCACCTAACAGATTTGATTTTCAAAACAATGTAAATAAAAACTTTAGACATGTACCTAGCATTATAAAAAATAAATAAATATTTTCTGATGCATACAATAGTTTTCATTGAGTTTTGAAAAAAGGAAGATATGCTGCCGCACCCTATATATATAACCTGGAGACCACTGAATTCGTGTTCTAGAGGTTCTGAAACGTGCATTTTCAGAATGAAATGCACTAAAATCGAATTGCACTAGATGGTATTTGGGCCATTATGCCCTGTTATATGGGTCGCCTGTTCACTTCGTTTTCTTTCCTATTCAATTCTACTCGAAAAAGCCGCATTTATTTTCTTATTTGAATAACCGCTATTTATTGTCTCATAAAATCTTGGTGAAGGCGTCCTTGTATCTTACAATTAATCCTGAATTTTTTTTTCAAGGCAACTGTCTCGAAAATATCCTTTTTAGAATAAAGTGAGCAACGAACTTCCCCAGGTGCCGGCTATTAACCGACGAAAACCTGTGACATTGATATGGCTCCCTATAGGTAGGCTTTAGGACGCCTAAGACACGTTGAGGCTTGAATATTGCGGAAATCAATTTTTGAAAAATACATATAATTGAGCCCCCCCCCCCACCATCACCCGAAGTAACTCCCGAAGGAACAGGTTTAAAACAGACATCCGGGCATTCTTCAACCGCATTATTTCTCGACTCCTTTTTACTTGTAATCAAACGCATTAGAATGCTCCGGTGGTTTAAGACGCTATGCCTGTTGATGGTGACTGTAACTATTATTAATGCTGCACACGAACTTTTCTTCTTGAGACTCTACTCAGTGTCTATTCTTATTATTACATCGTTTCCATGATCATCATGGTTAATATTAATCTTCTTGACTTGACTATACCATTTCAGCTTGTCATGTCAATCAATTTGTTCACCAATGTTCTGTTTCTTGCAAGCTTGTTTTCATATGTGGCCCAGCCAGGACATACATTTTCTCAAATTTCCGCCCGATTTCTCAATATTCGTGGCGAGTTAACCTTCAACTTCAAGATGATTTGTGTTGTGAAAAAAACAACTAGTCTAGTAAAAGAAAGGTAGTAGATTGAACCAGCTGGTAACTCCAAAGTTGTGATTGGGATTTGTTCGGAGGGGTCTGGAGATGGTGTACTCAAAAGTCCCCGCCTCTAGCCCACGAGCTAGCTGCTGGACGTAGCAAAACGTGCATAATTTTTCACTTTATTACCTGTAGTTCGTAAACTCTAGGTCCCACCCAAAAACTTATTGGATAACAAAACAAAGTTGACAAAATTCCTCAAAAATTAGTCTTCGACAAGATTTTTGTAGCTCCAACCGCTTAAGAGATAATAGCGTTAAAAGTGACACTATTCTCGAACCCCTTCACTGCTTTTTGTGAACAATGCGTTGTAGCGTCCTCGCTGTTGACGTTACGACATTGATGCATAGCAAAGAAAATAATCATCACGAAATTCTCTTTACAAAAAACAAAAATGATACTCGCTTATCTCCAATAGGTGTCGAGATACACGCAGTAGGAGAAAATTCCCTAACAATAAAAACTGTATTCTTATGGGATGGTCCTGTTAATTTGATGAAAACGGCTATTAGATAAACTAGTTTTCGAAAAAGCCGCATTTATTTTCTTATTTGAATAACCGCTATTTATTGTCTCATAAAATCTTGGTGAAGGCGTCCTTGTATCTTACAATTAATCCTGAATTTTTTTTTCAAGGCAACTGTCTCGAAAATATCCTTTTTAGAATAAAGTGAGCAACGAACTTCCCCAGGTGCCGGCTATTAACCGACGAAAACCTGTGACATTGATATGGCTCCCTATAGGTAGGCTTTAGGACGCCTAAGACACGTTGAGGCTTGAATATTGCGGAAATCAATTTTTGAAAAATACATATAATTGAGCCCCCCCCCCACCATCACCCGAAGTAACTCCCGAAGGAACAGGTTTAAAACAGACATCCGGGCATTCTTCAACCGCATTATTTCTCGACTCCTTTTTACTTGTAATCAAACGCATTAGAATGCTCCGGTGGTTTAAGACGCTATGCCTGTTGATGGTGACTGTAACTATTATTAATGCTGCACACGAACTTTTCTTCTTGAGACTCTACTCAGTGTCTATTCTTATTATTACATCGTTTCCATGATCATCATGGTTAATATTAATCTTCTTGACTTGACTATACCATTTCAGCTTGTCATGTCAATCAATTTGTTCACCAATGTTCTGTTTCTTCCAAGCTTGTTTTCTTATGTGGCCCAGCCAGGACATACATTTTCTCAAATTTCCGCCCGATTTCTCAATATTCGTGGCGAGTTAACCTTCAACTTCAAGATGATTTGTGTTGTGAAAAAAACAACTAGTCTAGTAAAAGAAAGGTAGTAGATTGAACCAGCTGGTAACTCCAAAGTTGTGATTGGGATTTGTTCGGAGGGGTCTGGAGATGGTGTACTCAAAAGTCCCCGCCTCTAGCCCACGAGCTAGCTGCTGGACGTAGCAAAACGTGCATAATTTTTCACTTTATTACCTGTAGTTCGTAAACTCTAGGTCCCACCCAAAAACTTATTGGATAACAAAACAAAGTTGACAAAATTCCTCAAAAATTAGTCTTCGACAAGATTTTTGTAGCTCCAACCGCTTAAGAGATAATAGCGTTAAAAGTGACACTATTCTCGAACCCCTTCACTGCTTTTTGTGAACAATGCGTTGTAGCGTCCTCGCTGTTGACGTTACGACATTG
Organism: Corythucha ciliata; assembly: GCA_038030265.1. Lineage (NCBI taxonomy): Eukaryota > Metazoa > Arthropoda > Insecta > Hemiptera > Tingidae > Corythucha > Corythucha ciliata. Next base: position 26,935,410 of record CM075942.1, on the reverse strand, counting down.
ATGCATAGCAAAGAAAATAATCATCACGAAATTCTCTTTACAAAAAACAAAAATGATACTCGCTTATCTCCAATAGGTGTCGAGATACACGCAGTAGGAGAAAATTCCCTAACAATAAAAACTGTATTCTTATGGGATGGTCCTGTTAATTTGATGAAAACGGCTATTAGATAAACTAGTTTCGTTAACTTATCACAGGTAATTTGAAAAATAGCTTGAACTAATGTGTCTTTAACCGTTTTAAGGCTTATTTTACGTCAAAATTAGCTGTAGATGAGGATATTCGGCCTGTCCGTTCCGAGAACTGTAATGATCGTGGGGACATAGAAACAAGCGTTCTCATAGCGAAAATTGCTCATGAAAAGGTCCCAGGCAACTAAGAAATTCCAGCGGAACCTTTTTTCCCCTCGGGTTACTGAAGCAAGCCAAAAACCTAACCGTGTTGAGGGGTGTATAGAGCGTTGAGGGCAGAAAAAGGGCTCTGAATAACTGAGTTTTTGGGAGTTCATAGTGAGTTTCTCTCTTCTACTCATTACTTGATAGCTCTATGAGTTTAAGCCAAAAAATTTGAATAAAAAAGCCGATGAATCAAGCCAAGTATATCCCATTTTGCTCATTCCTCTCACTTTTTTTTTATGCTGAGGTCGATATCTCCATGAAAAATGAATCGATTTCATTTTATGACTAGGTCATTCGATCTTATGAAATGAGGAGTTTCGGCCTGAAACTAAAAGAGCTACCTTCACTTCAAGAAATCGGCGATAACTTCGTCCGAACATTGTTAGGATATTTCTTAGGCACGTTTTCTATTACAGATCGAGAATTTTTTTCGACTTATTTGATATTGGACTTCTATGAGAAATAACGCGTCAGAAAGGTAATTTCGTACACTTTCCAACCCACTCCTCAGTTGTAGCGTGGAGACAAATAATTGGCCTACAACAGTAGTTTTTAAATAGATTAACAACTAACGGCATCATATCATACTATCGTCATATCGGGGCATGGTTAGTAGTAGGCGCAGGTAAAAGTGGGTTAGTGTTCTAGGGTTAAAGAGATTAACAACTATAACCAAAAAACACCAAAGAACTGTAATTATCTGTACGACTGAAGTCACATTGCAGGTAAATCACGTTGTCCACCACGCAAGTAAAAGTTCTGCAGTACGTTTTCCTGCTTGCTTCTGTAAACCGAGGGAAAAAAAGGAATTTCTTAGTTGCCTGGGACCTTTTCATGAGCAATTTTCGCTATGAGAACGCTAGTTTCCATGTCCTCGCGATCATTACAGTTCTCGGAACGGACAGGCCGAATATCCTCATCTACAGCTAATTTTGACGTAAAATAAGCCTTAAAACGGTTAAAGACACATTAGTTCAAGCTATTTTTCAAATTACCTGTGATAAGTTAACGAAACTAGTTTATCTAATAGCCGTTTTCATCAAATTAACAGGACCATCCCATAAGAATACAGTTTTTATTGTTAGGGAATTTTCTCCTACTGCGTGTATCTCGACACCTATTGGAGATAAGCGAGTATCATTTTTGTTTTTTGTAAAGAGAATTTCGTGATGATTATTTTCTTTGCTATGCATCAATGTCGTAACGTCAACGGCGAGGACGCTACAACGCATTGTTCGCAAAAAGCAGTGAAGGGGTTCGAGAATAGTGTCACTTTTAACGCTATTATCTCTTAAGCGGTTGGAGCTACAAAAATCTTGTCGAAGACTAATTTTTGAGGAATTTTGTCAACTTTGTTTTGTTATCCAATAAGTTTTTGGGTGGGACCTAGAGTTTACGAACTACAGGTAATAAAGTGAAAAATTATGCACGTTTTGCTACGTCCAGCAGCTAGCTGGACGCGTGCAGGCGCGTGCTACGCGTGCAGGCGGGGACTTTTGAGTACACCATCTCCAGACCCCTCCGAACAAATCCCAATCACAACTTTAGAGTTACCAGCTGGTTCAATCTATGCCTTTCCAAGAAGCATTCGTTTACTAGACTAAACAACAAGAACAGTTATTCAATGGTTCAATAAAAGAACAGTTCAATAAAAATGGTTCTACGCCTGAAAGAGTGGAAACTTGTTGATGTCAACTGCTGGGTACGAGAGTCGGTGAAGAGAATCGCAGACGATGGAGTTAGCCGAAGCCCGCGGCTCTGGTGTAGTGTAGACAGAGCTAGGCATCGTTTTTTAAAACGTTAACGCTGCTACTCCGTTTTCACACTTGGGATGCCGGTATCCGATTCCTGAATCGACGATACTAAAAATATAATACGGAAAAAGCGCTCATTCACACTTAAGATTCCGGAATCGGATACTTAAAGTATGCGATTCCGGAATCTAAGTGTGAAGGATCGCCTTGACAGTAGTGTATTTTTAGTATCCTCGATACGCGAATCAGATTCCGGAATCTCAAGTGTGAAAACGGCCTTAGGGTAAGTTTACACTGTCCGCTGCACTGAACGCAACGCAACCGGATGGAAAAAGCTTACAGTGTACTTACCCTTACTCGTTATTTTTTAAGTAACGTAGTGGAAGTAACCGTTATTCGCTACATTTCCCAAAATTCGAGATTTTCCTCACGAAATTGCCCCGCGGATTTCCGGTAAATTTATGTCCTGTCGAAAAACTTCCCTCATCGCGTGGGCTAACGAACGCCCCGCATCGAACGGTCTCTAATCCGCAACGAACAGTTGATGTTGGGGGAGCACCTCGCCTCTTTGGCCTGGGGGTAACGTCATCAACAAAATCGTTACTCCGTAACGTTAACAGTACCGCCGAGAGGTGGGTTTACACAACTCGCATCTGCCTCGCGAGGGTGTGACTCGCTCTATGCATATTGGTAGGCGAGAATCCAAAGGGGGTGCTAGGGGCGCACGTGGAGGAACTATTTTGTGCGCGCCCCTTGAGAAAAACTTTGGATACGCTGCACCTGCACCTTCATATTGGTGAGCGAGTAACGTGTTACTGTCCAGCTCTCGGTATAAAGAATCATCATGTTACAGTGAAACCTCGTTAATTCGAACTCGCAGGGACCAGGAAAATCAGTTTGAGTTATCCAGAATTCGACTTACTGATGTACACTGTCGGGTATAGTATGTAATGGAAACAGGACCGGAGAAACTGTTCGGCTTGTCTGTCATTTCGAGTTATTGAGGTACGACTTATCGAGGTTCGACTGTAATGGGAAGTTCAGAACACCCAAATCAACAAAACAAAAGATCAACGATTGTTATGTTGTTATAAAATTCTACAACGACGAGCGCATCAGAAGCCCATCCAACCGAAATTCGTTTTTATTTACCCCTGAACATTATTCTCTCGTCATGGGAGGGGTGTCTTTTTTCTTCTTTTTTTTTACGTATAACTGGAGTTTCAATGAATTACAAATGATCAAAATTATACTACGGCTGTACGACTTAGGAGGTTTGTTGCAATCTACCCATTGAACGCGACCGGAACCGTTCCAGAACGATTTTACCATAGCAACGAACAAATCCATTGCGTTTTATTAGCAGAAGATGATTCTGGGGCGGTTCCAAACAATTCTAGGGTAGGTTGGAACAGGACTGATTGTAAAGTTCTCTGCGAGTTCCCCTAAAAAAAAAACAGCTTCTACGTATATTGCATGCATAACAGAATAAGCACACACAAATAAAATTACTGTACGAGTAAGTGTGCCCTTATACGTACATACGTGCCCCAAGAGAGTTTATGTTGAATTAACTACGCGTTTTCCTCGACTCCCTCAAAATCCTAATCATTTGTCTGATTTACCAAATTGTGTGCCATAACAGGGCTCAAGCATACCTAAACTGGTCCAATCGTTCTATTCCTTTCCATGAGATACTGACGCGTAACGGCGCCACTCACTTTATTCGCTTTATCGAGTTTTCCGATAATAATTCTTTGGTACCCTGAATAATTAATTGACCTTTCGTAATATTTCTAATAACGGGGAAATACACGGGGTTTTAAAGAAGGGAAATCGATTGATCACAGTAGAACTATTCGGTCGTGGGAAAATGTTTCCCATACTCCCTCGCACCCTTTTCAAATGACGCCGTTTAGTTAAGTTACGCGATAATCTTCTTCGGTATTATAGTTTCAACCGTATTTCCTTTGATCCTGATAATTAGACAAGCATCCGCGAGTGCTTTGAATATCATTTCGAAGTATCGCAATTCTGAGTTTTCGACACATTAAAGTAAGAATTTTGAATGCATCGTTGTGGAAAGTGGTTGCACTGGGAAAAACCGCAAGAGTAAACTTCATTCTCTCCTACAAGACAACCACAAGGCTTATATTATAGGATGCAGGCTACTCAAATAGTTTGCTCTTCCTGAATGAGGCTGCGTTCGAGTAGTACTGACAATCATCTACATTTAAATGTTAGAATGTTTCACGGAAGCGTATTAGAATACGAAATTTATATTGTTTTAAACTATAGTCCTTTCGAATCACGGCGCATGGTTGCACAAGGAAATAAATGCATTGCAGTACTATAAGTCTATGCTAATAAAATGTTGCATTACGTTGCGTTCTCGTCCTTGTTTATCTGCTCAACGGTTCGCCTTTCCATATTATTTACTCATTGTATTTACTATCTAATTGTTGAATTGCTTTTTGAACTGCCGATGACTTTTTTTTATATTTTTAATGTGAGTTGATTTTTGTTCCAGAATCACTTCAAGCGCCGCGCTTCATAAATCAACCGTCTTCGTCCAGTAGTTACGTTATTGAAGGAAGGACCAAAATTCTTCAATGCCAAGCTTTGGGTGAGTTGTAAATCACCGTCAATATATTCGTTTAACCACTGTGTTGCCCACGTTATGGCTTTGATTAGTGTATGCCCCTCCTCTAGTTATTCTATCTAGACAAGGGAGGGGGAGGTATGCTTCCACGTATGCTTTTCTATTTCTCTAGTTATCAACTTCATGTCATTTGATAACATTTGGGATAATATTCTGTTACTTTTTCACCACATCGTCCAACTCTGTAACGTCCATGGTCAATGGTCCATGTTGCTTTTAAGCGACAAAGGACGTGCGTGACCATCCTTCTCGACCAATCACACTGCACTGGAGTGCCTATTCTTCTAGATTTGTATTCTTTTTTATGCTTTAGACTAAAGTTCCTTCATTTAATACGGGAGGTGGAGTCGTACCTGTACCTATACCTAAAGCCAATTTTATACACACGCCGGTAGCGGCAATATTGTTTTATTCATATTTTTATCCTCCGTGTGAGCATTGGAAAATCTCTTTCAGTTGTAAGTGACTAAGGCAGTGGACCGTGGACAATTGCTTTGCGAAGCAAATGGAATGGTGGAGATGAAATGTAAAGAAGCAAACGGCTTTGCGTATGCGAAAAAAATGTCTTTTCATAGCTATTTTCAAAGAGCTACTTTGCATAAAAATGGTTTTCAAAAAAAAAAAAGAAGGGAAAATTTAGTTCTCCTATTAGTCGGGAGGAAACTTGCATGCTATCTTGTACCTCGGGGAGTGTGTTTACTTTTCGATAAGAGCACAACTTTACTTTTTGCCGATCTTCCCACACTTTTCCGTTTCATTTCCCCCTCCCATTACAGTTTTCCATAAACGACGCTTTGCCATAAATGTGAAAAGAAAGGAGTCTTCCACACTGGTGGTAAAGATGCCTTTTAAATTATAGATTCCCCTATTTTCACGGAAATGGACTTTTATTCCCTAGAGCGGTCTTAAGGATTAAATATTCTTCAGAAAAGAAAAAACAAAAACAAGAAGGACTTGAGTACCGAAAGAGGCTTATGGAACGTTTTCAATGCATTTCAATCAGCGAGTCAATCTTTAAACTGCCTGGCAGTAATTTTGTTTTTCTTTGGCAATTTTTCTGTTGAACAAGGAGAATGGGAAAAAGGAAACATCCGACTAGCGAACTGAATAATTTTGGCTGAGTAAAACAGTTATCAATTCCCCGACAGCTTTACTACTGGTTTCTCTGGGAGTAACCTAGAATCATTTATGTCTTTTCTTTGCTTTCCCCGCAAACCTAAGATATACAAAACGGAAGTGGAACAAAGCCAGAATACTTTTTAAAGCCTTTTTTTCTTCTCCGAATTATTCAGCTTTGCAATCTCTACCCGCAAACCAGGACTATCCGAATTCAATTATTCACAGTTTAATTTGATCACAAGCCTCGTGGTAAGAACTGTTACCCCGGGGGTAATGTTAACATAAAAAGCGGGTACCCATCTGGTGTTTTCGTCGTAAATTCTTACAAGTAGACGAAAACCTGAAAATTCTCGAGTCACCCCAGTTCAAAACTTTTGTTGAATAGCTCAACAAATCCTGTATTCGATTTGATTATTAAATCGGAAAAGGCTCTCTCTACGTTGTAGGTATGGGAAAACAAATTGTAGTCGAGGAGGAACCGTTGATAGGAAAATCTCGGAAATGAATCTTTCAGGAAATGGGGTCTTTCCACACCATGCTCGGTCTAGTGATGGATTCTCTTCGACTAAACCTGCGAGTCGTTGAGTGTTTTAATCTTTTGTCTTTCAACTTGTCCGATAATGCGTAGGTTAATTCTAAAACGCGGTCGTGCGAATACCGTGAGAAAGAAAAAATCTAAAGGGAAAAGGTCCGGAAAGATTCTGATTTGTACGGCGTTAAAGTGCACAGCTCATGGGAATTAGATTTTTGATGACGTTTTTTTGTACATATAATGTATAAATCTCTATGTATATTGTTATCTCATTCTCAAGACATGAAAACCACTAACGAAAAAGAAGTTTCGAGGTATTGTACATTAAAAGAATCACATTGGTGAGTCCGAAAAAAAACCCTCTTGAGAAAAATCTTTTGAGGCTTCCCGTTTAGTGCGTAGGGAAATATACTCTAAATTATCTTAACTAACCACACTACACCAACCGATACCCAGAACTTTATCGACAGGGAAGTCCAAAAATTACTTCTAACCTTAGTAAGGGAAAAGTAAGGATGTGGTCTATAAAAAATTTCTTGAGTAAAAACAGAATAAACGAAATGCGCAGAGATATTGAGAGCCAACACATTTACCCGATATGTCACAGTGCCCATAGCACACTGCCAGCTAAGACGGTACTCGTGCAACACAATATCCAGAAAAGTGTTCATTTCATCGGTCAATGTAAAGATAGAAGGGAGAAGGGACCAAAATAGGAACCTTGTAAAGCCTCTAATGAACCCCGAAATCAACTAGCCAAGGAAAACTTTACGAAAAGGCGATACAATGAAACGAGTGAATATGTGATGATGACGTCCCTAAAATGGAACGAATGATTCACTGCCATGTGTGCCCTTTCCCCGTTTTAGATCAGAGGATTTTTCTGAGCCCAAGTACAAGCCCATTATCCTAAGCAATCGATTTACTTATAGTAAAGCCATCTGTTTTAAAGTTTGAAAAGGATGTGAAACTTGGCGGTACACAATAGGTGGGCATACACGAGCAGATATCTGCGGCAGATTTCACGTTTTTGACAGTTATCGGTGGTGAAAATTTGCTCGTTAATGGGCAATAAACAATGACAGATCTACAAATATCTGCCGAACGATATCGGTGGGAGTTCAAATCCGTCAGATGTGGTCTGTGGTCCCCCGATTTCTCATGAGAGATACCTATGGGACAGACCTTTCGATTTTGAATCGGGCGTCTCTCCTTAACGTAACGATCTGCCCACCTATTCTGTAACTCTTAACACGTGCGTTAGCGAAATAAACAAGTTGAATAATTGAAAGTAATCAGCTGAGAAATTTCGCTAACGCACGCGTTAAGAGTTGCAGAATAGAGGGGATCCTGTCCGTTCTATAGTGTTTAATAACAAATAGACCAGTCAATATTGGCGATTGTAGCTAAGGGATACGATATCTGGTGGCGTTTCAGAGAAACATTTGAGTCCGGTACTCCATGTGATTTGTTGTTGTCGTTTGGCAACAAACCACAAAAGGTTTTCTACAATGAGGAAGTTCCAATATATCAAAAATGTTGGGCAGTGACACTTTTTTGCCGTGAACTAAGGCTAAAAAATCCGACGGTGACGAGGAGGCCTCGATATTGTACCTTCGGCATCGCCGAATCAAGAAAACAAGACGGTTATGCGGGTACGTGGTACACCCGTACAGAAACTTTCACTGCCGGCTATTTGTTGGGCCAAGAAAACTCGAAAACACCGATTCAAAAACGTTTTCGACCATTTTGCTGAACCCGTGCCGTTCTCTGAGCTCTAAAAAAAAACGGTGAGCTGGCGAGTACCAATAATAAAATGATAAGGCGCTCGTGGGATGTCTCTCAATGGTGAATCCAGAGAAAACTACTGTGTCTTCGATTGCTCTTCGCGTCGTAACCGTGACACAACATTATCATATCATTGTTTCCCAAAAAATGAGGGTTCAACGGTGTCAGTTATCAATTAGCCCAGTGTTGGGAGAATGTCGACCGACAAAAGACTTGGGAGCTTGCTTGACGTTTGAGTGTAAATGTATCAGAAGCAATGTTCGTCTGTTCTCGTCACTTTAGGCGAACTGACTACTTTTTTCCCGGAATGTTACGGACGTTGACCACGAAAAAACATTTTAAAAAAACACGAAAGTTGTTATTATTTAACATATGTGGGGAGTACCGGTTTCATTATCACACGACACTAGCGCCGCTAGTGATAGCTACAATCGCCAATAGACAAAAAAATCTGGGTAAATCGCAAACATGCATGTAATTAATTTTTTATTCGCGTGTTGTTAGGACCAATAAGAACAGTTATTACTCAAGTTTGCAACCCTCAAAACCTTGTGCTCAACTCGTGGCACTCGAAAAACCAAGAAATTTCATCACTTCTTTCTCTTTTTTTAACAAAACTACCAGAAGAAAGCGCTTTTCGAGCATGACCACAGTATACATTGTTAAAGCCAATTAAATTTGCTACAATTAAAGCCCAGCCCGAGCATCCTGGGTCTGTTAGTTCAGGAAATACAACCAGTCAACAAAATACTTAATCTCGCCAAAAAGCGAGATTTTATTGGTAGGGTAACTTTTCAAGACCCGTAGCACTCAAATACCGGTGATTCGTACTTGGTTTAAAAAAAATGAGAGGGGAGGTTGTACGTCCAAAATGCAACAAAAAATTTCCTATGTCCTAAGGTCAGATTTCGATTCCTAGCCGAGATAATCAATTTGTTGTTTTTAGCACATCACGGGTTTTCGCAACAAAAACAGGTGTAACATGGGAAGTAATCGTCCTAGGTTAAATCCAACGACACCATTGAAAAGAGCACCCTTTTTCTGTGTGAGTAAAGACATTTTGTCCAATGATAGTGAAAGATTCTTTGAGTAAACTGGGAAAATATCAGGATATTTTAAAAAATGTCAGTTTTTGACAACTGTTCAAAGCTAGACTACATTGGCCATGGTGCTCCCAGCGCCGGGCAAATTCCTCTAAAACTGAGTGAAGTAACTTAGTTCAACACTTCATGCTTATTTTACTCCTGTCCTTCGCAATGTTTCGAGAAAAATCAATTGTTATACCAAAAAATGAGGCAATTAAGCCCATTTTGAGTGCCTACAAGAAGATCAAGAGCCATTCCTAAAACTTTTTTTTTCAGCTTAATTCACTTTTACTACGCTAATCTATGAGGAAAGACAAATAAAAGTGGAATAAGCTGAAAAAAACATTCTTGGAATAGCTTTCGTATCTTCTTTTAGGCACTCAAAATGGGCTTAATTGCCTCATTTTTTGGTATAACAATGGATTTTTATCAAAACATTGCGAAGGGCAGGAGTAAAATAAGCATGAAGTATTAAACTAAGTTACTTCATACAGTTTTAGAGGAACTTGCCAGGTGCTGGGAGCACCATGGCTAATGTAGTGTAGCTTTGAACAGTTGTCAAAAACTGACATTTTTTAAAATATCCTGATATTTTCCCAGTTTACTCAAAGAATCTTTCACTATCATTGGACAAAATGTCTTTACTCACACAGAAAAAGGGTGCTCTTTTCAATGGTGTAGTTGGATTTAACCTAGGACGCTTACTTCCCATGTTACACCTGTTTTTGTTGCGAAAACCCGTGATGTGCTAAAAACAACAAATTGATCATCTCGGCTAGGAATCGAAATCTGACCTTAGGGCATAGGAAATTTTTTGTTGCATTTTGGGCGTACAACCTCCCCTCTCATTTTTTTTAAACCAAGTACGAATCACCGGTATTTGAGTGCTACGGGTCTTGAAAAGTTACCCTACCAATAAAATCTCGCTTTTTGGCGAGATTAAGTATTTTGTTGACTGGTTGTATTTCCTGAACTAACAGACCCAGGATGCTCGGGCTGGGCTTTAATTGTAGCAAATTTAATGGGCTTTAACAATGTATACTGTGGTCAAGCTCGAAAAGCGCTTTCTTCTGGTAGTTTTGTTAAAAGAAGAGAAAAAAGTGATGAAATTTCTTGGTTTTTCGAGTGCCACGAGTTGAGCACAAGGTTCTGAGGGATGCAAACTTGAGTATAAACTACTCTCATTGGCCCTAACAACATGCAAAGATAAAAAAAATTACATGCATATTTGCGATGTTTGATGTTTATATTGACTGGCCTATAATGTATGATTCAGGCTAGACAATATACTGCTTTCATTCCAGTTCGTTTATAAGTCTTTTGATCTGAATTATATCAATTAATTATTTCTCAAGTGAAAAAGCTTTTTGCCCCCTCCATTTTTTTTTAAACTCATATCTGTCACCGATATCTCAAATATCTTTCGTACCCGATCGATAAATGAAATTTGCCAGATGTGCCCCCACTAACAAGCATATTTGATCGCGTAACAGATATCGGTCGCAGATAACTTTTGTACGTTAAGGGGCGACGACCGATCTCATTGTTTGCTCTAGATCGTTAACGATATCTGTTGAAAATATCGGCCGATCAAATCTGTCAAAATTATCTGCCCGTGTATAGGCCACTAATGTTTTAGGAGAAAAATACAAATTTGCTGTTCGATGCGTGAGCCGAGAAAAAAAGTTAGGCAACAGCACGTAAGACCAATGGACAGTTCTGCACTAAACTACTCAACTGTCTTCAGTGGCAGTATGTCATGTTGATTCGACGAAATTGTATCCGATCCGATTCATATAAATCACACGACTTCATTCTTTTTTGCGAATACCCTCACCCCTCCTCATTATACACGCACATTTATATTGTGCACGTCCTCACGGAAAGAATTCAAATGTACGATGCTGAAGTTTGACGACACTATTTAACACAGCTATTGTAGGCAGTAGTTCAATTGTATTGTTTGTAACTATTACAGCTGACTCAATTAATTGCAAATGTAAATCATAGCACTAATCTTATTAATACCTTATTTAATATATTTATTTAATTTGCATTCCCTAAGCTTCAGATACATACTTATAATAAGTCAAGAAAATAGGAACGACCCCTCCCCCACTACCGGGATAGGAACTAATAAGGATTGTAGATAATAATATTGATTCCCTTTCAAGTCGTAGATGGTTAGTTTCTAGGACTAAATTATCAGGTTTATAGAATAAAAATCCTGTGGTGTTGGGACAATATAAATTGATGGCTTACTGGTCTGCAATTGACTTGAGTTGAAAAACATATTTAAGGACTAACTTGACAGTTTGCAAGTCTCCGAGTTTCTTATGAATAATAACTCGTTTCTGCCGTGCCCCGACTGGAATTTAAAAGTTTAGATCCGCAATATCACTTTTTTGGGCAATATAGTCAGTTTGTAGCCTGAGTATACGTATAAGAAGGCTTCTGCGACAGTTTCCTCAGAGTTGACAGTTTTTGACGGATATAACATCCTTTTCGTGAACATCCAGTTTCTTGGGGTTGGGATGAATTGACGATTTCCTGTGCCGACTTCTGACTTGAAGAATTACATTAAAAAACTACTAATTTCAAGTATTAATGTTTTGAAGGGTGTACATCCTGTTTTTATACGAAAAATTCAAAGGGTTAGGTACTTTGAAAGTTTAGCCTTTTTCTACGCAATTTGACGGTTTTTTGGTTGAGTTCTTAATTCCTGGCCTCCCTGAGAATTGGCCTCATGTTGTGGCAGACTGCTTTTATTGGGGCGTCGATCGACTCGCCATTTATCCTAGTTAACCTCATGTATCAACTCGCCACGCACACAGTCAGATTGTTGTGACCAGTCTATTGTATCGACTCGCCACATCAAAACCAAAAATTACAGTACTGACTATACCTTTGCGGCAAAAATGGGAAGAATAGTAGATTTCATTACAAGATTAGTAAGTGGTGCATTACCTGCGAGTTTTTTGTTTGGCGGACGAGGCTTGCCGAGGCCGCTAATTAAAAACGAGCGGGTAATACCACTTAATAGTCGAGTGATGTACGTTATTTTTCGCGCAACCGTCGTCGAATATTACCCAGTTTTAATCTTTTGACAAAAAAAAACATGTCTTGAGACATTTCTATAATCACGGATGAGGTGATAACATTTCAACAAAATTTGCACACAAGGTTGTAGAAAACTGACGTGTAAAAAACTTTTCATGTCAGTTTTGAACCTTTACTGTACAGTTTTCAAAAACTGAAGCTATAAAGTGCCAGGTTACGAAAAATTCAACTTACTGGAGTTATCATATTATCGTAATGGGCGACTTACGAAGCATGTAGCGCGAAAACACGTTTTTCACGCGCGTTTTAATAGAGTGATATCACATTAGTCAGAAATATACATGTTACGGTAAAAGACCGACGGCTGGTAAATCTAAGCACTTGTTAGTAAATCCTAGGATTCACTTGCGACGTTGGTTAAAGTTTGGATTATTGAAATTCTGGCTTTTACCACTTGAAATACGGTAAAATAAATAAAATACCTTCATACATATTTAATTAATTAAAAATTAATTTTAAAAACTTACGTTAAAATGGACGTTCAGTCCTCAAGTCAAATGAAACAGCTCACCGGTTTGGTCTTTTGGCCCACCTTCATGACCAAATTTCTCAGTGTGATGGTCCGTGTGTCTAAATCCCCTCACAGTTCCTCAATTTTTGCGGCCCTCTTCTGCTCCTGTTTTGGAGTCGCGCGGTAAACGGGGCATGAAGAGTTTTTATCCGCGTTTCGACCTTAATTTCCTTGAGAGCCAAGGCATTGTTTTGAGAATCAATCACTTGACGCTTTACCTATGTTGTATGGTAAACGTTGTCTGTCTGCCTTACAAGGTACAGTTCGTTCAAGAACAGTGACGGAACACTGATGAGATGGTGCAACTTTCACCATAAAATGGCGAGTGGCGAGTAGATTTAGAATCGGCATTAGTACGGACAATAGAATGTGGCAAGTCGATAACCGCCGTTTTATTTAACCTGTTTCTATATTTTCTTTAATTAGAGAAAGGTATTCTTCAAGTTTTTTCCATAATTATTTCTTGAGGATTTTTCTTCAAAGCACGAATAAGACAGGTCCCCAAAGCATAGGTTATTCATCTATTTGGAATTCTAAATTGAAGTGGTATGTATAGCGAGTAGCAGCCATGAGAAAAAAGGTTCAACGTTGTTAAAGCACATTACACTTTGGGTATAAATCCTTTCATGTCAAATAAAGCTTTATCCCATTTATAACTTAAATGTTAGCAGAATAATTCCTCGTTTCAGTTGTGTATTCAGTTATTTGTGGGTTACAGAAAAGGGCTTATGCCTGTTGTCCCGCAAAGAAAGTCTCACATTAGTAAAGCCCCTTTTACACGATTAAGTTTTTTTTATCAAAGTAGCAATTTTTAAAAAAAATTAACAGATGTTCCAAGCCCGATATTGTCAGTTTGCGGTCAGGTTGAACATAATTTTTGATCAAAAAACTTACTCGTGTAAAACGGGCCTAAGGCCCGTATTCATAGTGGCGACTTAAGTTAAAATTCTCCTAAGTAAAAATCAAATCAGCTTTTGTTAGACAAAAATCGTCCGTTTGGAAGCCCACTTAGGGAAATTTAAGTTTAAGAAATGTCTATGAATAGGTGGGCATACTCGAGCAGATATCTGCGGCAGATTTCATGTTTTTGACAGATACAGGTGGTGAAAATTCGCTCGTTAGCGGGCAAGAAACGACGGCAGATCAACCGTGATCGGCCAAACGATATCGGTGGGAGTTCAAATCCGCCAGATGTGGTCTGTGGTCCCCCACTAATCAACCGATTTCTTATGAGAGATATCTGGCAGACATAGACCGGCCGATTTCGAATCGGGCGTCGCCCCTAAACGCAACGATTTTAGCCAGCGGAACTTCACTGAACATGTATTTTCTATTATTTTTATCATAATTATGTATGGGTCAAGCTTTTTGCTCCCTCTACTAGTTTTCTAACATCATGTCTGCCACCGATCTCAAATATCTTTCGAACCCGACCGATAAATGAAATATGTCAGATTTTTTTCCGCAACAGATCTCAATCTGCCAGATGTACCCCCACTAACGGGCAGATTTGATCGGGTTACAGATATCGGTCGCAGATAACTTTTGTACGTTAAGGTGCGACGACCGATCTCATCGTTTGCTCTAGATCGTTAACGATATCTGTTGAAAATATCGGCCAATCAAATCTGTCAGAATTATCTGCCCGTGTATGGGCCACTAATATCGGCCTTAAGTGTGGTAAATTTATCAAAATTCTAGATTTTCCTTCCAACTTTTAATGTTTCGATTTATGATTGATATGATAATGTTTGCTCCCCCTCCCCGTACTCGTGCACTGCTGCGTGTATGCTGTGGAAATGCAATCCCACCGAACATATGTACTATGTTCGGTGCAGCAGTTGGTTTAGAATTTATGAATAAAAGAAGAAGCCACAATTCGGTCGCAATTTCGGTAAGAATGAATTGAAGGAGTGATTTTGGTTTTCATGAATGTCATTCGGAGGGAATAATGTGCAAGAGAACCACCCTAGATATGAGTGCCTCCCTGACATGCAATTACAATATTCAATTGATTTAGTCTCTTGAATAAAAAAAAAAAAAGATATGAGGAGGAGGGAGAATGCAATTTCAGGTAAATGTGTTTCAGGTCTTCAATGATAATTATTATGTAACTATGTATGGGCTGTGAGTTGTGCTCCCTGTATTCTTCATTATGATCAAAAAGAAAGAGCGATGTCCATTTATGCATCTTTACCACTCCCCGGACTTCGGCAGATTGATTGGTTGGCCCTGATTTATAGTGATAATTATCCCGCCACGCGAACCCTTTCTGTGTGGGACCACTTCTGAAAGTAAGTGTTTTCTTTTGTACATAATAATAATTACTTATTTTCTCGTAGTTTTCACCCTGTAGGTATTACTTTGATTTCCACCGATGTCAAGATTATAATTTTTACTCGTTGTATTGCCCTTCCATTGTATTGTATTACTAGCTTTAGTTGATTTAAACTATTGCCTATATTTGAGTTGAAGCATTCTTCATTGACGCTATGCCGACTTGTTTCGGGGTATGCACCCCATTTTTAAGGCATCCACGTTGAAAAACTTCAAGGGAAATTCATAACGATTGTTCTTACCCATCAAAGCAACCCTGAAAAACGGCAAAAAGTATTCACATTTCTCTCGTACGTCACAACGAAAAAAATTCCCCAACTTGACTCAATGTACGTCTCCGCCTCTTCTTCTCCTCACAGCCACGTTAACTATTATCACAATCGAATTTTATGAAATTACTTTACATTTTCACAATGAGACATGAAGAAGATAAGAGAAGGACCCCTGCACGTATGGGCGTGAAATTACCTATTAAAAATGAACTATTGAAGAAACCTTGAAACGCACAATGAACTTGCTTTTCAAAACTAAACTTTTTTTTTCATAGTGACAGAGACGTGAGTACTTTTTGCTGCTTTTTATAGTTGCTTTGCTTGCTACGAATAATCGTTTTGAATCTCTTCCTTAAGTTTTTCTACGTGGATGTTTTGAAAATGGGGGTGCCTACGCCGAAACTATAGTCGGCATAGCGTCAATAAAGAATGTTTTAACTAAAAAATACGTTTAAATTACCTGGAGTAAATTTTAACTTTCAAGAACCAATACAATTTTTATTGCTAGCCATTGGGCTATTTTTGAATAGGTACTAGTACATATGCATTGCCATTTTCGGCTCTCATTAATACAGTAGTCTCCGTGACCAGTAAGGGGGCGATTTTTGCGTGGGAGTATCTTTTAATTAGGCCTATCCTGGATGACCTCGAGGTCAATTAGGTCCATTGCTTTTTACAGTTGAAGAAATTTGGTGGAAGCTGTTGTTCTGGGCCTAATGGAATCAAATTTGTTTTTTGCCTCCACGTTAAAAATAATAATAATAATTGAAACCTGTGTCACGAGAAAAGTATAGTGCTAACTGAGTGTATAGTGACTTCGGTTTCAGGCCTGTTTATATGACCTCGTTATTTCAGCAGCGGGCAGGATCGACCTGGAACTTATGAGGTGTCGTCAAAACCCACAAGAATTATTGTTATAACATGCAGCCCATTATAAACTTGAACCGACACGCTCTCCTATAACTTATTCATTTGCTGCCAGAGACTCCTTTCGCATATAATTAAGAAGTTCCAGCTTATTCAAAACTGTACCATGTTACATGCCTTGGGAAGTGTTTAATTATTTTCACACGGGCGTTAAAGGGTTAGTTAATTAAAGCGAGTCTCAGTATTATTTCGAAAATGGAATTTCATGGTTCAAAATAATAATGAAAATTGGAAGAGGGGAGGGGAGTTAGCCTCTGGGCAAGAGAACCACCCTAGATATGAGTGCCTCCCTGACATGCAATTACAATATTCAATTGATTTAGTCTCTTGAATAAAGTTTAACGATTGAAATAATTATGTTATGACTATTTCTAATTACATTCATGATGAGTTAATATTTTAATTGACTTGAAAAGTGGAAATGGGTGAACTGCCGCACTCTCTTCTTGTTTGCCACTGTTTTTTGCAATAAAAAAATCTTAAAGTGACAAATAGTAACTCACTGAGACGAACTATTACGGAAAGAAAGAAAGAAAGAAAGAAAGAAAGAAAGAAAGAAAGAAAGAAAGAAAGAAAGAAAGAAAGAAAGAAAGAAAGAAAGAAAGAAAGAAAGAAAGAAAGAAAGAAAGAAAGAAAGAAAGAAAGAAAGAAAGAAAGAAAGAAAGAAAGAAAGAAAGAAAGAAAGAAAGAAAGAAAGAAAGAAAGAAAGAAAGAAAGAAAGAAAGAAAGAAAGAAAGAAAGAAAGAAAGAAAGAAAGAAAGAAAGAAAGAAAGAAAGAAAGAAAGAAAGAAAGAAAGAAAGAAAGAAAGAAAGAAAGAAAGAAAGAAAGAAAGAAAGAAAGAAAGAAAGAAAGAAAGAAAGAAAGAAAGAAAGAAAGAAAGAAAGAAAGAAAGAAAGAAAGAAAGAAAGAAAGAAAGAAAGAAAGAAAGAAAGAAAGAAAGAAAGAAAGAAAGAAAGAAAGAAAGAAAGAAAGAAAGAAAGAAAGAAAGAAAGAAAGAAAGAAAGAAAGAAAGAAAGAAAGAAAGAAAGAAAGAAAGAAAGAAAGAAAGAAAGAAAAAAAGAAAGAAAGAAAGAAAGAAAAGAAGAAAAAAAATTTTGGTCCGGCAGCTGACGGTCGGAAAGAGTGCATTTCATTTCGTATACGGGTACCCTAGGCCTAAGCCGTCTCGGAAGTAATAATGTTGATACCATAATTTGTGCCGTTAATGTTTGACCCTCCCTCATACTGTTTGCTGCCGGGATTGTTTTAGCTGAACTTCTTCCATATGGTCACCTTCCTCTCGTCAACAATTTTCAGAAGTTTCGGTGGTTTTCGAAGGGCCTTGTTATATTTAATTTTTGCGCCAAATTTTAGGATAAACTTGTGAATTTTGGCAAAATTTTCCAAATATCTTCCTCTATTTTGGCCCTTCCCTTAATCAACTTTTTAGAGAAAAAATGTTTCAGTCTCTCTTTAATAAAGTTTAACGATTGAAATAATTATGTTATGACTATTTCTAATTACATTCATGATGAGTTAATATTTTAATTGACTTGAAAAGTGGAAATGGGTGAACTGCCGCACTCTCTTCTTGTTTGCCACTGTTTTTTGCAATAAAAAAATCTTAAAGTGACCAAATAGTAACTCACTGAGACGAACTATTACGGAAAGAGGACCGATACAAGTTCTTAAATTTAACGTCCCAGTTCGCACTACTGTTCCGCGAGTAAGTCAAAAGTTCGTATGCCCTCGAAGCTGTGATCCGACAACTTCTTTCCTTCGTCCAAGTCCCAGAACCTGCAAGAAAAACGTACAGTGACACAAAAAGAGAAAGTGAATGTTCTCCAATAAACAGTGAAAAAGATTACTTACTCGTTTGACCCAGCGTGTTTACGAAAATGTCACACGCGCTGTCCGAGCAAGTGCTACCTTTTCATTGAAAAACTCAACCTCCTTCTTGGACATAAAGGTAGTAAAGTTCGAGACACAAAAAGGCAGAGAGGACGCGGCGTCCCATCTTTCCTGGAGGCGAAGAAAAAGCGCACGAGCCTCGTGGGCCACCGTCTCCTTGGCGTGCAGGAGAGAGGCTTCTGAGCCTAATTGACGCATTTTAGGTTTCAAGTACACACTGGGGAAATTTGGCGAGGGAAAAGTACCTGGGCAGGCAGACAACAGCGTTTGTAAGTGGTCTGCCCGGCGAACTTGGTTGAAAGGTAGGGTCTTCGTAGACAGATGGCAAGTTTGGTCAACAGGAACAGGGGTGTATAAGTCCTTCCCTAGTTTCCGTGCCTTACCCCACTGTTGCTTCATCGGTGGAACTCAAGTCCTCCAGATCTGCTATACCGGCTCTTAAAAACAACAAAATAGGCGTTTGAATCAAGGAATTATTAAACTTAATCAAAATAATAATCATTACCGGTGAACCTTCAGCAATACCGCAACGATATGCATGCATTTTGATGAGTTGCCAGCCGTGCATGAACAGTTGGCTTCCACGATCTTCTCTTCGTTGTTTACGGTGACATTGATCTCGTAATGAGGAGGACCCGACAAAATGACTGCTCTGAAGACAGAGTCCGAATATATCGTTTTCTCAGTCGTTCTGTTCACACTTCCGAGCAAAACGATGTGACCCGCACTTAACACTGCATCGCCCTGCTTAAACGCGTTAGTCCTGTCCTTGCCGATAAAGTCAATAATGCTTAGCAAGAATGTCATGATGATGAAAACACGAAAACTCAATAATTAAAAGAAGTATTGTTTTCCACGAGCGAACACGCCTCTAGCCTAACACAACAAATCGTCTATAAAGAAAAGAATTAACAAAATCTCGAATTAAACTCGCGCACAATAACGTCAAAACCCTAAAGTATCCACTTCGAAGACTATTTCGTCGAAAAAAGGCCTTAAATGAATAAATTTTAAGAAAATTCTGGAAGTCGACCTCGTGGTCCGTTGACAATGACATGCACTGATAATTTTGATCCTAACTATATTCCCCCTCTCACTCTACTACCGCAGCGAGCTCTCTAGGAGCTGAACGGGGTCTATATTAGCTCAGGCAGGCAAATAACTTTAGCCTGAAGTATTCTCAGGTGAATGGAAAATAAACGAACATGAGATTTGTGTTTAATTGGAAAGAAAGCAAGAAAGAAAGAAAGAAAAGAAGAAAAAAAATTTTGGTCCGGCAGCTGACGGTCGGAAAGAGTGCATTTCATTTCGTATACGGGTACCCTAGGCCTAAGCCGTCTCGGAAGTAATAATGTTGATACCATAATTTGTGCCGTTAATGTTTGACCCTCCCTCATACTGTTTGCTGCCGGGATTGTTTTAGCTGAACTTCTTCCCATATGGTCACCTTCCTCTCGTCAACAATTTTCAGAAGTTTCGGTGGTTTTCGAAGGGCCTTGTTATATTTAATTTTTGCGCCAAATTTTAGGATAAACTTGTGAATTTTGGCAAAATTTTCCAAATATCTTCCTCTATTTTGGCCCTTCCCTTAATCAACTTTTTAGAGAAAAAATGTTTATCGAAGGCCTTGATACATTAGATTTTTTAAATGAATTTCGGAGCGCTGGGATAAACGAGTGCCGTTTGGCGATTTTAAAAAATTGCCTCCCTTATCATTGCCCTCCCTTGAATTTCTTATACATATCTATAGTAATTTATGGTGTTGGTTGCATTACATTCTTGAACCAAATCATAATGTGGTTGGATAAACGTGTGAATTTTAGCGATTTTTTTGAAATCTCATCGCTCATTTTACCCTCTCCCAACCATGCACTTGAAATTTTTCGAGAAATCTCGACGGTAATCTGGGGCTTTTGTTAAACTGAATTTTTAACAATTTTTTAAACAAGAAAATGGTCATAAATTTTAGCGTTTTCTCCCTTCTACTTTTTTGATAAATACCGATGGCAATCGAGCACTTTTGTTACATTGAATTTGGGAGCGCTAAGATGAACTAGTGAATTTTAACGCGATTTTTACAACCCCCTCCCCCTTTACTTTTTCAAAAAATTAAAATGGGAATCAAAGACATCTCGGAACTCTGGTAGAAATTAATTTAGCGGAACGAGATTTGGCCCAAAAATCAGTAGTCATAAGACCTCGGTCGGGTTAGCATTTGGGCCAAATCGGTCGAGGTGGAGAGGGGGAAAATAGGGATTGAAATGGTCAAAAAATCACTTTAAAACACCAGTTAATTCTATAAGCATCATATTCGGCACGAATACTCCATGTTCGTGAAATAAATAACTTTTATTCCTTTGCTCGCTCTCCTTCTGTTGAGATGCTGCTAATACAAAACTATCATCCAGCTTACTTCCTAAAGGCCATACGATTTTTCTAAACTGAAGTAATTAATTGACCCTTCCTGTGCTGACCCTCCTTCGGGGTTTTCTTCTCTTACAGTACATTTCATTTTGAAAAATGCACTATTTGGTCTCGTCGTGATTGTGGCAAACAAGGGTCATGGCATGTATTTTTCATGTTTCAGAACCTGTAGAACACGAATTCATTGGTCTTCGGAATTCTTTTATTTATATATAGATGATAGCTTGTAGCTGTAGCTGATTGATGATAGCTTTGCATTAGCGGCATCTCAACAGAAGGAGAGCGAGCAAAGGAATAAAAGTTATTCTTATTCATTTAGCGAACCCGCCACATCTTCGGAGCACTGTGTCTTCCAGGGACTTTTCTAGCGCATTCGGCACCCCTAGGGGAAACCCACTACAATCGGAAGGCGCCAATTTGCCCCTTTAAACTGACTGGTTACTGATTAGCATTAAACCTGAACAAAATTATCAAGAAATTTCTGACGAAAAACAGATTTTCCAATGGAAAATGGCCATTTTGTCGTAAGTCGCTTC
Organism: Corythucha ciliata; assembly: GCA_038030265.1. Classification (NCBI taxonomy): domain Eukaryota; kingdom Metazoa; phylum Arthropoda; class Insecta; order Hemiptera; family Tingidae; genus Corythucha; species Corythucha ciliata. Next base: position 26,914,053 of record CM075942.1, on the reverse strand, counting down.
ACAGCTATGGAGAAAAAACGCTAATTCACGGCTAAAATTGAGTGAAATAGCTCATTTACTGCTTAAATTCAGAAAAGCGCTCATTGGCACATTGACAGCTAAAATTGATAAAACGTCAATTCGCGGTTAAAATGTACGGCTCCAGAGCTGAATTTTATGCAAATGGAAAACGCCATAAATATCCTGAAAATTGCAAGTTTTTGGTCTTGACTTTCGTGAAATTACAAGTTTCGGGGATTTTTTTTAGAGGTCGCGGACCCACTCAGCCGCGGCAGCATCCAAAGCCCGTCAAATATAGCCATGAAATTACATGACACGGAGCTAAAAATCTGAGGAATTTTCAGTTTTTAGTCTAATCATCGGTGAAACTGCAAAAAGTTTCTGGTAGGTGTTCTGGGCAGACTGAGTGGAATACAGTGGACGAGGTCGACTGGTGGTATGATAGGATACCTGGGGGGATCAGGAGGACCAGGAGCGGAGCTCCAAACAACGTTCAAGCTTCAAGACTACACGAGAACACAAAAACTCGAAAAAAAAGAAGAATGAAATTCGCCAGCCACTTACCAACGGCTATAAGACAAATCCGACCACGTGTCTACTGAGCGGACAACGGCAATTCTTGGCAGCGACGACAAGCCCGACGTTGATTTTTGCGGAACACAAGAGTACAAAACAAAATTCGCGAACAGTACAACAAAAAACGGCGCGACAGACAAAATGAATATTCCGAAAGGACAAAAAATTGAAAAAAAAAAAGGAAAACGTGGGCCCACTCGCGCGATTCCGTAAAGAGAGAGGTTGTGAATTTTTTTTTTTTTTCTTCGCGACGCGACATGAGTTCTTCAGTATTGCCGACACAAAAAAATGAAATAAACATAAAATTTTGGACAGGAAGGGAGTTCGGTGGGGAAAAAACGGACGAATCTTGAACATGCTCCCCCCGCTGAAGCGACTAGCTTCAGGACGACTCGGTTGTAGACGATGGGAGTGGCGCCAGTTTGACGCATGGTCGCTTGTATATTTTATGCACGATGGATCCGTTGCTGTGGAATGGAACCTTAACCGACGCAACTCGTACGATGCCATCTTTTCCTGGGTGGGTGTCGACAACTCGGCCAATTCGCCAACGCAATGGAGAGGTATCGGAATCTTTTATAATTACCACTTAACCTACATCCAAACTCAGTTCAGGGTGGCGCCATTTTGGACGCTGTTGTAGAGAAGTCAAGTACTCGGTATTCCAGATGCGCCAGAACCGTTGCTGTATGTGATTCACCAACTGCCATCGTTTCGGGTGTTGATATTTTGAATTTCGACTGATTCTTGTGGAAGAGCGGTGAGCGGCTGGAAGACGAGAAAGTGGCCCGGAGTTAGGATAGCAAAGTCGTCGGGATCGTCACTGATGGCGACCATGGGCCTGGAATTGATGCACGCTTCGATTTAAGCGAGAACAGTGTTGTACTCTTCATAGGTGAGGATGCTGAGACCTATAATTTTGGAAAGATGGGGTTTTACCGATCTAACGAGAGCTTCATGCAATCCTCCAAAATGAGGCGATGAAGGAGGCTGAAAATGCCACCTGACTCCTTTGGCCGAGAGAGAGTCAGCGACTTCATCGGAAGTGATAGTAGTCGTAACTAGTTTTCGAATTTGTTTTTCCGCGCCAACGAAGTTGGTGCCGTTGTCTGAAAATACGTCGCTAGGTAAGCCTCTTCGAGAGGCGAATCGATCTAGGGCGGCCGAAAACGTTTGAGAAGTCAAGTCCGAAACAAATTCGAGGTGGGCTGCTTTGACAACGCCGCAGACAAAACAGACGATGTAGCCTTTTGTTATTGGGGCACGTCTAAGTTTTGAAGCCTTGGCGGAGAATGGTCCGGCAAGATCGACCGACACTTTTGAAAATGGTCGTGCTTGTTGAACTCGATGGGGCGGTAGATTACCCATCAGGGGCGAGCAAAATTTTGGGCGCAACTTGTAACACGTAGTGCACCGAAAAACAACGGAACGGGCCACTTGACGCCCAGACAAAATCCAATATCGTGTACGGACCGCTGTTAGTAATGCCGAGGTTCCTAAATGTCCAAATAAAACATGATAAAATCGGATCACAAGGACTGACAGATGGGATTTTGTCGGAAGAAGGATGGGATGTTTGGTGTCATCCCTCAAATTTGAAGCGTCAAGGCGTCCTCCGACGCGCAGAATACCTTTTTCGTCCAGGAAGGGAGTGAAACGAGACAATTCTTTGGACACACGATTTCCCTTTGCAATATTGTCGATATCCTTCTGAAAATGATTGGACTGAATGACTTTAATCCAATAACAAAGAGCGTGGTTGAGCTCGGTCGACGTCAGGGGCCCTTTGATCTTCTATTAACTGGGGTGCATGCTCTGAAACAATAAGCTGTTATTCTTTGGAGCCGAATCATCGAAGAATTTCGCTCCAACAATAAAATTAATGAAGACTGTTTGATGTTTTCGTTGCAATGGTTATTCGAGAAGAGGGATACGGTAGACTTTTTCCTCAACTCTAGGGTCTTTTCGTCGAATTTGGTAGTTGAAAGGTAATGAGACTGTGGCCAGATCGGTCACGACGATATATATAGCGCCGGCGTAAGCTTCCTGTGACGCGTCGGCGAAGCAATGCAAAGAGTACCTGCGCAATGAATTCGAGTAGCAATAAAATCGAGAGATACTAAGGTTTGACAAACTTAGGAATTCATTTTTAATCGAAACCCAACGATTGAAAAATGTTGATGGCAGGTGATCGTCCCAATCTAAATTTTGCTGCCAGTTCTTTTAGGAATATCTTGGCTTGTAGAATACAGGGCGCCAATAATCCCAACGGATCGAAAATTTTTGCTAGTGTTGAAAGCACGCCTCGTTTTGTAAGGGGACTGTCGCTTTCTGAGGTTTTATATTCCAAAACATGCCGTACCTGCGAGTACCTTCAAAAACGTATCTACGTCGAAAGTAACGTCTGACTGGAGGGCTTGAACTTCAGCGTCGATGCCATCTAGAACGAGAGGATGATTACCACACCATTTTCTCATTTCAAACCCACCAAATGCAAGCAGCTCCTTCAATTGCTGCATGAGGGTGCGAGCTGAATCAACGTCTTGACAGGAAATCAAGAGGTCTTCGACGTACAAAATTACAAATTGCGCAAGAGAGCGTTCGAGGCCAATGGAAAATGCTCTCCGTTGTCGTTAACTAGTTGTTGCAGGGTTCTAATCACCAAATAGGGCGAACAGGTGATTCCGAATACCAGTGACGTCATTTGGTAGGTTCCGAGGGGCTCGTCGGACGAAAAACACCATAAGACTTGTTGAAATACCTGGTCATCGGGTTGAACTCGAACCTGACAAAACATTTTTCTGATGTCGCCAGTTAACACAACGGGTTCAAGACGAAAGAGAAGGAGAATCTCAACGATTTCCTTTTGCAATTTGGGACCAGAGTATACAAGGTATCGTTTAGGGAACGGCCATTTTCCGTTCTACTGGCCGCGTCAAATACGACCCGAAGCTTTGTAGTAGTGCTGTCCTCCTTGGTAACCCCGTGGTGAGGCAAGAAATATCCCGGGGCGGAGAAACTGTCCTTTTCTGATATTTTTTTCAGATGACCCTCTTCGACGTAGGCCTTTTTGGTGGTAATCGGTCTTCAGCTTAAGTTGTTCCTTTTCTAAGCGTTTTTCTAGCGACAAGAAACGATTTTTGGCGTTATTTTTGGAGGCACCTAGTATAGGCTCACCTGGCTTGAACATGAGGGGTACGGATTACCGACCGTCGTCTAAGCGCCGAGTTTCTTTGAAAAAGAGGTTTTCGCAGTAGGTGTCTTCTGGTCGTATAGATTTAGATTCTGGGACCTGGTCGAGTTGCCACAGGGATTCGGCGACTTTGTCCAAAGTGACGTTAAGAGCCTGAAGTTCGACATTCGAGGCAGAATTCGGGATGGAATCAGCAAGCGAGAAAAAAGAGTTGGACTGTGCCGGCCCGATGAGTGCCCATCCGAAAACTGTTTCCATTGCCATAGGAGGGGCGGGTGGACCGTACCTACGACCGTCGAGAAGGATTTGGGGAAAGTAATCGGCCCCAATTAAAAGGGAAACGACACGAGGCTCGGCGAATGACGGATCTCCCAGGGGTATGTCCCGTATATGTGACCACATTTTTGTCGTTGGAGTGGTCGAAGGAAGAGGTCCGGAGATTCGTTCAATACAGTGACATTGGCATACCAAAGAAGGTTTGTCGACGCCAGGAGGCGAACGAAAAAATTTAGTCGAATCCAAGGTAGTAGTGACTTCTTCGTTCGAAATGCCTTTAATGCACATTTTGGTGGGTGAGCGAGGGAGACCGAGTTCATTCGCAAACGAATCTAGGACGAAAGATGCTTGGCTGCCGCTGTCGAGTTGGGCACGAACTTGGTGTTTTTTCTCACGGTAATGGACCGTCACCAGGACGGTTGACAACAAAACAACGGATGTTGTAGACGACGAAAACAGTGAAGAAACGTTGGATGATTCTGAAGGTATGGCTACGTTCGAGCTAGACGGTTCGGCTTTGGGGTCACTGGCTGTTTGAAAATTGAGTAGGGAATGATGCCGCGCGCCACACGACCGACAGAGGAACTGGCTGGAACATTCGTTCAACCTATGAGTTCTGCCGAGACAATTAAGGCACAAATTACTCTTTTTTACAAGGGTGAACCGGTCTCGAGGCCTCATTTTTAGGAATTTGCTGCACTGACGAAGACTATGGGAATTGTTGGCGTAAGCAGGGCATTTCTTTTCCTCCTCGTTAAGAAAAACTTGTTTGGTTCGAGCGGTCGAAGCCTGAGGGCTGAAACTAGATTTTTGGGACCGAGGTGAAGGGGTTGAACCGTATAATTCCGACGTTTGGAGGGATCGAATTCGAGTTTATAGAAACGAGATCAATTGGTTATACGAGGGATACAATTTTTCGTTGTTGCTTTCGAAAAGTTCTCGAGATTTGGGGTCAACCTTCTGTAAAATTACTGAAGTGAGTACAAAGTCCCACTGGTCCACAGCAGCTCCAGAGCCTTGAGAGCGTTGACAGTTGATTTTATTGTGGTCAAAAACGTGTCTAAAGACGACGTATCCGCTTGTACTGACGGATGATTAAGGATTCTGTTCCAATTCGACGTAGCGATAGCCCTGGGTTGGTCGTACTGGCTGACCAGAGTGCTCCAACCAATTTCGAAATTTTTCTCTTCTAGTGTTAACGATTGGATGATGCTCAGCGCCTCACCTTTAACAGTTGAACGCAGGTAATGGAGGAGTTCGATGTTCGAGAGCTGTTGGTTGTCGATGACTAACGCCGTGAAATGGCTTTATAATTTACCCATTCGTCGAAGTTTTTTGGGTCAAAACAGGGGAGTTCAATTCGAGGAAGCTTGTGATGCGACGAAGTCTCCATGAGAGACAAGCGAGACGAGCTGTGATGACTCGGGGCGAGGGCGTTCGTTTGAACTTCCTGTAACTGCAAACTTTCGGACGACGAAGAGCCGCTTGTCTGAGCAGACTGAAACCGAGACTCGACCTCAAGCTTTGACTCACAAGTCAAAGAAAGCGACGTAAATCTGTCGAGGAGTTGATAGACGGCGTCGTCTGACGCGCCTGCGGGCCTTGCATCAGGGTCTGACGCAAGTATTTCGAATACCTGAGCTTCGAGGTTCGACTTCAGCTCCAAAACGTTGCTGACTTCGAGAGAATCCTTCCCTACGATCGGCTCTTGGCGACTACATCGAAACTTCAATTGGGCGAGGATGTTTCGGGCCCGAGCGACGTCCATTTTCGAAAGAAAATATAGATCAACGTGGAGGACCAAATGTTCTGAGCAGACTGAGTGGAATACAGTGGACGAGGTCGACTGGTGGTATGACAGGATACCTGGGGGGATCAGGAGGACCAGGAGCGGAGCTTCAAACAACGTCAAGCTTCAAGACTACACTAGAACACAAAAACTCGAAAAAAAAAGAAGAATGAAATTCGCCAGCCACTTACCAACGGCTATAAGACAAATCGGACCACGTGTCTACTGAGCAAAACAAAAATCGCGAACAGTACAACAAAAAACGGCGCGACAGACAAAATGAATATTCCGAAAAGACAAAAAATTGAAAAAAAAAAAAAAAAAAAAGGAAAACGTGGGCCCACTCGCGCGATTCCGTAAAGAGAGAGGTTGTGTATTTTTTTTTTTTTTTTTTTTTTTTTTTTTCGCGACGCGACATGAGTTCTTCAGTATTGCCAACACAAAAAAATGAAATAAACATAAAATTTTGGACAGGAAGGAGTTCGGTGGGGGAAAAACGGACGAATCTTGAACAGTAGGCATTTATTCTCGTGAATCTGCCAGTTTCTGGTCTTTATTTCCGCGAAATTTCGGGCATCTTTTTCTTGGAGACCGTGGAGTCCGGGATAGCCGACCACGACGAGTGCCCAAACTCTCCACAAGAATGCTAGAAAATTACACTATTTTGAAAGCAACTATCCGCGTAATTGGAATTTTTCTGGCTGAATAATCGCAATATTGTGAGTTTCACATCGGGTGGTAATTTAAGCGAAATTTTAAGGTTTTGCCAATAACCAGTAAGCTTTCGGGGTGTTGTCTCCTTCAAAAAACAATTTCGCGAGCTTTCCCATATTCAAAAATCCAATTACTCCCGTATTCCCATATTAAAAATCCAATTATTAATGTCGTATCGTATCGCCAACCGAAAAATCTAAAAACAAAAACGCTGCAAATTTTACACGTGGGTTTATTATTCGTGAATGTAGCCAGATTCGGCTTGAAATTATATGAAAATCGACACCCCACACCCCTATGATCTCAAAACCATTGAAAATCTCCATTTTGGACCCACTTTTGGCCCATAAAAACCCAGTGAGTTAGTTGATCAAACTGATCAGATGTTAGGACCAACTAGAATCCCAAATGGAGCCTATGTGCGAAAGAACGAGATTTTTCGAGCAGTCCTAGGGCAATATATGGCCCGGACGGCGTACGGCCGACGGACATTGCAGAAATCGAATCTAGACACAGAAAAAGGGGGTTGTGTGGTGGTGTGAGGGTGGGTTGTAAAAAATTGTTCCTGGCCGAAAACATAAGGAACGAAAACATAGGTGTTTATTATTCAGAGTGAAAAATAAACCAAAACTACATTTTGATGCCTTGGTACCTAGTACGGTGCAATTAGAAAAAAAAACGGCCCAATCTCAACATCCAAAGTGAAAGTTTCCCTTCAACGCCAAATTATTCCTCACAACCCACATATTCATTGGTAAAAGGTTCGATCACTTGGAGCTATGGGTTTGGGTGGGAGGGGGTAATAAGTTAGTAAATTCTTATTTTGTTCCAGTATTTCTCAAATGTTTCGAAATCTTTGAAGTTTATCGTGAAAATGAGCATTTACAAAAATAATCTTCATCAAATTGCCCACAAAAATGATCCCCGCGATAATGTTACTTGAGTGAACGGTTCGAGAGTTACGGCGGGTGTAGTAGTAAACATTTTCCGTATTTCGACGTTTTCTGTCGAAACAACTGGCATAAGAAAGCTTTTTGTTTTTTGCATGATTGAGTTTTGTAAAATCAAATTGCAATTGAAGTGGACGGTAGAATGTTAATAGTATGCACTTCAAGGGACAACAACCTCCCCCTCCTTCACAAGGGGCGCTACTTTTGAAGGGATAATAGGCTTTTATATGCCTAGCCATAAACACAGAGTGGATCCGTATTGCTATGACACAAAATTTTGGGTGAAACTACGTCTACATCCGAGTACAACGCCACTTCCGGACGGGTTCTATCGAGATCCATTCAAGATTTATGATTTTTTTTTTCGTTAAAGGAAATTACGGCAATCGCTTTGAAAAATCCCAGATTTCTCGGCTTACTTTACACTTGATCCAATTCTTGATGACATTTTCAGAATCTACGGACAATTTAGGTTAAGACAGAGGCCATTTCATTGCTTGAAATGATCGTCAAATCCTAAAAATCTGGCCTTTTGTCGTAGATTCGCGTAAATTCCACAATAAGTACGCTTACCAAAAGATTGCTGTACCCAAACGGCTTTCTCCACAGACTTGCGATGCATGACAAAAACGTCCCCATATTATCAGCTTTTTTATGGTGTATTCACATATCATGTTACCACTGACGTTTCTCGACGAATATCGTGAGCGATTGTTATTCATTCTGTAGAAAAATGCGTTTCTGTGCATTCTCGCGATATTATCGGAGGAAATTTCAGGGGTGCCGTTAAATGTGAATACGCCATGACAAACTCTAGAAAGTAAGGGACGTTTTTTTGGAGCATCGTTAGTGTGTGGAAAAACCCGTTTGGATACAGCAATGTTTTGGAAAACGTACGATTTATGGAGTTTACGTGAATCTATGACAAAAGGCCAAATTTCTAGGAGTTGAAGATGATTTCAAGCAATGAAATGGCCTCTATCTCACATGAAATTTTCCATACTTCCCGAAACTGCCATCAATGTTTGGATCAGGTGCGATATAAGCCGAGAAATCGCGGATCTTTGAACGAAATTGCCCTGTTTTTGCATCATAAAGAAAAAAATCTTAAACCAGGAATGGCTCGAGATAGGACACCTCCGGAGGTGGCATTGTACTCGGCTTTAGACGTGGTTTCACCCAAAATGTTGTATCTGAGTAACACGGATCCACCTTGTGTATATGGCCTAGGCCAAAGGAAGCCTATTATCCCTTAAAAAGTAACGCCCCTTGAGAAGAAGAGAAGGTTTTTGTCCCACCAAGGGCATATTACTAACATTCTGCAGTCCACCGAAATTGCAATTTGATTTTACAAAAGAAAATCGTGCAAACAAAAAAAAGTTTCCTAATGCCAGTTTTTTCGACAGAAAACGTCGAAATACGGAAAATGTTTACTACTACACCCGCCGTAACTCTCGAACCGTTCACTCAAGTAAGATTATCTCGGGGATCATTTTTGTGGGCAATTTGATGAAGATTATTTTTGTAAACGCTCATTTTCACGCTGAACCTCATAGATTTCGAAATATTTGAGAAATACTGGAACAAAATAAGAATTCACTTGGTTATTACCCCCTCCCACCCAAACCCATAGCTCCAAATCGTGGAACTTTTTACGAATCAATATGTGGGGAGGGGAACAACCCACATATGTTGATGTGGGTTGGTGGGGTGTGTGAGGAACAATTTGGCGTTGAAGGGAAACTTTCACTTTGGATGTTGGGGTTCAGGTCTAATTGCACCGTACTAACCCTGTTTATATCACCAGTTGAACTGTTCACCGTAAACTAGTTCATATGTCAAGATGAAAGAGTGCTGTCAAGTGGAGTTCACAGTCTCATTCAGATGCTTGTTTCACAGGTTATCCACAGCCTCAGTACAAATGGTTTAAAGATGGCGTTGAACTGTCAGACTTTACCACAGAACACTTTCATCGAATTGTTAACACCCGAAGGGAGGATGGTGGCATTTACCAATGCATGGCAAAAAACGACGTTGGTGCAATACTTAGTAAAAAAATTGAAATCACCGTCGCTTGTGAGTCCCTTGTTTTTAAATTTTAAACGAAATTGAAAAAAATGAAATAAAATTTGTTGAATCGCATGGTTTCTTTTACAATTAAGACATGGGTGTCTTCGAAGATATGTCAGTACGAACTGTCACCGTTCAATCGGGTGAGGCGGCCGTATTGGATTTACCGGCGATTTCAAGTCACCCGCCTCCTTTAGTACTATGGCAAGCAGACGATGGATCTCCGCTATACGGCAGGAACTACGCGGTTTCGTCCACAAATCAATTGATCATTCTGTCGTCGAGTCAGTCACATCAGAAGGCGTACAGGTGAGCTCACTACTCACAAAAAAAGGGGAGTAGAACATTTTAAAATTATTGTTGTGTATTCTATCATTTAAAGGGCAAGAGCCACGAATACGCAACTGGGAAAAGAGGAAAACAGCGCATTCATTAAACTGATAGTCGATGGGGATGATCCGCTTTCTGATGTGCCTCCTCAAGTTATAGTTGGCCCTCGGGATGTACACATAGTCAAGGGGCAGCTTGAAACGATTTTACATTGCGTCGTAAATGCTAGGTAAATATATGAATGTTTATTTCAAAGTTTTAAATCGTATCGTTTTCGCTAATATCAACCAACAATTAGGCCTCTTCATGAACTGGAAACCATATGGTACAAGGATGGGATTGTCATTGAAAACACTGGTGTCAAACACGCATTCAACGATCCATGGAACCGAACGTTATCTCTAGTCAACGCCAATCTCACTCACACCGGGCAGTATACCTGTCAGGCGTCGCTCAAAAGTGCCGGATACCCAGTGGTGAATGCCACCGCTTCTGTCTCTGTTCTCGGTCAGAAAATACATTTAACAGAAATTACCCGTTGTTACGAACTGTTGGGGGTTTGGGAAAAAACATTTTAACAGTATAAAATCTTGCAGAGACCCCCTCGTTCGTTGGAAGTATGAGGCCTGAGACACTGGCCGAGTACGGTTCGACCGTCGTTCTACCCTGCGAAGCCATCGGAATTCCATCGCCTAATGTATCGTGGTACCGGAATGGCTACAATGTATTATCATTTCAACAAAAAGACAGGTAAGAAACATCAACTTACAAAAAAAAATTTCCTTCTTGGTATCGAAGCAAAAAAGACTCATGACATGTGGATCTTCGGGTGTGATCTGTGCATAAGGAATTCCTGAAATAAGTCAATGAAAATTTAGAAACGAAGTAGATAGGGAAGAGTAGTCTATCAAAATGTACCAAGGTGCAATATGTCGCAAAGTGCTAACTTCTTGATAATTGAACAATTCAGTCAGCTTTCAAATGTCTAGCGTGGGATCGTGTGTATTGTGATAATGGATTCATTGTATTACGAATTTCACTGAGCACCAATAGTTGAAGAAATAGTGGAAACTTTCCTTCTTGTCGTCTGATTGACCAAGTTTTCCTTCTAAAAATGGTGTACACATTTTTCTTTATTTTTTCAAGATATAAAATCGAAGAAGACGGATCTCTTCTGATCAAAAAGTTGAAAATGGACGATACCGGTATGCTTCAATGCGTCGCAACCAACGAAGCTGGCACTGAAAGTGCCGCAACTTGGCTCAAAGTTAAAAGTAAGTGTCTTTCTTTATCGACCGCGATGTACTATCGTGAAAGATGAGCTGTAATGATTGGATTCATACCTTCACTGCTGTATTACTCTGCATTCGTTTTTGTTGTTCAATTTAATTTTCGTCGAAAATGGTACATATAAAACGTAAAAATAATTTATTTGACAGAGCAAAGGTATAGAAGATCCGAGAGGGGAGTGTACCGACTCCGAGGGTCCCCATTTAAGAAGAGTAAGACAAAAAAGACGTACAATAGTGTTTTTGAGTTTTTTTTTTTGTTTTTTTTCCACTCACTTCTTTAGTGTTTTTGTTTGATTTTTGTACTATTCCATTTTTTTCACGTTTGTGTTGTGCACTGCACGGCTTTTGCGTAATGCGTTTAAATTCTTATCTTTTATATTGGCCTACTCGTCTAGAATTCAGAGGGGGGATCCAGCATCCCCTAAAATCTGTCCATTTGTTTGGGAGACACTGCAAACAATTTAAGGGATTGCTCATTTTCCTGAATTCATTTCTCAAGTATGATTTTATAAGGAATCTGCTGCTCACATTTAGCTCTCACTTTGTTAACGACAAAGTTCCGGAATCTCCGTGGTGTGTTGTGATTGTGACCCACGCTCCCGCGGTCATGCTTGACACGGGCGGAAACAATCATCCCCCTGGCAGTGCTGTCTCCATTTTTTAAGAACTTTCAGAAGGAGATGGAAATCGGAAAGTACCAGAACGAAGAAATCACATTGGATTTGGAATAAAACTTGCAACACACGACCCTCTTCCTTCACAGCCACAGTGTTGTGGTATGAAAATTCTTTGGACAGTCTATTCGTGGTGACGTCGTGGCCATATATAATTGATTAAAGGCGTGACCATGGCCAGGCGCCCGAAAAACTACCTCAAGAAAGACATTTTATGAGATAATGGAGGGCCTTTCCTATGATTCAAAATTGTATGTGGGAAAGAGCCTGTTCCATGAGCTTAAATAATAAATACTTGGGAAAAAAACGAATTCCTAACAAAGAAACATGTCGGAAGGGGATTGAGGAACAAGAGAACGCAAAGTACCTATTGTACCTAAGATGCTCTCAGCACTTTCCGTATGCAATTATTCTTTGCATGTCAATGAATTCGCGCCTTTTTCCCCATAATAAGCCATTCGAGAGTAATCTATTCGAAAACAGCTAGTTCTTCTAGTAAATCGTAGCCTCTGAAATCGAATAGTTAGCTGCCATACTAGACACTAAATATATTTAACTTGATATCTTATATTTGTATCCCTCAGCTTCTGCGCCTGTTATGGAAACCCCTCCACAAAATGCCACTGTTCTCGACGGCAAGGACGTCATTATGATTTGCCGAGTGGCAGGCTCTCCAATTCCGAATACCACTTGGATTTACGCTGGTGCGTTAATATCATTGCTTTTTTTCCCTCCGGTTTCTCCTATTTTGAAATTGCATCCTGAAATATTTTCTAGACAACCAAGTTGTAGGAGTCACAGGACGTATTCAGGTTCTAGAATCTGGGGATTTACTTATTGCGGCCGTCAAAGAGACAGACGCAGGGAAATATACTTGCGTTAGAGGCAACGAGGCTGGAAAAGTCGAAGCGACGGGGTATCTAACTGTTCTAGGTAACCCCCCCCCCCACACACTCTAAAACCCTCCTATACGAGCAATCAGCTACTGATTTCTTGAACTCTCAGTTCGAACCCAGATAATACAGCCTCCGGCTGATACGAAAGTCTTGCTAGGCAATACAGCAACTCTTCAGTGTAGAGTATCAAGTGATCCTTCAGTTCCGTATCAAATTGACTGGTTTCATAATACAAAGTAGGTTGTTATAGTAAAGCATGTTGTTTTAATTTAGTTTTACTTATTTGTATTATTTATTTCTGCAGACCCGTTGGCGTTGGCAGTCAAAGGGTACGAGTTGGTGGTGACGGTACTTTAACTATCAGTGCAGTTAGAGCTGCTGACGTTGGTGATTACATGTGCATGTTAAGCTCTGCCGGAGGCAATGAAACGAGAACTGCTCGATTGAGCGTTATTGGTAGATGTGTTGAGGTGTAGTTATTTTCCTTGTGAAGTGTTTCTGATGATTTTTCGCTCTTCTAGAACTTCCCTACCCAGTACTGAATGTTAAAGCTGTCCGGGACAGTCAACGAATGGTAAACATATCCTGGACCCCAGCATTTGATGGGAACAGCCCTATTACAAAATACGTTATTCAACGACGTGAAGTATCCGATTTCGGTACGTTTGACTGTCGTTGTTTATTGGAAATATTTAATTTATAAATCGTAACCTTGGATTCTGGTTCATTAACAGGACTGATAGCCGACCCTCTCTTAAACTGGGTGACTGAAGACAAGAACGTGTCGGGGCAGGCCCGGTCGACTGTTCTGAATAACCTCAAAGCGGCAGCGTCGTATCAGTTCAGAGTCTCAGCTGTCAACAGTGTTGGAGAAGGCCCAGCATCGGACCCAAGCAACATTGTGTCTCTGCCCCAAGAACGTAAGCCCTAGGCATGGCTCTAGATGAAAATTGTCTCCTTCATTAATTCGAACTTTTAGCACCCTCGGGTCCACCTCTTGGTTTTGCTGGATCGGCTCGTTCCTCGTCTGAAATTATCACTCAGTGGCAACCACCGCTAGAGGAGCACAGAAACGGGCAAATTCTGGGATATATCATACGTTACAGGCTATTTGGTTATAATTTGAGCCCTTGGACGACTCATAACGTTACGAACGAAGTAAACACTCGTTTACTTTTCCCTGCTTGTGTTCACTTTTTAAAATTGTGTTTAATTTCTCAGGCGCAGAGGAATTTTTTGATACAGGATTTAATTACTTGGAAGGACTACATCCTACAAATCGCTGCTTACAACAATAAAGGTGTTGGCGTTTTTAGTGACGGAATAAAAATTAAGACGAAGGAAGGAGGTAAGTTATCTCCGCTCAGATTTTTATCGTTGGTATAAGCAAAGTTAACGTATGATCCTTTTTTTCCATTTCAAGTTCCGGAAGCCCCTCCAGTGAACGTCCGCGTGTCCGCTGTTAATTCAACTGCGGTTAAGGTCTCATGGAAACCGCCCAACCCTCAGAAAATCAACGGCATAAACCAAGGGTATAAAATCCAGGCGTTTCAAAATGGTAGTGTAGTCCGAACGATGACAGTGCCACCAAGTTTGCTTGACCCTCTCGAAGAGCAAAGAGCCGTGCTGACAGGTCTAGACAAGTACTCCGAGTATAACATCACCGTTCTCTGTTTCACCGATCCTGGTGACGGTGTACAGAGCCCTCAAGCTTATGTTCGAACTCATGAAGATGGTATGTCTTCACATTTTACAAAATGCATTTGGATGTGTGCTATGTTTTCTGACCAATTTTATTTGTACTCACATTTGACTCTTTCTACAGTTCCAGATGAAGTGAAGAGCCTTCAGTTCGAAGACATATCGGACAGGGCCGTAACCGTCGTGTGGAGCCCTCCTGTTCACATCAATGGTCTATTGACTGGTTACGAGCTGAGGTATAATGTCAGGGACCAGCCGGAAACGCTACGAGTCGAATGTCTTCCGTCAAATTCGACAAGTATTAAAATTGATCAACTCCAGGTTAGTCTGTTAGAAACCTTTCCTCGAAAATTGCAGTTTTTAGACAATCAAATTTACAACGTGTTCTCTGGTTTTTTATAAGGCTACGACGCATTACAAATTCTCCGTGGGCGCTCGGTCCAGCGTTGGACTCGGTAAAGTTCGAGAGGCGACCATACAATCTGGGGTCGAACCGGTTCTTCCTTCACCTCCTACCAAGCTGGCTGTCACAAATATCGAGCCATTTTCTGTCGTCCTCCAATTCACGCCCGGTTTTGATGGGAACAGCTCCATTACGAAATACACCGTAGAGGTATTTTTTTTTCTTAACGGTTCACGTGTGTTGCTGTTGTGGCAACGTAGTTTTGTTGCTTTTAGGCCAAAACAGCGAGAAATTCTAGTTGGTTCGTCCTTCAAGAGGTACTTCACCCTGAGGGACCAAGTACAATTACAGTCAGAGGGTTGACACCTTTCACAATGTACATGTTGAGAATTGTGGCAAGCAATGTCGTGGGAGACTCTGAACCATCCTTTCCGACAAAGGAGTTTCAAACTATTCAAGCACCACCGGCTCACCCACCGAGAAACGTTACTGTTCGCGCCATGAGTGCTACTGAGCTTAGAGTTCGATGGATTGTGAGTTCTTGAAGTCGAATAATCACTTGAGACGCTTAAGATAACATTTTTATTGTTAATTTCAATTAAGCCTCTGCAACAAGTAGAATGGTTCGGCACACCTCGGGGTTACAATATAACGTTTTCCGAAATCGGCAATGGAGCCTCTAAAAGCATCACAATCGAAGATCACACGGCTAATTCTCATATTTTAAGGAATTTAGAGGAGTTCACTCAGTATCAGATCATTATGTCAGCTTTCAACGATGTTGGCGCATCAGCTTTGAGCCCCCCAGCCTTGGAAAGAACTAGGGAATCTGGTACGGTGAACCGAATTGGTGTACTGCGGTGGGCTGACTCGTTATAATATTCCCTTAATTTGTAATTTAGTTCCTTCCTTTGGGCCGATGGATGTGGAAGCCAACACTACCTCTTCAACTACTATCGTAGTCAAGTGGGGTGACGTGCCGAGAGAGCACAGAAATGGTCAAATCGAGGGATTTAAAGTTTTCTACGGGGGAGTTCGAAATCAAGCTCCAAAAATAAAAGATATCCCCTCAAATAAAACATTCACGACTACACTCACCGAGCTTCGAAAATTCCAGATGTACAGCATTCAAGTATTAGCCTACACACGTTTGGGTGACGGCATCCTAAGTACTCCTCCTGTGACAGTGCAAACGTTTGAAGACGGTATTTACTCAGTTAACGTGACTTCATAATTGTGTGTATAATCCTAATTTGATAATGTAGTTCCTGGCCCTCCGTCAAATGTTTCGTTCCCTGATGTGTCTCTAACGACGGCTCGAATCATCTGGGATGAGCCTGATGAGCCCAATGGGGAAATAATCGCGTACCGAATCACGTACAGAATTCAACAAAATACGGTAGTCGCGACTTCCACCACTAATTATTCTAGAGAATTTACGCCGTCTGATCGAACATACAGGTAAGAGTTACATTCAGATGAATCTATGAAAGGAATTTTCCATCATGAACCTTGACAGGGTGACTGAGCTTGAAGCCGAGCAGTATTACATATTTGCGGTCAACGCTCAAACTCGATTAGGTTGGGGGAAATCCGCCGTCGTATCGGTATACACGACGAACAACCGTGACGCACCTGAGCCACCATCAAAGCCTCAGATCTCTCGAAGTCAATTGCAAGCTACTCAGATTACGTTCAGCTGGACTCCAGGTCGTGATGGTTACGCGCCACTGAGGTACGTTTGAAATGAAATAAAACGTGTTAGCCCCCTGACAGACGAGGCATCCCGGGTGGCGTGTTTCATATATACCCGTGAAGTCGTGCCACCTCACAGCCTCGATTCAAACTCGATCGAGTGGCCCAGGTGGCATCGTCTGTCAGGGCCCTTAATAGTAAAAAGTATTTTGGTTACCTCGGGACTTAATTATTGCTTTATTGTCCTATAAAAGGAAGGCGACATCTTTTTCATAACTTACGCGTCAACCCCACAATTTCTGTGCCAAAATATGTTGGATTTTAAGCAGTCATTCTTAATTTTCAGGTATTACACGGTAGAAGTTTCGGAAGGTGTCGGACCTTGGATTGGGTTGGTCAACCGTTTAGACCCTCAAGTTACATCCTACACAGCTACAAAACTGAAACCGTTCACGTTGTACCGATTTAGGATTCAAGCCACTAATGACATTGGGCCTAGTGGCTGGAGTCTTGAGAGCGCTCAAGTTCGGACGCTTCCTGCCGGTATTTTTCGCGATTGACTCGATCATCTACTGGATTTACTATTTACTGGATTTCTTTCAGCTCCCAGTCGTGCCGTTTCTGGCGTTCGAGTTGTACCTACTACTACAACAAGCGTTGAAGTTCACTGGCTTCCGATCCCTCCGGCGTTTTGGAGTGGCGACGAGCAAACAGCCGGCTATCGCATAATGTTTCAGCCATTGTCTGACTTCCCGACTTCGCTACAAGCGACTCCTAAACAAGAAGTCCAGGGACCTAAGGCTAGTTTTTTTTAAATTCTTTTCTTCACGCACTTGTTTTATCTATTTATCTAAATACCCATTTTTCCTATATAACTCAGGCCAATCAAGTAGTACTTACCGATCTGACGCGGGATCATAACTACGAGATAGTTGTAGCAGCATTCAACGCTCAAGGTGTGGGACCACCTAGCACGCCGGTCACAGTTTATGTTGGCGAAGCAGTTCCGACTGGCCAGCCTCTTTGGGTGAACGCAACGCCTGTGAGTCCCACTGAAATACGCGTCTCGTGGTCTCCACCCCAGAGTAGCATGCAAAATGGTGATCTTTTGGGATACAAGGTAAAAGCGTTCATTCATTATAAATGCAAGCCGTTGTCTGAGCCGATTGTCGTTCCTTTTCTCAGATATTTTATTTAGTCCTTGAAACTCCGCAAGACCTCGGACCTGATGAAAGAATCGAAGAAGAAACTGAAGTCGTTCCAGCCAATTATAATTCGCACAGTTTAGTGTTTCTGGACAAGTACACGACTTACCGTATTCAAATCCTTTCGTTCAATCCCGCTGGCGATGGGCCCAGGTCAGCTCCTATAACCGTCAGAACCAAACAGGTAAGTTTTACTCTCGATTTACGAGACATGCCTCCTTATACTGATATCCCATTTTTTCTCTCAAAGGGACTGCCTGGACCGCCACGAAACATAAAATTCACGGAAATCACGATGACTAGCCTTGTTGTTTCTTGGGATCCCCCGAAAAAAAGGAACGGCGAGCTCGTAGGCTATATTGTCACTTATGAAACTGCAGAGCAGAATGACCGTAAATTCTTCAAAATTCTTATCTCTTGAACAATATTCGTTGTCCTAACTAAACTTTTCTTGTTCCAGGTTTCAGTAAACAGGTCAAACAAAAAGTTTCTGAGCCTCGACTGGAAGTTCAAACGCTAGAAGAAGAAGTCTCGTACACATTTGCCGTTCGAGCGGAAACAATAGACTACGGGCCTCCTATTCGAGCCAATGTCACCACTGGTCCGCAGGAAGGATCGCCTGCTACTCCTAGAGGTTTCACCATCGGGAAAACTGTCTCGAGCGTCGAAATGCACTGGAGCAACGCCGGTTCGGGTAAAGGACCTATTCTCGGATATTACATCCAGAGCAAACGAAAAGGTCAGTCGGATGATGGTTTTTTATTATTTTTAAGTCGCCTTTATATTACCGATTTTCTTAAAAACAAAAACACCTTCATGACCTCTGAACTTGGTCATTTTTCAGCGGTTATTTCGTGGAACTGGTGTAAGTCCTCCCTTTATCTTCATTTTTTCGTTTCGTGCCGCCAGTAAATGTTTAACGATCTAACTTGAGGCTTTTTCATTCAATGAGTAATACATTATGGCTTTGCTTGATGAGTTGAAATTTACAAGGATTGATGATTTACTTAAGTCGGGGTCTATCACGAGTGTTCAAGGTATAGCTTACTTTAACGGGATTTATGATTCTAAATCCGATCAAAATTTTGCATTTTGTCGACAAAATCGCTCAAACGGACGTCTTTTCCGGAAATTCCAGTAGGGGTGAATCACCGCACAGGCTATTTCTGTAGTTCATGCAAATTAGTCACAGCTTCCAATACGTCTAAACACATGAAACTGCGTATTTGGCTGTGTAGTTGAAATTCAGGATGATAAACTATTCCTAATTTATCTCAAGACTGGACTTGTCGCTCCAACAGTGGCGTGCCCATCACATGGGGAGGGTTTTGGGGGTCAGAACCTCTCCCCAGAGTACTTCAGCCCAGCATAGTTAAGACTTAACAAACAAAAATGATAAAATGTAAGTAAAATAAATGATTATAAAAAAAAGTAAAAGAAACTACAAAAAACGGATCTGTTCAGCCTTAAAAGTTCGCCATTTAGTTCCGCTAAGTACAGCATCAAGATGGTCTTTAAATCTCTGCGAGGATTTAGGATTTGTTCATGGGAGGGGCTTGAGAAATTGTGTGGTTCGCTCTACTCAAAATGGCTTGACATCCATTCACTGCCTAAAAATAGTTAAATTAGCTATTAACACCATAAAAACGGCTAGGCTGACTATACTCGGGCATCAAAATAGCTAAACTTGCTATTTATCCCCTAAAAAAAGCCAAATTGACTTCACGCCCCCTAAAAATACCTTAACCAACAGTTCGGGTGGCCCTCACAATTCTTGAAAATTCATTATTCCCGTAATGAACATAGCTAAATTGACCATTCGCTTGCCAAAAATGACCAAACTGGCAATTCGTGCCTTGGTTTGATGGACTATTTGCGCCCAGGAAAAGCCTAAACAGATTATTCTTCGATTCCTATCGTGTGAATTGCAAAATCGACAATGCGCGCACCAAGAGTGGCTAAACTGACTATTCATGCCTTCAAAATAGCTAAACGGATCGTTTTTGCGCTAAAAACTTTTGATTCCCACTCTAAAACTGTCCAAGCTGACTTTTAAGAGCTCTAAAAATTGTTTAACTGGCAATATACACCCTGAGAATGCCTCAACAGGTGATTTGTGCTCTAAAAATAGCAAAATTGACCATTCGCTTGGCAAAAACGGTCAAACTGACCGTTGTCGCATTGAAAATGGCTAAAATGCGGACAATTCGTTCGCTGAAAATAGCAGAATGGATAATTTGCACCGTG
Organism: Corythucha ciliata; assembly: GCA_038030265.1. Lineage (NCBI taxonomy): Eukaryota > Metazoa > Arthropoda > Insecta > Hemiptera > Tingidae > Corythucha > Corythucha ciliata. The sequence continues at coordinate 26,894,042 of CM075942.1, read as the reverse complement.
CAGATGGCCTAACTCCTTGACCAAACTGAACTTGGAAATGTCTAAATTGAGGATTCGAGCACTAAAAATATAAAAACTTGACAATTCACGTTTCACACTCTAAAAATTGCCATACTGATCATTTGCGCCCTGCAGAGGCTACAGATGGCGCCTTCACAATGGCTATCGTTGCACCAAAAAATGGCCTTAAAACAATATACTGACCGCTAGCGTTTGTAAACCGAACACGCGCTGCCAATTGATTCGCGCCCCCCCTCCCGCCATACAGCGTTCGTTACTATAAGGACTGGATAAACTGACTCGCGCTATAAAATTGCTTGACTGGCTAATCACGTTCCAAAAATATAAACGGACTATTCGCGCCCGGAAAATGACGAAACTGCAGACGATTCGCGTGCATTAAAAATAGCCGAATTGATCATTTGCCCATGCAGATGGCATAAATGACGAATCGAATGCTCGCAAGCATGCGACTAAACTGGCAGTTAATGGTGTAAAATTAATTACAAGTTTTGGGGATTTCTAGATTTCCTTGCCTTTTCCGGAGCCAACATGAGTCCAGGGTCTAGAACCCTGGAGCGCTTGCGGAAGGAGGGAGTTAAAGCTTCATAAAGCCCCTCCCTGGATCCGTACGTGCCACTGACGTTGGCTTTTCATGCAGGTAACTATCGTTTCTCGCCTCTGTCAGACGTGTTTAACTGGGAGTCTGCGTGATTTGATCTCGCAGAGCGAGATACTCGAGTTGTTGTAGTAACAGTCTCGAAGTGCGGGAAAGTGCCCGCGGACCTCGCTGATGAGCAGCTCCAGACTCGATAAAATCGGCCGAAACCAACGACAAGGACATCGCAAAATGCTCATTTTGGCCCGATTCGAGGGGTCTGACTTTCACGACTCGGGGGATCCGGAAATCGAAGAGGATTTTTCAATCAAAGGAGCCATTGAATGGGTGCTCATCGTGATGGTGCCATTTTACCACTTGCGCACGTTTTCACGTACCGCTTGAATTTTCCTGAGGACGGTGGCTCCTCAATTGACAGCCCTGAACTCCGAATGTGTCGAAATTTTCCTGAAAGAAAAGACCCGTCCTTGTTTTTTTAAAAAATAAAACAAAAATATACAGGGTGGAAGGGGATAAGTGTGACAAAAATTTTTGGGTGATAGTAGGCCTCATTTGCGACCGAAATTACCATATACACCATGGTCCGAAAATCAATACCCTTCGAGATATGATTTTTCTAACGATTTTTAAGGCTTACATAATTTTTTTTGACTAACGGCGAGAAACTCGCGTTTTATTTGAATTTTTGCAACTTTTGGTGATGGATTCGGAAAGAGCACACTATGTTCTGTCAGGATTAGCCATTTTCGATAGACGTTAACTATTTTATGTGCCCTTAAATGCGGCTCAAAGTCGTGCAAATCGGGGAATTAATTTTTTTCAAAAACAGTCAGTCCCCGTTTGTCCACACTAAATCTGAGTGAACGGACAACCCGTGATTCAGAAAAACATCTTCAAAGTGTCCTTTACAAAAATAGTCATAAGCGTTTTCTTAGTTGTTTGGAGATTTTTCGTCAGAAATGACGATTTCTTAGAAAAAATAATGATTTTTCTCTTCAAAATCGCTTGTTTTGACCTGAAAAATTTGAACAAGTTTTGTGATTTTAACGTGTTAAAAAGCACTAAAACCTAATCCAAAGCTATACGTTGAATCAAACTGCTTATGCCCGTCTACCAAAGTAACAAAAAATGTCGCTCCGGCCGCGGGCTGTCGGGTTAAGTGCATTACACTGCTACAAGTTTCGACGTTTTTATTTATTTTGCTATTATTCGGCATTAATTAACATTTCACGTTGTTACTCTACATTTTTATAGCCATTCTTGCTGAATAATCGCAAATTTAGTTAAATTGACGAAATTCGAATTTCGTGAAATGTACTCTATCCGACAGTCCGACACCCCAGCTGCCGGAGCGACATTTTTTGTTACTTTGGTAGGCGGGCATAATCAGTTTGATTCAACGTATAGCTTTGGATTAGGTTTTAGTGCTTTTTATCACGTTAAAATCACAAAACTTGTTCAAATTTTTCAGGTCAAAACAAGCAATTTTGAAGAGAAAAATCATTATTTTTTCTAAGAAATCGTCATTTCTGACGAAAAATCTCCAAACAACTAAGAAAACGCTTATGACTATTTTTGTAAAGGACACTTTGAAGATGTTTTTCTGAATCACGGGTTGTCCGTTCACTCAGATTTAGTGTGGAAAAACGGGGACTGACTTTTTTTGAAAAAAATTAATTCCCCGATTTGCACGACTTTGAGCCGCATTTAAGGGCACATAAAATAGTTAACGTCTATCGAAAATGGCTAATCCTGACAGAACATAGTGTGCTCTTTCCGAATCCATCACCAAATGTTGCAAAAATTCAAATTAAATGTGAGTTTCTCGCCGTTAGTTTAAAAAAATGATGTAAGCCTTACAAATCGTTAGAAAAATCATATCTCGAGGGGTATTGATTTTCGGACCATGGTGTATATGGTAATTTCGGTCGCAAATGAGGCCTACTATCACCAAAAAATTTTTGTCACACTTATCCCCTTCCACCCTGTATATACATATAAATATTGGGACATTTGGAAACCCCTCCCAAGGAAAAGTCTTGGACACGCCACTGCGCTGCTGGTCTCAGAAATTTCAGTGCATGAAAGCACTGGAACCCAGCTAGTCACTCAATTGCCACGCGGAAGCTATCTGCCAGTTCAGGTCGAGGTGACTCGACTATTTTTCGAGTCTGGTGAAATTCTGTTGAGAAGTTTCGAGTTTCGGTGCAGTAAGTCAGTAGCTGGTGGCTAAAACTTCATATCTGTATTTGGATTGCTTAACTTTCTTTTTATTTAGAAAGCTTAACTTTCGGTTCTATCGCCGAACGTTCATATTCTGAAGCTGAATTGCTAGTATTTGGGTTAAAACCACACATTTCAGTCATTCCATCTCTGTAGAATGTCACCAAAAAGGCTCGGGAGGTCATTAGTCATGTTTTCGGTGCGTTCCTTGCAATTATTTACTGATTTAATGGACAACGCAATGTCCATTTTGAGTCACGTAATTCCCTTTGAACTTCGGTCGACTGACAACCACATTTGATCAACCGAACTTGTTCGTAGCAAATTCGGACAAACTAAGGGATTTTGAAGGAATCATGTTGAAGATGTGTTGAAACGTGAAACGTGTCATTAGCTGGAAGAGAAATTCTTGTATTCGTGACTAACTGGGCTTGTAAACTGTATCTTGATACTTAAAAAAGCATAACACGATTGCATTTGAAAGCACTTTGAAGGAAAAATGTTCTGTCTGTGTAATGTTGGTTTTGAATTCACCGCCGACGCTTTATTTTACGTTTTCTAATATTTCATTCCACTCCCTCAGACGATACCCGATGGACCACAGTCACTCGTACAGGAAATGGGCAGCTACAGGAGTTCAGTGTTTCATATCAAAACCTGTTGCCCTCTACCTCGTATAATTTCCGTTTGATTTCTTACAACGAATTTGGTATCAGTTATCCGGCCTACTCCGAGGATTCGGTGAGATTTTTAATTACTTGACCCAAATCTAACTTAATTATCGTTGTATTATTTTACTATTAATTATCTTATATAGGTTTTAACGCCTTCTAAATTGTACCTCGAGTACGGTTATTTACAAATGAAACCATTCTACCGCCAAACGTGGTTTATGGTGGCAGTTGCTGCCACTTCCATCATCATAATTATTATGGTGGTTGCCGTTTTGTGCGTTAAAAGTAAAAGCTACAAGTATAAACGTGAGTTATTCCTTTTGTACATTCCTCACTGTTTAACTTGCTAACTCTGGAGTTCTTGTAATCATTTAAAACTGTAGAAGAAGCCCAAAAAACACTCGAAGAATCTATGGCGATGGATATTGATGACCGACAAGAGTTGGCTATGGAAGTGTACCGAGGAAAGAGGAACGGGACCCTGGGACGGTCACATCCAGCTCCTGTGTTAGCCAAATCCCCTCCGCGACCGTCTCCCGCCTCGGTCGCCTATCATAGCGACGATGAGAGCCTGAAGGCGTACGACGAAAATCCGGATGACAGTAGCCTGACGGAGAAACCCTCGGAGCTCAGTTCAACTGATTCTCAGGTATTCTTTTGTGTTTTTTTTTTTTTTTTTTTTTTTTTTTTAAGACGCGTCGGTTCAATTTAAACTTGATCCTTTCCCTCAGCAGGGATCCGAAAGTGAGAACGAGAGCCTTCGCTCGGACCCACACAGTTTCGTCAATCACTACGCTAACGTGAATGACTCCCTTCGACAGTCGTGGAAAAGGCAGAAACCAGTCCGGAATTATTCGAGCTACACGGACTCAGAGCCTGAAGGGAGCACGGTAGTAAGTCTGAACGGCGGTCAAATCATTATGAATAATATGGCTCGCTCGCGGGCGCCTCTTCCTGGTTTCTCGTCGTTCGTATAATACCCGCTTGGTAAAGTAGATGAAGAGGAGAGCGAGTCAGAAAATCAAAATGTAGATAATATCGGGACTCAGCGGTTCTAAAAAACCCCTCTCAACTACTTTACCTATCCTTATGAACGTAAAACTTATAAGAAAACTAAAAAGACTTTCTAGGTTCAAGCTAAGCGAAGTTCTTCGACTGATCTTTTATTTTGATTGTTTTTAAAATGATTTTTACGTTTTGTTCGTCTTATGAGATTCGAGACTTATTTCCGTCTACGTACTACAACTCAGTTCTTATCTGGATCGTGATTCTCTTAAGATCTCTCGTTGCTCAAAATCGCCTTATTTAAAACAATAGCACTGTGCCAAACGCCTCGTGATTTTGATCAGCATTGCTATCTTGATGGGGGTCGCAATCTTTTTCTTGTACCTTCGGTTGATGTTCCAAAATGAACTGAGTTTTTTTTTTTTTTTTTTTGAATTTACACATCGCTGTGATAATTTATTTAGTTTTTAAAATGTACGAGGAGTAAGAGAAATCTAGACACAAATCGAGGACTTGTATGTAATATATTAATATTACTTTTTAGGGCTTTAAATATTATTGCGTAAAAATTAAGACACGTAGGAATTTTGTTGTGAATTTATACCAAAGCCATTGATTGAACATCTCATAGCCGGCCTACTGCTTTTTAAAAAATTCGTGTGAAACAGTAGACTCTACTTTATAAATGTACAGCTCTAGTGATGTAAGTTCGTAGATTTCAGAGGTCCCTTTATGTCTTTCGATTTGTTTAGAGCGTAATATAGTTTTTAGGCAGTAATCGCTGGGCGATGCATTCTTTAGACAAAATGCATTTTTTATATTTTTCTTTTATTGGACGAAAGGTTTGAAACATTCCAACCGTACTGATTGGTGAGCTATGTTTTTATTTTATTTTTTACTGAATAAAAGTTGTGTAAAAAATGGTCGCCGAAGTAATTGTATGTTGTATTTGTGGACAGGAGTCCATCACTAAGTGGACAGACCATACATTTGTAATTAGTCATGGGGAGGGTAAACAGGAGAATGCGATTGGTTACTTTGACCGAGTCGACTAGGTTCTTCTGGGCTTTTGTGTAATACTGGGGACTCTGGATTCTGGGACCAAAAATATCCGCAGGGTGAATGTGGAGACTTGAGGAAAACTTGAGCGTTTATGTCAATACTCTTCAAACCTTGCAATCGTGGTGCTAATTATGTCGAAACGGTTGACTAGAAAATTCAATTGGGGCATGAGATTGAGATGAAAGGGAGAATTTCGGTGGAAAGTTTGCCGAGGCTGTGAGACCCACAACTGGTCGAGCAAAAACCCCAGCCAGGAATGTGCTTTCTTCCCCGCCCTGACTTGGTCCCCGAAATTGCCAGATGATGATCGAAAATTGGTTTCACTTTTTGATTGCCCGTGCCGAGAAACCTCAAGATACGCTTTTTCGTCGATTTTTGCTATTTTCGACAAAAAGGCGTAAAATGGCCAATTTTCTCACTGTGTTCCGATATGTGTCGAACGCGGTTCATGAGTCCGTCAGACCAAGCTGAATTGAGAAACGCAGTCACTCTTGGTTTGGGGCATTTTGCTAAGGGCTTCAAATTGCACCGGATGCGGTTTTTTGAGTCCCTCAGACCATCCTAAATGGAACCAGTTCCGGCTAAAATGCCCGTACGCGCCGTACAGCGCCCCTCAAAGTGGTAAAATATGAGCGTTCGCAAGCAGGAAGCGAGCGTCCGCTTGCATCGAGGATTTTCTTCGGTCTTAGGGACTGATGATCACGGGGATCTTTCTCCATGGGAAAATTATCGTGGGGCCCGGGAAAACAGGCAGCACGGGCCGGACGAACACCCCCCCCCCCCGCAATTCACGATTTTATGCCATCGGGAGGTCCCAAAATCCTTTTTTTTTGCCAAAGAAAACCAAAAAATTGTAATTTTGTTGAGAAATATGGGAAACGTGTTCTGAAAAGTTATGGGGAAAATCCTATTTTGTTTTTCTCTTTTTTTTTTTTTGCATTGTAGATTGCACATTTAAGAATTTCGCCCAGATAAACTATTCGATTCCCAAACGGAGGATTAAGCGTTGTTAGGCTAACAAAACTGGGCCTAGAACCAGAGCCGATTTCAGGGGTAGGCAATCACCTATAGTGGCCCCGACCCATAGGGGCCCCAGGCTTGATTTTGTCAGTTTCAGGACAGAAATCAGCTGTTTAGGACTTTTCAGAGCATGAATCGTCAGTTCAACCATTTGTGGGCCGCATGGAGCCGCAGATTTGCCAATTTTATGGAGTGGATAGCCGGTTTGGCAATTTTTGCAGCCCAATATGTCAGTACACATGGTTATTTCTTGGACGTAGAGTCAGCTATGCCAAATTTAGGGCGTGATTTTGCAATTTTAACGGTCGCAATCATCTGTTTAGGCATTTTCAGGGCGCGAATAATCCTCAGTTTAACCATTTTTAGAGCACGTAAGTCAGTTTGGCCATATTCGCGGGCAGATTGTGGGAATCCCAATACCATATGGGTGTAGCCAGTGGGGGGCAGGGGTGGGCAGACTCGAAAGCGAAGACTTAGCGGGGCAGATGCCCACCCCTAGGTACCGTTGCAATGTACAAATCCTATAGGATCGCCAAATTTTTTTACGTTCACGCTCACGAAAAAAATCATTTCTCGAATTTCACTCACTAAAAAAAAAAAAAAAAATTTCGCTCCGGCAGCTGGCGGTCAGAAAGAGTGCTAAATTGATTTCTTCGAGAGTTATCGTGCTAACAAGACCACACGCTTACTTCCACTCCGGGGGCAACACCCCCTCCCCTTCGACTTTTTCAAAAAAATAAAATGGGAATCAAAGGCTACTCTAACATGGAGTATACTTACCGAATATGATGCTTCTAGAATCAACTGCTGATTTATAGTGATTTTTTGACCATTTCAACCCCTATTTTCCCCCCCTCCACCTCGACCGATTTGGCCCAAATGCTATACCGACCGGGGTCCTATGACTACTGATTTTTGTGCCAAAGCGCGTTCCGCTAAATTGATTTCTTCGAGAGTTATCGTGCTAACAAGAAAACGGCCATAATATTATAAATAAATCAATCAATAAACATATGTATACTATATGAATCCTGGAGACCACTGAATTCGTGTTCTAGAGGTTCTGAAACGTGAAAAAAACATGACATAACCCATGTTTGCCACCATCACGACGAGACCAATAGTGCATTTTCAGAATGAAATGCACTAAAAAAAAAAAAAACTATGTCGAGGATTTTTGCACCCTAAAAATACATTTTTTCAGATTTGACTCGACTAAAAGGAAAATTTCTCATATATTGCATACCATGAAAACCCCAATTTTGCGTATTTTTAAACCGATTTCGCGCATTTTGCACAACAAAAATAGTGCATTTTGCACACAAAAACTTTGACGTGAGTCAAAGTGGTTCGACTCACTTCAAACCAACTGTTGAAATTTCGCAATCTAAAAAACATCTATTCGCGAATTTATTTCGCGAACGCCGTGAGTTTTGGTGGCTGGAAAATCAATTTTGTTGAGTTGCCTTATTCAACAACTAATTTTGCGGATTTTTCGTACCAAATAGACCATTCCTCCTTACCTGCAACTCAATAACTCACTGAAAACCCAATTTCTTGGATTACGCTTCACCGAAATCTAAAATCACCAGCTTAGTGATAAAATTAACAGTTTTGTGCTACAGTCGACATTTTTGTGATAAAACCGCAATTTTTTGCTAAAGTAGCCAGTTTCAATGTAAAATTTTTAGCTTTGAGGTAAAACCTCAAAGTGTTTGAAGTTCAAAGTGTTGGGAGTTTTGATGTAAAACGTCTGTTTTTGGCGTGAAATCCTTAGTTTTGGAGAATTTTAACTCGAAAAGTTACGATTTTAGTCCATTACTAAAGATTTCACGCCAAAACTGATATTATAAATCAAAACTGAAGATTTTACCCGTAAACTAAGTCAGTTTTTTCTAAAAATGCAATTTTTACCCCGAAACTGGTGGTTTTACCACAAAACAGAGGTTTTTCAACCCAAAATCCAAGTTTCTAATTTAAAACAATTACCGGAAAAACTGAAGTTTTCAACACAAAATAGGTGATCTCACCTTTAAAAAAAATTAGTGGTTTCACCTAAAAACACGTTCACGTAAAACCATATTTTGGGGAAAAATTTGGTGTGAAATTGTTGATTTCCATTCGACAGACTAAACACACATCACTCGAGTGTACTGGATTGAACGGAAAACGCTGTAAAACATCCAGTTTTCGGGTAAAATATAATCACGGGGGGGGGGGATAACCACCAGTTATAGGGTAAAATCGTCATTTTAGGTACGCTATGTGGGTTAAAACCTTCATTTTTCGGATAAAATTGTCAGCTTTCGTAGTGAAATATTCGGGAAAACACTTCAGGTTGGAAGTCAAATCATCAGTTTTAGAGTATAATCTTCCTTTTTCGGTTAGAAAAAAGTTCTTTTCAAGGTAAATAAACATTTTCGGGGTAAAGTATTCAATTTGAGGAGGAACCGTAAAAGTTTTGGTGCAAAATCGCCAGTTTTGTAGCGTGACATCTTTTCGGGTACCACATCCAGCTTTGGCGCAAAATCGTCTGTTTTGGTGTAATATCGTTTTATTTGGAGACAAATCGTCAGTATTATGGTGAAATCGTCGGTATATTGAGGTGAAATCGTCAGTATTATGGTGAAATTGTTAGTTTTGTGTTAAAAACGTCAAACTACTCAAGGAAGAGTCGTAATAGTTTCGGCATAAAATCACCCGTTTTGGGGAAAACCTCAGATACAGTGTGAAATTGTCAGTTTTGGGGTGATGCTGTCAGTTTTAGGGTGAAATTGTTAGTCAAGAGGCGTAACATGAGTTTTTTTTAATGAAAAAATCTTTAGTTTTAAATCCGACAGTTTTAGGTAATATGACCAGTTTTTGTAGTGAAACCTTCGGAAGAACACTTCAGGTTTGGAGTACAATCGTCAGTTTTACGGTAAGATGTATAATTTGGTTGAAAATAGACAGTTTAGTGGTAAAATGAAAAGTTTCGGAGTAAAATAAATCATTTTTAAGCTAAAACCGTCAAATTTGGGGTCAAATAAGGGAAGACATAGTGAGTTTTTGGACAGAAAATCCTAAATAGAAGGCTACAATCATAGTTTACAATCGGAAATGTTTGTTTTTGACGGATTCTGACCGTTTTTGTGAAAAATCAGTTTTTGGGGAACAATTTGACGATTTGAAGCGGCTATATCTGATAAGACGAACTACCAGTTCTCTTGCTGGGGTCTCTGGTGCATCTGACATCTTCTGCCCACCCATATAGACCAAGGTCTGGATACGCCTATTTTCAGCGCTCATAAAATCAGCTGAGCCTTTTTTTAAAAGCCGTTTTTAAGGCTTAAATCGTCAGATTTGCACATTTTGGGGGCGAATAGTCAGTATTTAGCAGTTTTTAGTGTGCAAAGTCCGTTATAAGTCGAAGGTAAGTATGGTCATTATTGGCCATTTCTGGCACGCGAATGGTCGATTTCGCCATTTCCAGGACAGGACTCATTTTACGCCTTTTCAAAGCACAAATCGTCAGTTCTACTATTTATAGGCCGCATAGAGCCAATTTTTCCAAGTTTAGGGCATGGATAGCCGTTTTGGCAATTTTCACGGAGCCAACTGTCAGCGTGGTTATTTCTTGGGCGTGAATAGTCAGTTTGATACGGGACTTCCTAATCTGCTGACAAAAAAGTGCCCCCGTATGTCATCAGATCTCGACCAAATTTGGCATGATTCCACTCCTTTACACAAGCCCTAGGTGCTTGTGTACACTATACCACTTCCAAAACGCTATAGCGTCTCACCTAGCGCGTAGCTGTCCCACCAAGCGATTGCCCGTGTCATGAAACGCCGGGACACACAATCCTCCAATTATGATTTTTAGCCAAATTTGCAGGAATCGCTCAGGGGTTAACAGGGACGGGCGAATTTTTTTTCCAAGTGTCTCGATTGGAGCCGGACACGGTTCATCGGCTCTTCAGGAATTGTGGGAATATGAAATAAATTAAAACGCCGAGCAAAAAATAATTAATACGCTATATTTACAAAACATTTCATATGAAAAATTATACAATCAACTTAAGAAACATCACTTTCGTCTGCAAAGCGTTAATTTTTACTTATTTTTCGTCAATAATCAATCACTTTACCATGAATTGAGACCAGTATTGAGAGAACGTATTTGCTTTAGAAAACAATATACGCTTTACATATAAAAAAAAGTTGTAAATAAAATATTAAAATAAAAACTGATGCATTGGTGAAGAAAATCTGAGAAAGAAAAACACGAGAAAACACGTTATTTACATTTTCGCAACTTCATTTTGCCAAACTTCTGAAAAGTTTTACTTGTTACAACAAAAACGTATAAATACGAAATTATTTACACAACTAATTTTTTTTTTTTTACAACGAGTCAAAATGGCCAAACTGCATAATTCAATAATTTTTGACGAAGAGGATATGTTACAGCAAGTAAAATAAATTAAAAGGGTTCCATCGTTTAAAAACAGTTAAAGGTACTTAAAGGATAATGAAATACTTTTGCGACTTAAAAATCATATAATACAAGTACACGATACAAAAGAGACATACAAAGGTAAAACTGCATGTACAAAGCCGAAATAACTAAGTTCAGTTATTGTGTTTTTTTTCAAGTCCTTATCACGACTGCAAACGGAAAAGAAACAACCGGCTACCGGTTTTGATTGATCCAGCTTTTGAAGGAAAGTTGCTTCAATTTTCTTCTCCCCCCATTATTTGCCGTCCAACAATTTGTCTCGAAGGCCTTTCACCTTAGACACAAAAAAGGACTCAAGTGACTCGGCACACTTGAAAAAGGGCGATTCTTTCGGATTATAATAACGGCAGTTGTCGAATATCTTCGTCATGTCGCCGATAAATTCACTCAGCTTGTGATACTGTTTTTGAGTTATCCTTTGTTCTATTGTTTGTAGGTCTAGAAAAGAGTCCGGACGATGGGAGAGACATGAATGTTCGGTTCTTGCCTCGGTAGATAATATTAAAACTTACCCATCGGTTCTTTAATGACTTTGTAATAGTCAGGAGCTTCCGTTGGATCGACTGGTTCCATAAAAGGCCATGCATTTTTATGACCCTGTTAAAAGAGAAAAAGTTGAATGCGAAACGTTCGAAATCATGTCCGATGTTTGTAAACTCTCACCTGAATCTGTTTAATCAGCTTCTTGAGCTGATCAAAATCTTTCTGTCCCAGGTTTTTCATGTTAGCAAAGTTTATACTCGAATTTCGCTGACAGTTCGGACAAATGTATTCGTCAATGTTTTCAGCTTCGGACTGCAATATCCCAACGCAGCGACCGTGAAACCAATCCTGACATTTATCGCAGCAAATGTAAAACCTTTAAAAAAGAAAGGAAGGGAAAAGAACGCCCGTTAGTTTAGCCAGTGTTGACATATGTCGCGAGGACTGCAAATGCGTACTGAGACTCATCGTAAGGTTGTTTGCACAAACAGTAAAGTTCTTGAGTCTCGCGAGCATGCCGGCACTCGGAACATACGAATTCGGTTAAAGACGTGCTCATTTCCTCGGTGATACCGACGCAGTCACCGTGGAACCAATTATTGCACAGGTCACAACCAACGTAAAATCTATCGAGTAAAATTTTCGAAGTTTACGGTATAAGCTTCCGGTAAACTTTTCCTTTTTTCTCAGTAAGTAAATCAACATACTTAGTCTCATCGTAGGGAGTTCGACACAAGCAAAGAAGTTTCTCCTTTTTAGACGATCTGTGATTTGAAACGGGAGCAGCGTTTGGCGGAGTTACATTACGCTCTATCACAGGGGGTGGTGGAGGTGGTGGTGGTGGTTGTTGTGGGGGTGGTTGAGCTGATTTCCGAACTTTGTTCTTGCCAGGTATCAGCGGTTGAGGAAGAGCCCCCGCCTTACGCTTACCACTACCAGTGATTCGCACTTCTTCCTGTTTAGTTCTTTCGGCTTTCGTTCTAGCCAGTATCTCTTTATTAACTTCACTCTGCGAACAAACGTGATTGCTGATCTTTCGCTACTCAACATAGGTATTGTATAAAACGAACAAATTACCTGAATTGAAACTTGAAGCTCCTTTTCCATGAGCGCCCTCTTTTTCAGGATTTCTTTCTTGAGAGCCTCTTTGTGTTTGAAAAGAAGAACAAGCAGTTTACACTGTAGCTGTTGTTTTTTCTTCTCTTCCAAAGCTTTATTTCTGTTTGTATAGTCAACATAGTCATAATTAGAACGGCGAGATTGTTTAAAACTTAATCCTCTCGAGAAAGATAGCAAACAAATCCAAATTCCTTACTTGACTTCCTTCGAATCCAACTTCATCGGCTTCTTTTTCGGCGTCTCTAAATCAAGGTCCTGGGATGAAGCGGTTCGTTTCCGGTTGGGAGTGGCCACAACAGTTGGTTGTTGTTGAATAGATTGCACCGGTTGCTGAGGCTGTGGTGGTAAAATGGTTGGCGGAGGCGAAACCAGTTGGGTCTTTTGAATGATAGGGGAAGGAAGATTTTGGGTAACAGGAGCAACTGGAGGCGATTCTTCTTTCATCAGCTTTTTCTCTTGGTACCTCTGGAGCTTGATGAGCTTCTCCTCGACTTCTGGATTAAGATTCTCTTGTTTGAGGGCGTTTTTAATCGCTAAATCAAAATAAAATTCCTTTTGAAAAGTCCCCACGTGATAGTCCGGGAGCCCATTATATGAAAAATCCGGGTCATTTGATCGTGTCTGGCACCTGCGCAGGACGTTTTCTATGGTCTAGGAGATGACACTTCTGAGATCGCCAGAAATTTTTCGTGGGACAGGGGCTCACAGCAGAGCTAGCTGTTGACAAACACACCTTTGGGTGCTTTGAAAATGACTGGCGGGAGTGAAAAGTCGTTTTCCACGTCCAATACGTTACGAAATCAACAACGCCATCCAATTTGAATGTAGATAACGACGTCATCGAGCTTTAGACAATGTGAAATTACGAGGCTCACTAGTAGCCAGCATTTCATTCGAAACTGGATGGCGGTGGTAGTTTTCTAGTTAATTGTTTGCGAAGAACCAATTTTTACACTTGTCAGCTGTTTTCAATCAGCCCAAAGGTGTGTTTGCCAACATCTAGCTCTGTTGTGAGCCCCTATCCCACGGAAAATTTCTGGCGATCTCAGAAGTGTCATCTCCTAGACCATAATAAACGTCCTGCGCAGGTGCCAGACACGGTCAAATGACCCGGATTTTTCATACTGTGGACTCCCGGACTATGAATAATAATTAAACCACTTACTTTGCTGTATATAATCAGGCGTTAGCACAAATTTATTGGACGCAGTTACTTTAGGTGAAGCTATTTCCTTAATCGACTCCAAGTTGGGTTGACCGTTGACCACTGGTTTTGGCTAATGTAATATGGAATCGTGTAATTAGTGGAACAAACAAATTACCGTCAAAATAGAATCTTACTGAGAGTGGTTCTTGTTTCACCATCACTGCTTTTGGACTGGCAGCTGGTGGCGTTGCCAATGGGTCGATGGGTTCTGTTTTTACCTCGGGGGCCACAGATGACTGGGTTTTGAGCTGAGAAACAGCTGGAGTCCCCTGCGCGTGGGAGATAGCGGCCGCTGTCGCAGTCGCAGGGGATGCAGAAATAGTCCCCCCGGGGGTTTTGGCCGACAAACCAGACGGAGTCGCTGCGGATGATGGAGGCGTCGAGGGCGTTTCTTGCGAAGGTTCTGGGTGTACCGCTAAATAAATTGTTGTCGGACCAAGAACTCCTTGATTACCTCCCTCGGCTTGAGCTACGAAATAAGAAATAGACAAGCCCGATGAATTATGATGTGAATATGCCTGGCACAAAAGTATAAATCCGACACCGAGAATGAACATAAGTTACAAGAACAAGAGGAAAAGAAGAAAAAAAAAAAAGGATTTTAAACCTTTCAGAAGTTGTTGTTTCACTTGTTGTTGAATACTAGCCATCTGAACTGGAGAAAAGGTTGAACCAGTCAAGCCTTGAAGAACGATTCGAGGTCCCATAGGAGTTTGTATGACTTGTGCGGTGATACACTTGATGATAGTACCGGGTGGTTGCCCAACGAGCATTTTCTTCTCCTACAATCATTACAGTAATTAATCGAGAGTGATAGTTTCGGTGACGCTAGCAAGTCAAAGTCAAGTCCGGAACTGTCGGAGCGGCCAATACGGTCATAAACTATAAGTGGAGTCAACCACATTTCTTCACGCCCTGAGATGTCTAGCTCGCGTGTAATCCAATACTACCCCTGACCCCTGTCGTTCTAAGAAATAAACTTGAAACTGCGCGGAGTCACAGTGATCAAAAAGACAAGTCCTTTCATCACGCATAGCGATGGTCACTAAAAAGTCTCATTAATGCCCGAAAACAAAATATTGTACTGACCTGCTCTTCCGTAAAAGGAGGCTCGACTTTTTTGGCAGTCGGTGTCGTAACAGGCTGCGCAGTTGCCGTCTGTGGAGTCCTCTGCGCGGCGACCTGTTGGTGAACCATCGTTCCCGCTGGCGGGCTTGAAGCTACAGTTGAAAGCGGTTTTGCGACAGGCGAAGCCTGTGTTGGAGTTACTACTGCGGGCTGTTTGCCCACTTGTACGGCGACTTTATTCGCATCAGCGACTGCTCCAAGCTGTTGGGCATCCGCGGGACGATTAATTTGAGTGCCAACAGCCGCAGTCTGTGCAAATTGAAAAGTAACGTAGATGGAAAAGTTAGTTTAGGAATAAGAAACGTCTACTATGACTCAACTTTAAACAAATACGTTTTTACCTGAACCGATTTGACCTGACCAGTCAGCGGGCCTTGAAGTCGAGCCACCAAGTTCTGATGATTAACGTTCTGTGCCTTTAACACGATGTTTCCCCCGGCACCAGATGCTCTAATCAGGACTTGCTGCCCATTCAGAGTAGCAAGTGTGGCTTTGCCTGAAGCTAACTGTTGCGCCAGACTGGCATTGTTCAACACAAGCTGATTACCAGCAGTGATCACCTGTGGCGAGGAATTGGACACGGTCGATACAACTTGTATTTGACCAGGAGTAGTCGCTTGCACTTGATTTGTTGACACAAACATAGTTCCGCCGCCAGTTTTTTGAACGACAGGAGAAGCACTTTTGACTACCAACTGAAAAACAAGACAAATTGTACAGTATTTTCAAGCACAGCATATTACACTCACAGTCCATACCTGTTTTGTAGAGGTGGCTGCGGCGATATTCTTAGGAGTAGGTTGTTTGGCGACTACCTGCTGCGATACCGTGCGATTACCTGCAGACTGGCCCGATGTAACCGATTGTAGTGCACTCGCGTTGTTCACCATGTGAAGTTTTCCGTCTGGTAACTGAATAAGAGATTGCCCTGCAAAATAGAAAGTTTCACAGTCAGGAAAAGACCAGATGATTGGGCAATCAGATTCTCGCCTGGTAGAAGCCCTTTAACGTGTAGCTTTCCGTCGGGCGCTCTCGAAATCTGTAATCGCTGTTGCGTTGTTGCAGGGCTTCCGGGTGTGGTAGCAACTTTAACAACGGCATTTTGTGTGGTAACGGGTGCTTGTGTAGCTAAACCGGTTTTGGGAAGAATACTAGTAGGCCCGGAAACCACTCGGGTAGTACCGTCAACGCCTTAAAATTAAATATTTCAGTAGAAGTGCATTTCTCGGAAGAAACTACATGGACTTACTTTTCGTCATAATAATTCTCCTGGCGTTCAGATTTTTATTTACAGGACCAGTGGGCGTACTGGTGAGTAAAGACGACAATGAACTTTTAGCGGTGGATGGCGGTGTTGGCGGGATAGGAACTTTATTAACCACTTTAAATGTTTCTACGCCACCTGTACGACAATAATGTTTCTGTTAAGTTGAACTTAAGATTGTTACAGCCTGTTCGGGAATAGTTGCGGAATCGTCGAATCGCACTAAAATCAAGTTGTAGCGGCAGGGAAATTTCACCAATGACTGAAGAGGTTCTAGTTTCCAAGATAAACATCCACGTAATAATTATGCTACGTGCGACTCCGGAACGATTCTCGGACATTTCAGGTCGGGGAGGAACAAAAGAAGGGTTCCAAAACGATAACAGAAGAATAGTAAAAGATCCCTTACCGGTGGTGCTAGGCACAATCTTGTAAACGTGCTGAGTAGTTCCTGGAGTTTTGTTGCTGGTTTCATTATGATTCAAAGGAGTCACAGGAGCAGAGGCGGAGGTCCCCGTCGCTGCTGCTGCGGCAGCCGCCGCCGCTTGTTGTCCCTTTCTCTGCTGATGAGCCGCTCTCTGAAGCTTCAACTGTTGCTCTAATTTTTCCTTCATTTCTTCGGTGCTCGTCTTTTCTTGCTGAACATGTTGCTGCTTCTCCTTCGGAAGGTTGCCGGTGGCACTTCGAGTTCGTGCCATTGATTGCTGCAGGGCCGCTCGTTCCAACCTGTAATGAATTATTTCATCCATGTACTTGAGAAGAAAATGTTTGAGAGAATAACGTATGTTACCTCTCTCCGTAAAGTTTAATTTCCCAGAGTTCAAGTTTCGATTCATCCACCCATTCTTCACTAACTTGTGGCTCAGTATTTTGAGGAGCTTCTTCCCGTTTTCTTTTTCTCAGCCCGGTACGAATCGATTGTACTTCTAAAAATACAAGAGAAAATAAAATTACCAGAATGAGTAAGTTATTTTACAAGTTAAATTATTTTACCTCGAACTGGAGTATACAAATTAATAATTTTACCTCGAATTGTTTTAGGAACTTCGAGAGGAATCACAACCTTTCGCATTAAATACTCAGTTCTCTCCAAGAAAGCCCCTTGGTGACGGTGCTTGAGTATTTCCGTAGTCATTATTTCTGTATCAGTTGTAATTTGGTGCTTGCCATCGAGATTAGGCGGTTTGACCTGCAGTATACGAAAAATAGTACCTCGGCAACGGTAAAGTGAAATCAAGACAAAAGAAACGTGATTACCGCCATGTCATCCCATCGAAGGCAAGCCCACATGGTTCTAAGTTGAAGGCCAGCCGCAGCCAAATTTTTAAAGCTTATAGTTCGATAGAGCCAGCAAGTTTTGAAAGTGGGCCTCGAGCATGGGTACGGCCAGCAAGGAAGATTAGTTTGCGAAAACTGAAAATCAAAAATGCTGAGCTGCCGAAACGAAAATCTATTATGCACTACAGCCATACCTTGGCCATATTGTTGAAACCAGGTATAAGCATTTTACCACCAATGCGTGCTAATTTCGACAGTTCGTGCTGGGCCAAGACCATAATACTTTTCTTTGAGCTTTTCGTGTGAAAAGTAGAGCTCTTTGGGTACTTGACTTGAACCCTTTTCTTCCTCTTGTCCTGGGTGATTATTTTTTTAAGGTAAACCTGGGGAGATAACAAAAATCAGACCATGCTCAAAACACCCTTTCAAACACTTCATCGATTTCATTACTTTTCCCTTGGTGGATGTAGCGGAATAAACTCTGTTGGCCTCGTCTTTTATCAGCGTAGTCACGGTTTTGGAGGCGGAAAGCGTTGCAGTGGTGCCTGTCCCGGGTGTAGTCGTAACAGTTGTACTCAAAATACTAGTGTTTTCTCTTTTAATTGAACCCAATTTGCTACAAATTTGAGAAGTCGTTAGTCAAAAACTAGACAGTATATAAAAAAATAATGGATATGTTACTTTGCAGTGGTGGTGGACGTCGTGGACGTTACAGTGTGCATTGCTTGAGACTGAGAGCTTTTCACTATACCTCCCAAGGAGGTCACAGTGTGTTGAGTTGTGGTCGTAGTGGTAACAGTCGTGGTGACTTGGACGGGTCCGGATTTCACGTCAACTTCTGACGTAGCAACTTCCACCTCATTGCAGACTTCAATGTTCTCATCCTCTACCTTTTCTTGTTTGATAACGCGCTGAATCTTGCCCGCTGGACTGGTAGCGTCTTTTTCAACTTTAATCTTGTGTAAAGGAACGGGCATGACGGCCGACTGGGCGGGTGTCTGAGGACGTTCAACTAAGACGCGTTTTTCATCTGCGCGTCCCTCGAGAACTGCTCTAAGGGTTTCTGTTCCAGTGCTCACCTTGTGCTCTGTGCCACCAAAAGCTTGATCGGCGGGTCTTTTCAGAGGTGTAGCTGAAGATGAAAACAAATTGTTGATGAATGCTCTTCTTAAATGGGAGGGAAAAACGCTCCTACCTGGAGTAGCAGCTGCAGCAGAGATCTGATTATTCGCACCACTACTCCGAGCTGAGTTCGCTCTTCGGAGTAACATAAGAAGTTCTTTTCTTAAAGCCGAACGCTGCATACAAACAGGCGAATAACACCCACTAGTGCCTTGAGCGTCACAGTCTAAAGAGTAGCATTTGTACATCCGACACTGTTTATTCAGCGCGGCGTACTGGTTTTTAATCACAGCCACACGGCGTCCAATGGCAGTTAGCACTGATCTAATGTCCTTGTCAATGCTGGCTACGTTAGGTTGAACAACGACGCCAGGTTTTTGTATCGAATTCTGTAGTGACGAACAATGTAATCAACATGGAGATTATGGGAGCTATGAAAGACCATTGCACTTACTTTTAAAGCTAAGTTCTGAGCAGCGGCAGCTAGTTGTCGTTCTTCCAAAATTTTTAAATTCGTTCTTCTCTGGAGAAAATCGTCAAGTTTAGATTTTTTCGCAACTTTGGGGTACTGAAGACGACCGGTTGTAGTGAGCGCTTTGGTTACGTTGATTTCTTCAAACTCCGATATCGGTGGGTAAACTTGGAAATTATTTACATCTGAAAAAGACGAAGGCATATTGGAACATCCGAATATGAAGGATTAAATCGATTAATACTTACTAATATTGGCCGATTCTAAGGCCAGTTTCGTAGCCTCTGGAAGCTCAGCCTGTTTATTGTCCATTCTATCCATTAAATGTCTGTAAGTAGACGGTTCCACAGCCATTATTTTCAAACCCTGATCATCTGCAACACCGAAAAATATATATTGTGTTGTAAGGTACACGGAAGTTGTGATTCAACTGTTACCTTTTATTTGAACCATGTATTTAACAGGTCCTGCCCGCAGTCCAACTGTTCGACAGTCCAATTTTTTAAAATTCCTCACATTCGACAACCATTGCCAGCCCCATTGACCGTGCAATCGATACTCTTCGCCCTTCTGTTTCCAAATCTGAAATATGCAAAATCGTTGTAGATTAAAACGTTTCCAGTTGTTTCAAGGGATAAATCTGATATTTTACCTGATGCTTAATGCCCAATGTATATTTAACGAAATTGTACGTCAACCTATTCTTCTCCTCTTCCTCATCTCTCTCTTTTTTCTCTTTCTTTTCCATTCTCTTCCTTTCTTCGCGGTCGGCGGCGGTTATTCGCTGTAGCCTCAAGTGCCCTGAACCAAAATGACCGCTCATTAAACGAACTAATCGTTTGTATCACGTGACTTACCGAGTTGCTCTTGCCACACAGGGGCGAACACAGATGGTTTCATGCAACTCTGCAGGACGATTAAAGCTCTTGCAAAATCTTTGGGTGTCGTACAAGAGGCAACAGCGGACACCCACGGTTTTCGCACTTGATTCCAATTGACGTGCATTAACGAGAGAGGGATGGCGTTTTCAAGTTGGAGGATTGTTTGTCGAATCGTCGAAAGAAGCTGGTTTTTGGAACCTAGACAATAGTAATACAATATTTCAATGAATTTCTTTAAACACTCGTCATTAACGAACGTGTATATCGAATAAAAAGAAAAATACCGTGAACAGGGCCCGCCCATTTAAATTCCGAAGCCTGCGTTAAACTGAACTTATGAGACAAATAACGTTTCTTATCGCGCTCTTCATTCCTCTGCGGTTTGTTCAAGGCATTGGGATTTGTGCTGAATTGATTGTTGTACCCCTTGAAGCCATTCTCCATGCCTAACTTGAAGTAGTGCGTACCTAAACAACGTAAGAGATTAAGGGAAGCTTGTGATGCATGAAAAATTAAAAGCTCAAACCCGTTGCGATCTGATGAGCCTTCAATCGAGTCACCCGACTGTTGTCTGTGTAATCGTTAATTCCCTTCCTTTTCAATTCATCCGTATTGTACGTTCGAGGTGTTATCGCACCGGTTTTAGATCTCGTTACAATGGCCGGTTTTTTACCTGGAAAAATTACAACATTTGGAAATACAGAGAGACTCTCCAAAACAAAAACAAGAACAAACCATCTTCGGAAGTATCGTTGTCCTTCGTTCCATCAGAATTGTTCGCGGGTGCTGGGGAATCAGTGGCGTTAACACTAGAAGAATCGAAAATTTCTTCGTTTCCAACATCCCCAGAAGACTGAAAATTTTGGTTTTCATAAATTATTCAAGGAAATGATCAAAAATCCTTGAACTTACCATTTGTAAGCTATTCTCCAAGTCAGCAGCTTCTTCTCTTTCTTTCCTAAGCTTTTCAATGTTCACTGCAATGAAAACAAAATAGGAAAAGGAGGGCTTAGGCACTTCAATATTGAAACAAGTTCATATCGCTGGCACTCCATTACCTACCACCACCACCGATCGACACTCACTTCCTAACAGCACCGGGTGCTGTAGTGCGGGGTTCAAAAGGGTGGGAATGGACCAAATCAAATGACCACTTTACATTCATTTTTATACAGAGCAGGGAGGGGAAAGAAGAAAAATCCTTCGTCGCAAGTTTTGTTCATACGGCAAGTCCATAGTCCACAAATTATGACCATGGAGGTCGAAACCGGTCTGGACAACCTTTAATAAATTAACTTCCGACGAAGGATTTTTTTTAGGAGGGGTCCCTTCACCGTCACTCTTTCGTGGGAGACCAACATTTAATGTTCATTTTTATTCTTTCAGCCAATTTTCTCAAAGGAATATTTATGTTGAAGGCAAAAGAATTTGACTTCAAGATTTTACTTCATTCATACTCCACCACGAAGATTTGCTCATACGTGAGTTTAGGCGAACGACCGATCTCAGCCAGCTTAGCGGCACCATACGACTACAGTTTACCTAAAGTTGTGAAGACTAGTGACTTACCACTTTCCATTTCGAAATAGGATTTTCTGTTGCCTTTGGCTTGAATCGTCAGCCTCTCCGTGATGCTCATCTGACGTTGGATTTCGCTTTTGAAATCCTTCATTTCTCTGCAGAGGGCGGCCTCGTAATTCGCAAAGTCCAAAGTTTCCAAAAGGAGGTCAAACTGAGCTGGACATGAGTAGTACCAGCAGTCGCCGTCTTCGCTTTCTCTGAAAAATTAAAAGATGTTATACTGAATAGACCGAAAAAAAGCTTTAAATGATGTGCAACATACACGAATATCCTTCGACTAAGGAACCAGTACTTCCGACCGTGACGATCGAATCCGAGGTGTTCCTGACGACACAACTGACCCGATTTTTCGACATCTGGGATGCAGTCATTGACGCCCACAACCTGATTCACAAAGATTAATGAAGTTTTTGAGTAGTCTGACGCGAAGGAACACATTGTTACCCAAATGAAAATAAATCGAGACGTTGACATCCCGATTTTAACAAAAAAGTTTAATTCTGAAAAAGTTAAGTTAAAACGCTATTTCAACCGAGAAATAGGACCATGGCGTTAATTCTTATACAATTCTTTTTCCCCAGGATCTTTCTGCCTATGGCTTCTTCTGAGTACTACAAACCGCATGAATTCATTTCAAAAATCGACTCTACAACGCGAACTTGATCATTTCAAGATTCATGAAATCATGTCTTGAGAAGACAACATTCAATAAATACCTTGTGAGCTTTGCATATGTTGCACTGCCACGTGTCTGATGGTATTTGACTCAATGGAGGATCAACGCACTCCAGGTGGTACACGGCTGGACACGTCTCGCAGCACAGAAGATCGCCGACTCGATGACAAAGACGACAATGGTCATCGTAGGTGAAATTTCCTGAAAAAATCAAAATTAAAACCCAGAAGTTTCAAGATGAGAACGTATAGTGTACCTTCGTGAATGAGATCTTCACGGACTGGAGTGGTGATGAGAAACTGATCTGTAAGAAACTGGAGAACCCTCAAGCGGCTCTCAACGTCCGTGAATGGGTAATCTGAACCGTTAAACACGTCGAGCAGACTCTGATCAAAGTTTCTATCACTCTCGATATAAGCACGAAGCATCTCCGGCCAAGTGATAGGGTCAACAAAGAACAACGATATATTCACACTGTCCTTCTGATCCAACGGACCAAAATGGGTTAACTGAGCATCCTCCTCGCGAAGAATAGCCTTCAACAGCATGACGTGTATCTCAGCGAGCATGTACGTTTGCTCTTCACACACAAGCACCGCGCAAAAATCTTCAAAACGAAAAGGAGACAAACGTACAAGGTTCCTGAAGTGCCGGAGCACCTCGAATATAGAAAGAGCCTGCATGACGTATTCGCGAGGAATTAACAGATCTTCGGACGATTTGGGGAGATCGAGAGGCGGGATTTCCACGTCTTGAAGCCACAGAGGAACGGGGCTTGGGTTTCTAACGTAGCTGAACGACTTTCTGGTAGCCCCACTGGCCGTACTAAAACTCGAAAGAGAAAAGTCGCTATCACTGAGTTCATCCTTTGGATTAGACTCGGAGTCGCTGCTTTTGGACAACAGGTCGTCGTCAGGTGGCTCCTCCGCACTCGACTCCTCACCAAAATCTGACCCATAGTGGTAGTCAGAGTCCTTGTAGTCCACTACATCGGCGTTGTAACCCCGCCGATAAGAAGGGCGCCCTCGGGTAGTGTGTCCGCGATTAGAGTTTCTTGGTCGTCCCCGTGGTCTCCTACTTCTCCTGCTACTACTCTCACTGCCGTAAGGTGACGACGCTCGTGAAGAGTTCGGAGTTTCCGAGCCTCTGCCGTCGGACGTTAAGTACTTGGGCTTCTTCATCAAATGGTACTGGAATTTCTTGGGACGTTCCATAACGGCCGATTTGGGGGGTCGCCCCCTACGTTTAGCCCCGCGAGCGGACATCTTCGGACCAAAGCGCGAACGCGGAATCGCCTCGAAAAGGTTACAGACGCCGCTTAACTGCTCACTGGCACTTGTAAACAAATACAAATGACATAACTTTATCAAGACGAGACCATGTTTGCGATCAGTCTTTGCGCCATTTTTCACCTGGGGTCACGTGACCGTTCGACGCTATTTCAAACAATTCCCTGGCCCGCACCAGATCAACCACCGGCCAAAACAAACGCTCACATACTTCGTGCTCTCTCCGACACTGCCCGCTCAAAATGCGACGTTACCACGAACTTAATTCCAAACAACAGTAAAATAAAAGCCTCAATCTTACTTTGTTGAGAAATAATGAGTCAATCCCACGATGTAACGAGCTCCCTGATTGGCTGGCGCCCCCTCCAGGACCTCTCGTCAATAGCAAACCCCAGCAACTTTTTTCAGGTCCCCGAACTTTTATTTTTGCATTCCGACAACCAAAGTATTTGGCCACGTTCACCGTTTATTTCACTCGCGAAAATCAGTTCCACAAAATCCGCTCACCATGAAAACACTCCGCCTTTGCCGAAAACTCGAGGGAAAATACCGAGCTGGAACGGATTAACAAGATGGCGTCGTCTCATAAACAGGAACATCACTCTGTCACTGGGATCTTATTCAAACGCGAGCTCTATTGACCACGTTCTTAACCTCAGGCCACCCCTCTCCATCTGTGAGGGCTTACCGCCCTTGAGGGCGAATTTTCCCTGGAAAACCAGTTATACTCAAATCCGCTTTGTTAAAGTTGTTGTCTTTCTTTGATTTATGAGTCGTTAAAACGTCCAGAAAAGAATTACTCCGGGTATTTGAACGGGATTGTTCTCATTTCGTGGACAATCGAAAAAATCTCGAAACTAATGCACAAGAAATATTATTCAAAGAATAATGAAATTCCACCCTGTTTTCAGGCATAATTTTTGTAATTTCACGGTGTAACTAAACTTTCCAAGCAAGGGCAAACGACTATGCATGCGGGGCTTGGAGGGAAATCCTGAGGCCCAGAGGAGGTTGCCGGACAATTTTAGGTTTTAGATAATTACCTTAATGTATCACTTATCAATGAATTTTAATTCGTCTTTGGTCCACAATTCCACATCCGCCCACGTGAAAAACGTAGTGATTAGAAAATAAGATTTGTGATTTCATTATGTACAAACTAAAACCAGTGGTTGATCCAAATATTTCCGTGGCTCCAAAATGTGACATGTACTCACTGAAGAATTTGCATGTTACGAACAGCAGTGCCGAGAAAGTCGTTGTTCGCAGCGATGGGGATTGTGACGAGGTGCAAATCCTGAAAGACATCTCTTCCTGCCAGGAGAATTTGATGGCTAAATTAAAATCACTCGACTTGAGGCTCGATGAAGTGGCTGCAGCTCGGGGAATCACATTCCCCAATGCATCGTGTGAACCTACCGTTGATCTGTCCAAGGTGATTTTACCCATATTTTCTGCGTCTTCAGACTTAGAAATGATCCGTCAGACTGCCACACTGTACGGAATGTTTGTAGCAGTCGTCCAGCTTTTGCGTTTCTGGTAGGGTTGCCAGATCTCCGGCCGGGCCGAGAATAATATCTCCAGGCCAAAAAATATTTCGCTTTGGTTCAGGAAGTAAAAAAAAAATCCCCCCCCCCCATTAGAATTATTTTACATATGCGTTATATTTATTTCGGCTATCTCTTCAAAAAGTTCAAATACAAAAAAGTCCCGTCCAACGTTGAAAAATCCCTCCCAGAAAATTGATACTCGCTGAAATTTATTGGTTTTTTCTTCCTTAATATTCGAGATATTCGACCGAAAAAAAGGCCAATTTTGCTTCCCAATTATCCACGTGGGACGAAAACTGTTAAATAAACACTGACATCGCTCATTTAGACTTGAAATCGCTCCAATATATTGATCCAAGGCCTATATAGTGTAATCACCGGTGAAACTACACGTACGAGGGCCTGGGATGATATCTCTATGAGGCCTCTCGGCTCTCTCTAGAAAATCAAGGAATATAAATTTGCGTAGCGCTAAGTTATGGATTTTGCTCAATTTTAGCCAATAAGTTGGCTGCAGAACGCTAATCGTGAATTAGCGTTCTCTCAATGTTATCTACGAATGATGGTGTTCTCTCTAATTTAGCCGCAAATTAGCATATTTCTTAACTTCAGCAGTGAATTACAGTGGGGGTGGAAGTGGGGTTCAGAGTCAGGGAATGCTCCCCCAATGGTCAGGTTGGGGAAGCGCTGCTCCGATGTTTCAGGAATCGAGGAAAAAATGGCTTCGTGTTGAATCAGCCTCCTAAAAATTATC
This sequence comes from Corythucha ciliata, assembly GCA_038030265.1. Taxonomy (NCBI): domain Eukaryota; kingdom Metazoa; phylum Arthropoda; class Insecta; order Hemiptera; family Tingidae; genus Corythucha; species Corythucha ciliata. Next base: position 26,868,137 of record CM075942.1, on the reverse strand, counting down.
GTTCGCATCTTCCACAACATGATTCAGGTTCGCCAGCCAGATCTGTAAACTTTGGGCTTTTGAAAGAGCAAAATATAACCAGCGGAGTTGCTTGCTTTCATGGAGCCAAACGTGGAATTGGTTCTCGGATTTGCCATAATAGCAAAATTGGGTTCCCTTAGTGCCGAATCCGCGAATTAGCTTCTAAGAAGGCCACAGATGTGTGAAATTGCTATATTGAACCCCGTGAAATATGACTTTTTAATGAGTCAACCTCGCAAATGCATTTTCAGAGAATCAATCCTTCAAAATTTATTTTTCAAAGGGCCAAATCTTTGAAATGTGAACTTATAGGGGTGAAAACTGTCAATTTTAGCCATCTAACCAAGACAATTCCAATCAAGACCATAAAGAAGAGAAATCAACTGTTTCGTTCTCCTTTTGGGTGGTTAAAACTTGAGAAATTTGGTTGTTTGGGATCCAAATCCACGAAATTTGGGCTTTGAATGGCTAACCTCCTCGGAAATTGTATTTTAATGTGCTCAATGGGCATTTTGGCTCCTACTTTGGGACCTACACCTATTGGGGTCCGGTGCGGATAACTCTATGAGCCCCCTTAGTATCTGATCTGTATTATTGTGCTTTTTCTCACTTTTAGCCACAAATAAGTTGCATTCCAGAAGCCGAGAATCGGCGTATTTTCAATTTTGAACATTTATTGGAAATTTTTGTTCATTTTATCCGCGAATTAGCGCTTTTTCTCAATTTTCAGCAGAGAATTAGCATTTAGCACTTTTCTGAATTTGAAAGTAAAATTATAATTTAAGACATTATTCCATGAATTAGCGATTTTTATCAATTTTTGCTACAAATTGGTGTTTTGCTCAATTTTTAACCGCGATTTTAGCCTTTTTCTCAATTTGAGCTGAAATTTAGTTTTCCTTAATTTTAGCCGCACTAATTAGTGATGTTTTCAATATTAGCCGTGAGTAAGGCGTTTGTTTTACATTTTAGCCCCACATTGGCCATTTCATTTCAATTTAGTTATGGATTAGCACTTTTTCTTAGTTTTAGCCTCGAAATACCCTTTAAAAGGTACTTGGCGTTTTCTCAATTTTGACCGCGAATAAGTGATTTTTTTTTCATTTTTATCCGCATATTAACGTTTTTCCTACAGATTATTGGGTAATTAGCGCTTTTACTCAATTTCATCGACGGATTAGGCGATTTTTCGTAATTTTAGCCGTGGGCTGGGCCCAAAAACAGCACATCGGTTTTTTGGTACATTTTAGCCGTAAAATGCCACTGAACACCGAGAATCAGCGATTTTTTCTAAATTATGTTCTGAAACTTGCATCGAGAAATCAGGAATGAGCGCTTTTTTTTTTTTTTTTTTTTTTTTTTTTTTTTTTTTTTTTTTTTTTTAGCCACGAATATTAGCACTTTTTCCAATTTAATTGCCGCCTACTCGCCCCAACATCGGCACATTAATTTGCTTAAGGACCTAAAGAAACTTGGGAATCAGCGTATTTTCTGTATTTTAACCGCGAATTTGCTTCCAGAAGTCACACATTTTCTCAATTTTAGCCATCAGAATTGCGCTTTCGTGGACTCGATCGAATATTAAACCAAACTGTTTGCTCATCACCAGTAACGTTCTATTCTGTCTATTCTGTAAGTCGGATGGGCTGAAAATCGTCGAAAGGAGCCAAGTCACTGTCCAATCGTATACCAAAAATCCTTTTCATGTATCTAAATCTATGAACATGAACTTAAAAATCGTCATTTTTTCATATTTAAGCTGGCCGGGAGCCCTCTCTGATAGGTGGCCCGGGGCGAGCCGCCCCCTCGCCCGTGCCTCGGTACACTAGTGTTCACGGCATACTCTTGCTCTTTCACACTAATTGTAAGTTTCTACTCTAATATGTTATAGCGGAAACATGGATTGTTATAGCGGTTTTAACGGAAACATGGAATGATGGCACACATAGTTTTTCAATACCAGGATACCACGAGTTTAAGTCATCGAATTCTATTAATCGGGCCGAAGGGGTAGTGGTGTACTGTATAAAAGAATTTAGTATTGTTAACGTTGACTTTCATAGGATCTTGGAGTGTAACTCGGTAACAGTCAAGTTTCAGGTTAATAATACTGATATTTTTGCACTGACTGGGATCTACCGCTCTTTTGACAGGAATGTAGATAATTTTATAAATAATCTGCGTAATTTCTTACAAACCTGTGATAGAAATGTTACTACAATTTTATGCGGGGATATGAACATTGACATACTGAAAAGGGACTTTATCAACGAAGATTATGTGAATTTACTCTCAGAATATGGTTTTGTATCTTTTATAAATGAAAATACAAGAATTTCGAGTCAAAGAGCCTCTTGCCTTGATCACGTTTTCGTTAAAAACTGCTCCGCACCTGTGCACAAAAGCCTTGTAGTTAAATGTGATATAACTGACCATTATGCCATATGTTGCAGTCTAAGTACGGGAGTAAAGGTAGATTTACGGACGCAAAGTTCTGAATTGTTAAATGTGGTAGTTGACGGCCAAATTTTTCGAAATTTGATATCAAAGGAAAGTTGAAGTGATGTCTTAGGAAAAAAGGATGTTGATTCTGCGGTTAATTCGTTCGTGGATACCGTGAATATTGCTGCGGAAGACGCTAGCAGAGTCCGCATTAATAGAGACGTTGGTAAATACAAAAAAATTAAGAAATGGGTTACTAGAGGTATAATAAATTCAATTAGAGTAAGGGATCGTTTGTATAAAGAGTTGACTAAAGTCAAAAATCCCTTTTTTGAGAACTACTATAGAAAATATCGTAACATTCTAAACAACTGTATAAAAAAATCAAAGGTAATGTACTATAAAGCTAGGTTGGATTTGGCTGGTTTAGACTCCAAGAAGATATGGGGTATAATTAAGGAAGTTTCTAATTGGCAGACTGCTGCAGTGTTAAGTGGTTTTGAAATAGTCAATGAAAGAGGTGACAAAATTACAGATGAGGTGTCTTTAGCGGATGAATTTAACACTTTTTTTAGTGGGGTAGGGGGAAGGATTAAAAATGAAATCTCGAGTAAGAAGGGATATGTGAGACAGGTTAATTCATTTCCCTCCTCCACGAACATGGCAAAATCGTTATTTCTTACTCCGGTAACAGAAGAGGAAATGCTGAGAGAACTGAAAAGACTAGACAAGGATTCAAGTTTTACAATAGGTAAAATAACTAATAAACTGCTTCGAGTGATTAAGGATTTCATAGTGGTTCCTTTGACATATATTTGCAATTTGGTTTTTAGCACTGGTCACTTCCCCATACTGTGTAAGGAGAGTATTATTATTCCTATCTTTAAAAGTGGTAAAAAAGAGTTCGTGGGTAACTACAGACCAATATCGCTTACTTCTTCAATCGCAAAAGTGTTTGAAAGTTACATTAAAAACAGGTTGGTGAACTTCTTGGATAAAAGTGGAGTTTTGTCAGATAGACAGTATGGTTTTCGTAGGGATATGTCGACCTCCAATGCTTTGTATGTTGTGACCAAATACATTTGTGAGAACCTAGACACGGGAAAGCATATTGTTGGTTTATTTATTGACATTATTCGGTTGATCACAGGATCCTGCTGGCAAGACTAAACTCCTATGGTGTCAGGGTGGTTGTCAATAATATGATTGAGTCGTATCTTTCGAACAGGAGACAGAAGGTAAAAGTCAACGGTAAATTCAACAAATGGGTAAAAGTAACATCTGGGGTGCCACAAGGCACTGTACTGGGTCCTCTTTTGTTTTTGGTTTATTTAAATGACATATTTTCCTTGAAATTGTTGGGGAGGCCATACTGCTATGCAGATGATACTGCATTTCTTTTCTGCCATGACGATGTTGAATACTTAAAAAACAGGATTTTAATTGATTTCAGAGTTATAAAGACATGGTTAGATAGTAATCTCCTAGCTATAAATATTTCTAAATCCAACTTGATTTATTTTACAAATGGTTTAAGAACGGAAAGGATAGCGCTGGATTCGAATATTGTCTCTCACTCACCAAATTGTAGTCATAATTGCACCAACTCTACAGAATGTTTCAAATTGTATTTTTGTGAATCAGTGAGATATCTTGGCGTTATTTTAGATTATAGGCTCAAATTTCGCGAACATTAAACATAGTATTACAACGAAAGTTAGAAAACTCTTCTATTCCTTTAAACAGTTAAGGCAAGTTTTGGATATGAACTCTTTTAGGACGGCATATTTTGCCTTATGTCAATCTCTACTGACCTATGGAATTATTATCTGGGGTAATGCTTCTCTAAGTGTGATAAACCAGCTTAATGTGGCTCAAAAAGTAATTTTAAGGATCATCTTGAATAAACCTCCCTTGACACCTTCTCAGATGTTATTTGAGGATCTGGGAGTTATGAACATTGAAGAACTATTCCTCCTTAATGTTGCTTGCCATGCTTGGAAAATAAATAACAATCAACACTACCTTCATAGATACCCAACGAGATTAGCACAACTTACTAATGTAAGTTTACCGAAAATTCATTCATCACTATATTATAACCATGCCTCTATAATTGCCAGCAGGATTGCCCTTAGATTTAAGTTTAATTATGGTATGTTTTGTAATCATAAGGCGCTTAAGAAATATCTTATTGAGAAGAAGAAGCAAAGTTTGCTTCAATTTAGGATGTTAGTGAGCTAAGTTAGTCTTGTTTATATTGATTTAAAGATTTATTATTTATCATTCCGATTATTTAGTGTCGCGGTATGTAATTGTATAGCGTGTATGTATTAAATCCGATTTGTATTCATCTGGCTAAACTGAATTCCAGCTCTCTACTCAAGTTTTAACTTTTTGAGGGCTGGAATCAAAATTAAAATAAAAATAAAATAAATAAATAATATAAATAAAATAGTGTGAAGACGCCATTTTATGGCCGATGTAGCCGATTTAGCTTATAACACGTCATTTATCTAGTAAAACTGTGTCTTTAGGACTCAAATTGCTCTGGAAAATTAACCCAGAACCAAGAGAATTTCATGAAGAGGCGGTGAATTTGGTGAAGGATTTGGACTTTTTGTCTGAAGAATTGTATTGCACATGTAGGCATGAATGATTCACGAAATAGTATTTTGTAGGGAGGGGGGGGGGGTAAATCTGAACTACTCAGATTCTCGCTCCCCCAATGCCGGCTGACTTCCGCCGCCACTGGTGAATTATAGTCCAGTCAATAAGAACAAAAAAGATTTGTTCCGATAGCAGCCTGTCGGGTAAAGTGTATTTCATTTATGCGATAATCTACTCAACCTTCAGAAAAAGTTCGAATGAAATCAACAAATAGGGAACAAAATTGAAGGCGGCTAAAATTGAAGAAAATCGCAATTCGCGAATGAAATGTGGAAAAAAAAATCGCGGGTAACAATGAGAAAAATGGCTTTCGAGAAAAAAGAGAAAGCGTTAATTTGAGGCTAAATTATCAAGAAAAACGCTAATTCGCAGCTAAAAATGAGGAAAACGCCAATGCGGGGCTAAAATTAAGAAAAATAGTTAATTCGCGAGGTAAAAACGCTGATCGCGGAGTTGAGGAATAGTGCTGATTCGCGGATGAAAATGGGAAAAATCGCTTTTTCGCGAGAAAAATTGAGAAACTCGCTAATTCGTGGCCGAAATTAAGAAACATCGTTACTAAGGGGGTAAAATTAAGAGATTTTCGCGGCTAAATTTGTGAAAAAGGGCTACATCTCGGCTGATTGTTAAGATCTGGAAAACTTTCAAATTCGCGGGGTACAAACGCTAGTTTATGGTTATATGTGTATGAAACACGAATTCGCTGCTAAAATAATGAAAAACGCAAGAAAAAAGGCAAGATTTCATTTTCCTTGGGTTGCCCCGTCGACTTCCTCTAATATACTTGTAGAAGTTTTCCTCTAAAATACTTCTTGTAGAATCTATTCTCTCGTTTCTTGCTTGATCCACAAGTCTTGGTGGATGAAGGAAGAGCGGGGGGATAGCCACATGGGGCGGCAAAATTAAATTAGCCCCGGAGCGGCAAAAAGCAAAATCCGGCCCTGCCCAAGTGCCCATACATCGAGGAATTTTTTTCGGGGGATATACACTGACCTGTCAATATCAACTCGAGTTCATATGCAATTTGGCTCCCGCTTCATTATGTGTATTGTAACGTACGTTATTTTCTCTTTCAGGTTGTAGGGACTACGACTGTTGTAATAAACGCTGATCCAACTCGTCCGCCGTTTTCTCTGATCACACTCACTAAACTTTGGCCCGCCGGCGTGCCCGTAGATATAACGTTTCACGTTCATTCTTCGGTCAAGACACTTCCCAAGTCGTGTCTTGATTTTCAGGAAAGTCTATCAAGAGCAACTGTCGGCAGTGGACGTAATCTCAGCTTACGAGTGATTTGGAAAAATGGTATTTAACCGTTAATTAAACGAGGTTTTATCCATCCTAGGGCGCTTTCAAACGATTTTGTTTCTTTTAGGTCTCAACAGCGATTGCGAGCTCATTGTATCGCCGGTTCGAAGCGTTCCCATTTTGGGAGAGGCTAATTTCTTGAGATTTCTCAACAACCTCGCGTCGACAGCGTCATTGGACAATGTCTGCGATAAAGTGATTCTGGACGATATTCTCGATGCGTGCCATGCTTTGAACAATTGTCGTTCGCAAGTGGGAATTGAGCGATGCCTAGGAAACCTGACGCGTTTCATGTCGAACGATTCCTGTTGGTTAAACGGAAGTCGAAACAGTAACGCCACCCCCACACTCGCCGACGCCGCTGGATGGTCGGCAGTTAAAAGGACTAAATGTACTGCCAAATTGCCAACTCCGAGGAAAACATGGTTTGAGAAATGTGAGAATTATTTTAGTTGTTAGGCGATAATCAAATTGTCTTCGTTACTAAAACACGCGAGATTATTAAAAAATAAAATAAGAAGTCGTGTCCTTTTTTCGAAACCAATTTTCTTGTTCGTTTCTGTGTACTTTCTTCGCTTTCTTGCTATTCGTCAATAAAGCAAGTCTAACCCAAATTATGTAGAATTTGACTCAAGTGTCCAACTGATTCAAGAGTCCTCCTCAGACAATGGATTCTAAAAATCCCATTTTTCTAGAACAATATTAGACTTGAAAACTTCAAATAGAATATTGTGGATCTTGTCCTTTAATGAGTATATACATACAATTTTACATCTCACTTATAAAAGGCGATTCTTCAGCCAATTACATGGATTACAGAAGTTCCTGCTTCTTTGCAACAGGTAACGCCCATTTCTACTTCGCTCAAATTTTAAAAATTCTCACTATCCAAAACAATAAAACTGAAATCATCTCTTCAAAAATATACATAAAGCATCTTAAGAATCTAGGAATCGTAAAATCACATACAAGAAAAGGTAACTAAGGGAAAAAGAAAGAAAAACAACGTTTTTGATTAGAATAACTACAAAAAACATAACTTTCCCTGCAAGGATTATCGAACTTTAGGAGAAGTCAGTTCCTTCATTGCACCAAGATTCTAATTCGCGCTGAGGCGTACTGGTGCGGTTTCAACAAATGACATAGGCATGTTTTTTCACAAGAATGGAAATATTTGTTCCATCCGGAAACCATATTTTGAACCAGTAAATCATCGCGTTTACAAAAATGTCTGTCCCGACCGATTACGTAATAAAGTATGTACTTAATCAAGGCTACTATCATTTCCTTCTTATATTTGTAATAAAGTATATAATGAGGTGGGTGTCATATCGAAGGCGAAGACAATGTATTAATCTAAAGGAAATATTGAAATCGCTCGAGAGGCTCACAATTCAAAATCATTCGAATAGGCCTGGAACTTCCCACTAGAATGGTACTTCAATCGAAACAATAACTTCTCGAGGTTCATAGATAAGACTTCACAGGCGAACGAAAAAATAACCAGTTTGTATGCCAGAACTACGCAAGCAAACAAGAAGGACGCGTGACAAAATGTTTGGGTTCTTCTCATTGATGCGAACCTCCCCACGCACCAATTTCTTGAAGCGTGATTAAAACCTGTTTAATTGAATCAAACGGCAGCAACAACGTCTCTCACCTGAGTCACTGGCAATTTAGGCAAGCGGTCAGGAAGTGCTTGAATCTGATGATGAGCTAGGAGGCGATCCTGACAAAGGGGTTATGAAAAAGTGTGCTTCATCATCGTTGGTGGTCAAGTCACGAACTCGGTTCATTATTTCGAACTTGAAAAAAAAAAAACAAACAAACAAAAACAAAACAAATTATGAAAATTTGACAAAAGATGCCTGTATTTGCTTCGCTATAGACAAAAGTGATAACTCACGGCAGCGTTGCGCGTAGTTTCACTAGCCGCGTTAGAATTGCTATTCGATCCCCTCAGCAAAGGAGTATTATCATCATCATCATCGCTGAGTGAGTCGTCGCTGTCAATGACTTCGTCTTGAACAAAGACCTTCCTTTTGCACATTGGGCACACTCTTCGGTTACGCGTCAACCAGGGATCGATGCATTTACAATGGTACGCTGCAAAAAAAATACTGGTTCACTTCAAATTCGCTAAAACTTACAAGCATACAAAAATGATCGAACCATGTGAACAGGGGAGGATCCTCAACTTTTCTCCTTCTGTGAAATCGTCCAAACAGATAGCGCACGTTTCATAAGGGTCTCCTTTTCTGAACTTCGCGGTTGGGATCTGATCAAGAGAAGAGTTAGGGAGCCTTCTTCTTCTATTCCGTCTCCGATAGTTTATCCATTTAGAGATCTGTATTTCAATTACGGTTTCGCTTAGTAAACTTCAAGGTCATATTTTAGCGAAAACGCGTACCATGAATCCAATCATGGCGACCACAGACAAAATGATAACTACAATGGAAGGAATCATCAGTCTAAAATCAAAATCCCTCGAAGGATCGTCGATGCGTAGAAAAAATCTATAGACAATAGACAGGAATTGATAATTGTGTCAACGCTCAGATGTACCAATATAAGACCCATTAAAATCAGGCTTGACGTTACCCTTTATCGTATTGGTAGTTGTCTCGTATGTACATTCCAGTAAAATTACTGACAAACAGAGATGCGATGTCTATTTTCTCAGGATCGTCAACTCCCATTTTGACTGAAATGGAAACAGAGATGAATCATCAAGTCAAAGATATAAGGGCCGGCTCAAATAACTATACTAGTTGAAAAAAAAAAAAAAAAAAAAAAAAAAAAAAAAAAACATTAAACTCACCCAATTCGTTTGAATCCACATTGTGAACAATGGCTACATGAAAGCCAGCGCGTTGGGCATTCAAAATTTTTTCTTCATACGTGCAGTTGTAGCGCCGTATCAAAACAGCCCACAATTTAATGCGAGATTCTACAGAAGGTGGCACTTCGATTGGAACACAAGCGTTGGGTGGATTGGCGTAAACAACTAGAACCTAAAAAAGAAATAGTTGCGTAAAAATCATCTCTCCCCGTACAATAATAATTGTGGAAATTCTCACTGAAAGGCCACTCGTAGGAAGAAGACTGCCGAAATCGGCCGGAAGGTCTTCGAACTCCGACACGAGCTCAATCGGGCCGTGTTGCGGGAACACTTTTATGTCCCCCGCGACAAAACTGATGGACAGCACCATCAGTACCTCTTTTAGACAATCCATGTGCACTAATTGGAGATTTTTATTGCTTCAAAGGATCATTTCTCACATACGGAGACAGCGGATATTAGGTCTCGATCAGGCTCCAGTCTTTGTCCATTTTCGCTTTCCACTATCTTCCTGCAAATATATATTTTTTAAAACAAATTTTATTCAATTTAATTGTTCACGGCAGGATGCAATTTAAACGGGTAAAAAAGGGGAAAACGTAACTAAAGGCAAAACTTATGTTGCTTAATATTAATATAATTATTAGGCCAGTCAATAAGAACAATAAAAATAGCTAAAATCGCAATTAAACGGCTAGTTCTGATTTTTTAGTATGTTGTTAGGACCAGCACCAGTAGTGTAAATCAAATTTTTCAGCTTCGAAAGACTTGTGCTACTTTCGTGGCACTCGAAAAACCGCGAGAATTGTGCACTTGGGGGGGGGGGGGTTTGTTTGGGGTTTTTCACGTTATCTCCTAAAATATGCATTTTAAGATGAAACGTACGAAATACGTTAAAAACCACATAACATTTGCTACAATTTGAGACCTAACGTAGCTCTGTAGGTCATTTAATAACCAAGATAAGTATATAAGATACAGCTCCTCGAATTTGGATTTATTTGTCAAAAAAATTGAAATTTCAAGTTTTCGTCAAATACTCGTTGTCGCGCGTTGTAGCCCCGCTCGAAAACGCTTCCAGTGGACGACCGACCTTATGACTGGCTGGTGCTAAATCCATAAACACTGTGAGAACAAGAACATTTCATTCGCCTGCTGCATTCGCGCTACCACTTTATATTGCCAATTTGTCTGTTTATGATCCGTTTTTCCGAAATTAATTATTAACTGAAGCCCTAGGTCCGTTCCATTGTTTTGCACTAGCTACACTAAGGTCGGTCGTCCACTTGAAGCATTTTCGAGCGGCGCTACAACGAGCGTACATCCCAAAGCCTCAAATGGAATATGACAACGTCCACTGCAGGCTTAGCAGCAGTGAATTCAATTTATGTCTTTTTGTATATACGCTCGATGTCGCTCGTTGTAGCGCCGCTCGAAAACGCTTCCAGTGGACGACCGATCTAAGGCACTATAAAATACGAGTACTGCATCTGCAACGCACAAATCGGCGCCATACTTGGTCCCTCATAATGATTATAATTATCACCTGATCTCGTTGACAAGTGTGACATTTTTATTTATTTCGACCGCGTTCCGCGTTTGTTACGATGACAATTTTTTCATTCATGATATTGTGTTTACCCCAGGGACCAAATATGGCGCTGAAGTCCGTATTGCAGTACCTGTGTTTTAAAGGCTCTATACTATAGCTACACTAGTGTAGAAAACCATGTGCTTTCATTGACTTATTCTGAAAAATTGAATGAATCCAGGGGCCTCATTCACTAACTTTTTTCATCATTGTTTTTTTCAAAAATCATACGTTTCCGTTCAGCTTTCTTAATTTCATGGATGAGATTTCAATTTTTCTACCAAAGTCATATGGAAAACCAAGTCATTAAACTTTGTATTATTTTTATGTTAAAAAAATGAAGCGGTTCGTGGGTTGGGATTTTTGCTCCCGATACGTTGCGCTGCTCTACTATGAAAGTAGATCACCCGCTAAATTCAAAAATTATACAAAAGTCAAGTGTTGGAAAAAACATATGGTATCAAGATAGATATCACGCTACAACTTCAAACCGAAAATAAATATAATACTTTTTGTACTTGGCGGGTTTTCCCCTTTTTTATTCTTAACGGGAGCAAAAATCCCAACCCAAAATAAAAAACACTTTTTTCCTCGAGTCTGAGGACTTGGTTTTCCATATGACTTTGTTTTCTACCAAAGCAAATGCTTTATTTCGTTAGAGAATAAGGCCCCAGATGATTTTATGAAGAAAGGGTAGCACTCGCGAAACAATGGAACGGACCTCCTGTAATTTACCAATTCCGGACTGAACATTTTTTTAAACCCCATCTGACTGAAAACTGAACACCCTGTCCTTTGCTGATTCTTATTTATTTATTTTTATTAATATTTTTATAATGTTTTTTAAACCGTTTTAGGACGTTTGATTAACTAATCCATGAAAACCACCTGTATAGTTATGCATAACCTGAAGGAAATTGTCTTGCACGTGTGAAGAAAGCCCCACAACCACTCGGGGGGGGGGGGGGCTTAATAAGCTGCCTAGGGTCCTCTCGTTCTCTGAATCCGGCCCCTGCATAGACTACCTGGAGCTCTCCTTTTGACTGTATAAGAAGAGCACAAATCTCTGCAACATTAGGCCCGAGAAACTTTATGAAGGGTCTTCTGATTCCGGTGGCTGCATTTTTTTTAAAGGCAATATTGACTTCCTTCCCTTTGTATCCAATAACAATAACAATAATACTCTCAGAAAAAAAACCGTGCTTGGGCACGTAATTTGGCACCTTTACTTTGTAACATTTTGAAATACCTTTTCGTTCCCTTACAATCAGTCATTTTCTGGTATTTTTGGCTAACCGCTATTTTTTTTATAAATATGCTTCTTACATGGTTATTAATTGGCGCAACAACAAAACTAATAGCCCAGTAAAATAAGGTGTCGAAGGTTGCAATAATTAGGGTAGATGATTTTTCTGTTTCATGTTGTTGGGGGTGGTGTAGGTATGACGTGTTCAAATTGTTGACCTCGAAAAACCTCGGGATCATCCTTGAATTCGGGAAAGACAGCGCAATTTTTGGATTTTTTTCGGGGGGTTTTAGGCACTTTTTTTGCTTAAGGAGCCATTTATCGGCTGTGACTGCGAAGTAACATTTCAAAGCAGACAACATTTCCGACAAAACTCGTCCAAAGCGGGATTTGGAGGTATCACAGTATCTAAGATAGAGATCGTCAAATATACGATAACTTTTCAAAATTGACAAATGATGTTGATGTTTCCATGTCTTCATCATCTGTAACCACGTGGAATCATTTTAGTGGTCAAAATGGTGCACGGCTAAACGGATTTAGGCTAAACGTTCTAACAAAGAGAAGGAAGAACGATAACTGTCTCCTACGATAACTGTCGGTAGTTCCTAATTGCATTAGTTGGTACGGCCATTACTCGTAGTAGGCTGTAATAAATTTTGTCGGTTTTCGTTATTCGTGACCAAGGAGGATTCGTTTAATGGTCGTTGTCACAAAATTAGACCAGGATGACTTCTGTAACACCAATGTTTCGATAACTATAATAGGTATAGTTAGTTTTCAGCATTTCGGCCTTTATAGGAAGTAGATCACAGACGCATGTAGCTCATCCGGCAATGACATAATTGTGACTGAAAATGTCTGATAAACGAATACTTTAGGACTGAAAACTGAAAAGTAATGCACTATTTCAACTAAATGATAGCTTGGATGTCAAAAGTAATAAAAAATACATATATTTCAATCCACCCTTTTTCTCTTGGAAGAGCCTGACAGATGACGCTTCTCCTTGAACCTTGTAACGTCGTTCATAAGAAATGTCGAAATGTCTTCCGTGTCGCCTTCTATATCCATGGGGACTTCTACATCTACACAGTCAAAATCCACGAGTGGGTCCGGTCGATTCTCACATGACTCGCCACTGCAATTAATGCAGAGCGTACAACTCTTGAGGCCGGCTTTTCTGCACCCAAAACATGCGTTGGTATTGGTACAACTCTTCTCACAGGCGCAGGAAACCATCTTCAAGAGTAGGGAGAGAGCAGGATCATTTGACATTTTTTTCGGAATGAGTCCTTGCAGTGATTGGACTCATCCCAATTTCAATGGGCTCTTCTCGTTTCCTATAAAGCAGTGGTTTTAAATCTTTTGTGGCTAGCAACCCTCTAAATTCTGCTATAATTTCTTTGCGACTCATGTGCATAATACACTATTTAGGTGTGGGGGGGGGGCATTTGGGTTTTCAGTGACTATACACGTTACTGTGAAAGCCCGAATCCTATACTGAAAGCCCAAACCCAAAGAGAAAATTATAGCTGTTGAAACCCGGGGAAATTCCGGTGAGGATTCGGGGTTTCTGTGGTAGATGTTATTATCATATCATCCATCGATATAAATATTATGGAAATCAACACTATTTAGATATTCAACTTATGGGCGACACTTGAACGCTGTATGGAATTTACTGGGCTTTCAATTTGTGTACACTAGATGTAATTGATTCAGCATGATCTCTCTCAGATGATCGAAAATCCGTATCGGAGGCGTATCGTCGGGCCTTGCCGTTTTATTAAGATATACGCCACAAATTCTGTGATTATATCTCACGATTATACGACACATTAGTCCCTCGGACCAAATTAGATGTTTGAAAGCAGGGTACCTGGGGATTTTAGGATTGACTTTCCCGTCTCGATTTGACATTTTGCCTGAGAGCACTGTTTCACGCTCTCTCTGAAATTTGAAATGGGTGAATGAAATAATAAACTTGAAGACTATGCAGCCTCAGGTGAATAAAGAAAGTATCAGTAGCAAAACATAAAATAGTGGGGAGGGCACGGCCCTTTAGGACAAAATTATGGGTCGCCAGTCGCCACCCAAGTGTGGAGAAGGGACGGTGACCCAGCCCGGCCAAAGACTAAAGAAATCGACGGTAGCGCTACTAGCGCCGATTAGTATGTACTTAACCCCCCACCAGTTTTTCGTGCAATCGATATTTTCCGATATTTCTATCAGTGATATGAGTGTTTTTTTTTTTGCCTCAACGGTTTTTTTGTCGTGATTAAAGTAAGTAGACATGAGATAATTAATGATTTTAATACTTTGAGAGACAAGATGTTGTTTTTGATTTCAGAAATGAGTGAAAGACCGAAAAGAAGAACTTTAGGAAGCCAAGCAAGGCAAATCGTTTTTTCAGTTTTTCAGTATTTTACCCGGCAGAAGGTAGAGGAAGAGCCTAAGCCTGACATCAACAGTTTGGTGGCTGAGGCGACCGGTGTTTCCCGGTCTTCTGTTTTCCGCATCGTGAAGGAAGCCGAACGATCGACCTCAGAGGGCTCGAGTACGAGTCGGTCACTTTTCACCACACCTACGAGGAAGAACATTCCACATAAGAAGCGAGTCGAGTTCGATTCTTTTACTGACAGTGCCATTCGTTTTAAAGTTCGCAGTTTTATGCTGTTAAAAAGCAGTGCCCGTCAATTAGGCTTCTCCATAAGGAGTTACTAGAGCAAGGCGTTGTAGACTGCGGTAAGGAGTACATTTGGCAGCGCCTACATCACCTGGGGTTTAAGTGGAAGAAGTGTCAATCCAATCGTAAAATTCTAATTGAGCGGCCAGAAATTGCAGCCCGTAGGGTCTCCTACCTGAGGGAGATAAAAAAAACATCGAGAGGCCAACAAGAATATTGTCTTCCTGGATGAAACGTACGTACAAGAGGCCCACAACGTTACATCGTGTTGGCAGTCGGAGGATGAATTGGGGGCTTTTCGACGTTGGTCTTTGTCATATAAATAAATTTATAATTTATTTTATGTAATAAAGGTTCTGAAAGAGTGAAATTCAGTAAAAGAGGTTTTTGAAAGAGCAAAACCCACGAAATTTGGAGTTTGAACAAGCAAATTTCACGAAATTACGATTTTAACGAGACAAATCCACCAAAAGATTTGGAAGAGCAAAAATCCGCAAATCTGGCGTTTGTGAGAGTCAAAAATGGCGATTTTTGTTTTTGAAAGTGCCACATGCCTATGATTAGTTTTGAATCAGACCGTGAGCCAAATTGTTTGGTTTGTCGGTCTAACGATCTGGATTTTGGTGGTGTGAAGTTCCTACTTTTTAGTATAATCGGTGGCGGTGTGTGGGAGTGATTAAGTGGGTGAAGAGGGAAATCGCTGTATTGTTCTCCGAGTAGACTGTGCATTATGAACCCCGCTCTTGGCGCTCGACCTTATCTTACCTGGCAAAAATCGAGTTAGGTATGAGACCCGGCCCTTGTTTCTTGAAGACGAAATGAATGTTTTTAGGTTGTGGCTACGCTAAAGTTTGCCAAGTGGCAAAGGGACTTATTTTGCTCCCCCCCCCCCATGAGCAAAACTGTAGGCCCGCGTCTGGTCAGTTTCAACGAAAACATCCATTCAAGCAAAAAATGCAAACATGTATTCAGAAAGGAAACAGTCAGACATGGATACCACACAGGCAAGTAGATAACTTTTTAGAACGGCAAATAAACATGTAGGGCCCTCCACACACAGTTTGTCTTGTTTTCGACGCTAACTCGAAAGGGGCTTCTGTGAATTGCATTCGTGTTCGACATTGAAACGCTTCGAGTTCGAGTCAAAGACAAGACAACCCGTGCGTGGGGGTCTTAATAAGACTTTTACTTGAGAATTCCGTGAAATCCCGATAGTTTCACCAAAAAAACAACAGATAACTATGTAAAAGTAGAGATTTGTGGCTATTTTCCGTCGCTCGGACCAGGAACGTTTCAATTTAACGAAGCAGGCTTCAACAGATTTGTCGAGCAATCGGGTTGTAGTTTTCCTGGTTAAAGACTCGTTTTGAGAAGGTTTGTCTCGACAAAGGACGTTCTTCCGGTCCTAAAACCAAAAATAGGAATCATACCAAAGATAACGATGCGTAGATTGTAAAATAAATAGGAAAATAATTATCATGTTGGCTTACTCACTTCGGCAACTCAGCCTCATAGCTTCGGAAGGAATTGCACAAACAATGAATGTACGTCATCGTTTAAATATCAACCCTTCCGCCGAAAGACCGAAGGAAAAGTGAAACATTTTAGTATTTGAGCACGAAAAATAAGGATTCTTGACAAAATTTAACAAATCAAAACATCTACCAGTTGTAGTCAGAAAGATCAGTGAACCGCGATCCCCGAGTGATAAGAAGTTTCAAAACTTTAGGAGGTAAACGGCTGTACAATGGAAGGGGTAAGGGGAAGCTCTCAGTGAGAACTTAGGTGGAGATTCGATGTTCTTCAATCTTTGGCCGGGCTATAGCCCGCCACCCATTGGTTGAAAACCACTATATCAAACCCAACCACTATCAAAACATTGGGGATAACAAGACGTTTGTAGTTAGTACTATCATGATCATTAAAGGTTTCTACAATGTCACAGCTAACGAAAACAAAGAACCATAGACATCATTTCGGACTGTTGACAAATTTGCCTAAATTTGACGAGCTGTATCTTGGAAACGATAATGCATTCAGAACCCGCTTTAGGCTGGTTTTCTCAGAAATTTTCTCATTTAGAAAAGTTACTTCGAAGCCACAACCGAAAAATGGCTAGTTTAGCTAGAGAACCTTTAAAACACAGGTACTGCAACACGGATTTCAGCGCCATATTTGGTCCCTCAGTCGTTAGGGTAAACACAATATCATGAATGAAAAAATTGTCATCGTAGCAGCAAACAAACGCGGAATGCGGTCGAAATAAATAAAAATATCCTACTTGTCAATGATATCAGGTGACAATTATAATCATATGAGGGACCAAGTATGGCGCCGATTTTCGTGTTGCAGTACTCGGGTTTTATAGTGCCTTAGTTTAGCGTGAAAGAGCCAAAATTTTCAAAAAGTCCCATATTTTTGTGGTTTTTCGAGAATTCCAGGGTCATCCCGATGTCTTTCGAGGTCAACAATTTGAACCCGTCATACCTGCACCATCCCAGACAACATTAAAAAAAAAAATATCATCTACCCTAATTATTGCAACCTGACCCCCCTTTTAGTGCATTTCATTCTGAAAATGCACTATTGGTCTCGTCGTGATGGTGGCAAACATGGGTCATGTCATGTCATGTTTTTTTCACGTTTCAGAACATCTAGAACACGAATTCAGTGGTCTCCGGAATTCATATATATATATATATATCTTTTTTAGTTCTTATTTTACTGGACTATAAGGAGCTTGGTGGAAAGAGCATAAAATTTTTATTCGGACACTATTTTCGGGTGTCTTTAATGTTCTTTATTGTCAAATTGGTACCAAAGTACGTCCTCAAGCTCAAGTTTTTCTTTGAGCATCTCGTTATTGTACACCCTTTATACAGTTAAGCTTTGGTGTCCTAGAAAAGCGGTGCCGTAATATTACGGTAGAAAATTTCCCTTTTAAATCAAGCCATAGTTGCCTAGATAGCGGTAAACAGAAAGCGGCACCGCTTCCATCGAGACGGTGGTGATGAACGTTTTTTTCCTCGTAGGTCCAACTATTTGGTAGTACTTTCTTTCAACATCAGAATAGAGTCGTTTTCGGACAGTATTATTCAGGATTTCCTCACCGTCTAGCGTCCAGGTAGTTTTCACGCTCGTTGTAAACAAAAAACTTCACCGTCACCGTCAAAAACCATTGCCCAGTAGCGTAGCGTGGGTCCAATTGTTGGTTTACCGCAACCCCCCCCCCCCAACGATGATTTGTGCTTTTAAGTACAACTTGGAAGAATGTGAATGGGAAAGCTCCAAATTTAGTCGTAAGCAAATAGTTGTTGAAACTGTTTAACGTGGACAAGTTGTTGACTGATCATGTATCTCCCAGCGGATACAAAAATGTTAAAAAAATTTTAAACTTCAAAAATCCGGCTTGCATGCTCAACACGTTTTGAGGGCAATTCCTGTTCCTGTTTGGCCAAGTAGCATATTATAGCGGCAATGAGCCGAACTTCCCTATTTTTTTAAAGTTTTCATTATGTAATGAAATCGAGTGGGCTTTTTGTTGGTCCAGCAACAGATTTATTCTGGACGTTTTGCCAAATTGGAAGAGGTCAAATGAGGCCTTAACGTGGGCCTGACAAAATTTTGGTGGTTTTGGGCAGAGTGAGTGAGGGTGAGGGCTAGTGAATTTGAAAACCCAAGGGACGGGGAAGACGGCGAAAAGGAGGCACGGAAAACAAAATAGTTCCCCCTTGGAACGGCACCTTGACAACCACTTGTAACGGTCGTAATTTTCCCTTTTAAAATGCCTGGTGTACTCACGGTTTCGCTCTTTCACGGATGTAGTCAGAGTCGGAAGCTCAGATTCGGAACGACCGCTGGACTCAACTACCCATTTTCTTCGCGAAGGACAAAATACACTGCCCAAAGCAATTTGATTAGTTCTCTTAATTTGTACACAAAACCTGCTCCACAGCATCTAACCAAAAGGATTAGGAAGATCCTTCATAAAGTTTCTCAGCTGGATAGAAAGGATTTGTGCTCTTATTAAGCCTGATGCACACATGCGGTACCTGCCAAGTAACGAGCAAAATATCAATCAATTTCTAGCAATTGCCTGGAAACCGACCAGCTGACAATTGAAAAAGATTTTGCTCGTTACTTGGCAAGTCCCGCATGTGTGTATCCCGCTATACAGGGTGTTGACATTACCCCCATGTTAACATTACAGGGTGTTATACAGGGTTGGATTCTGCAACTCATTTGCGGCAAAAGTTGTCCTCTGCAAAAAAAATTTTCACCCCGCACGAAGTCCGACTTTTTTCACTTTTAAGATTTTTTTCGTGTTATAGGCATCACGTTACTAAAACGACTGTAACTCGCTTATTTCTGGTCGAAAATCAAATCTGAATACACCGTTGGAAAGAGCGTTAAATTTACCATTTTCCCAATGCAAAATAATATTTCAAATGTAGGATTCAGGGGACGAAAAATAAGCCCGAGTAGTAAAATGTGAGAAATTACGAAAATTTGCAGAATTTTCAAACATTTTCAACTCCGACTGAATCTGTCGGTTAATCGTACACTGCAATCTTGAAAGTTGGTGTAGAACCTCAGCTTTCTTTAGGTCTAGTCATTTTTTTAAATTAAAAAATTGAATAGGTGAGAAAACCGCGCCTGATTGAAAAAATAGGTGCTTTTTTTATTTTACTCAATTATTTAATGACTGCCAAATCTTCACAGTTTGGTGGAATAAAGGGTGGGATACGCCTGTTTTATGTTTGTTTTTTCTGTGGCTGAATCGAATGGTGGTGCTAACGATGCTCATGAATTAGTTGAGCTAGGGGTAATACGATGTTTAATATTTTAAAAAGGATTAGGGACGCAATTCAGGAATAGACCGTCTGATGGTAACATCTAGAAAAGACAAGCAAGAACTATTTTATTCACTTTGGCATATTTTCGGTGTGTCCTTCGTGTTGGTTCCCACTATCCGTTCTAAAACCCAATGATTCTGCCTGATTTGATCGCCGAATACGCTAATCCTCAAGCAGATCCTCTAGAAACGCTTTCTACCTATTTGATAAACTATGCTCCGAGATAATCATGCTTGGCGTTTACATGCAGTTAAGCGCTCCGAGTAATCAGAGTACGAGATTTATCACTCCCAAGTGAACGCATTTTTTTACACGTGGATTGGATTCAGAGGACCAATTCTATTGCCTCCTAGAAGACCGGACCTTACCCTTCTCGGCTAACGTTTGTGGAGGGACTTAAAACAGGAGTTTATAAAGATATGGTGAAAAACATCCTGAGATCGAGGATCTGCTGGATAGGATTCATATGCAGTGACTAAGAAAGGCGGAATCCAGAAATTTTCAGAAGGAGAAGTGGATGAGGTTCGCCGCATATGCCTAAACCAAAATAGCGGACACACAGAAAATATCAGGCTGAGGAGAATAAAGTAGCTCTTGTTCGTCGTTTCCCGCATGTTCTCTCGTTGCTATTAGAGATACTCGGACTTTTCCCACAAATAGCAACCCTTAGTGGAAAATAAATTCATTTTTAAACATAACATTAGACTACCCCTATTCCCCTAGCTCTCCTATTTCATGAGCCACATATGCACCACCCGATTCAGCGCTAGCGTGATGTGCGCGCCAACCGCTACTCGATTCAGCGAGAAAAAACAAGTAAAACCCACCCCTTGTTCCACCAAACTGTGAAGATTTGGCAGTCATTGAATAATTGAGCAAGATAAAAAAACACCTATTTTTTTCAATCAGACGCGGTTTTCTCACCTATTCGATTTTTTAATTTAAAAAATGACTAGACCTAATGAAAGCTGAGGTTCTACGCCAACTTTTAAGATTGCAGTGTACGATTAACCGACAGATTCAGTCGGAGTAGAAAACGTTTGAAAATTCTGCAAATTTTCATAATTCCTCACATTTTACTACTCAGGCTCATTTTTCATCCCCTGAATCCTACATTTAAAATATTATTTTGCATTGGGAAAATGGTAAATTTAACGCTCTTTCCAACGGTGTATTCAGATTTGATTTTCGACCAGAAATAAGCGAGTTACAGTCGTTTTAGTAACGTGATGTCTATAACACGAAAAAAATCTTAAAAGTGAAAAAAGTCGGACTTCGTGCGGGGTGAAAATTTTTCTTGCAGAGGACAACTTTTGCCGCAAATGAGTTGCAGAATCGAACCCTGGCCAGTGGTGCGACCTTAACGTTAACACCCTGTATACGGTCAGGAGGATGGCACACCGTAGTGTGCCCTCCTTATAAGATATTCGCTTGCCCCCTTCTTGCACAGATTCATTGCTTTCCGGTAGATTGTAAGGCCCATTGTTACGTTCGGGCGACAGATATCCAGGAACTGCTACATCAGAAGCGATGAGCAACGCAGTCTACTTTCATAAATTTTATTTACATACTACGTTACAAATCGGCGTAAGACAGCCACGACACAACGAAACGATAGTCTACAATCCAGCTAGGCATCTAAATTCTGAACAGATAAATACGCAACAAACGCCTAAACAGACTTAGCCCAAGAAGATAAATAACAAATGCCAGAACCCGAGGATACTTGTCAACTCGGCCATCGTTAGGAACCCAAAGGTTCATCGACAGTGGGATTAAGCTTACAAGAAACCATTACAACCATTAAACTGTTGATGACTCCTGCCATAAAATAATTGCAAGAGGAACACCAATTTTACCTGCAGAAGAGATAAGCAAATTCCTTGATCTTTTGTCCTTGACGTAAATCAAAAGATATATTATCCAACCCAACAAGGTAGGAGTGAAGAGAATATTGGGCAGATTTAGTGGCCTTGGAGATTGCAGTATGTAGCCATTTATTGGAAAACAACTATACAACTATAGAGACAATGCATGTACATTCTAAATTGCATCAACATGCTTGGCATCAGTTTTGAAAACAGTAAATAATTGGCTTACCTTAGCGAACGCTTAAACTCCGTGATTTCGATAAAAATTTGATTTTGCCACTAGGAAAGAGCCTTTCACTGGAATTTTAATGTTTTTTTTACTCTTAATTCATCCAGATCTAGATATAATTATAACTGTTATCTAGAACCATAGAAAAAATGATAACAAAACAAAACAATTGGTTCCTAGCTTGTAGCTGTTCACCACCAAATGACGTTGTGGGGAACTGCTTGTTGAGGAAGATCCGTCAGTCTGTTGAGTGACCTCACCATCCCCCGCCACACCACCCAGCCAGTACTAAGGAGCTTCGTACATCGCATCTCGCATGATCGGATCGCAGTCGGCCGTCAGTTGTCCTTGTCAGTGTTGTTGGTTATTTGGAAATTGCTTTGGATTCCCATTTTCCCGATGGAAAAAGTTGAAATTTATATTCAAACCTTGACTGTACGAAGAAATGTTCTCTTGCGAAGATTTCCGACGAATTTACGGCAAATTCAACGGTGAAATGTAAAAAAAAGAAGCATCAGGTTAGACTAACATGTGCCGATAACCACAAGAAGAGCTCCGACCGATTTTATATTTTCAGTATCAAAAAAAGTTCCTGCGGGAGTGCGGGCCGAGTTTCCATTGCTTGTAAATTTTTTGCTGCCGGTTGTTGACTATTCTGAGGTTCTGATAGAATACCGCTTCCAATGGTGTTGTGTGCTTTTTAACGGTAAACTTTGAAAGGTGCGTTGTTCAACCTTCCGTCTTTCAGTAAAAACAGAATTTGTCGTGCCGGGGAATGATCGTTTTCTGTTTCAGGTAAAATCTTCGATATCGTCTAGTTATTCTATTTATAGACTAGATTCTCCCTCTCTCAAAGAGCCGGCAACTTCACATGAATGAAGGGTCAAGGGACGTCTCAAATTCGCTCGTGAGTAGCTTGCCCCGTAGAGGATGAACTCAAGAATGGCCGCGTGCCCTGTGTCTGAGCGTCGGCTTCGGCCGATTTACGAGTGTCTTGAAAGTGGAAACAACAAGAAAGCTCTTCAAACTGCCGATAGAGTGTTGAAAAAACAGCCTAATCTGGTTTGCGCAAAGGTAAGAAATAATGACGTTTGTAGCTGATTTTCAAGTTTGATTGAGCTGGACGTGAAGGACAAGATCACTTCAGTAGTTGATGAGCATCCGTGTCCCAATTATGCCTGCTCATAGATGTTGTGCTCGTAGACATTCTGAGCGGTATAATTTACTCAAACATCCATCCAGGCATTGAGCTCGTGAGATATACAACAAAGACTAACGTAAAAAGCTAAAGTAAATAACAAAGGCTACTTGTCAATAAACAAGTTTGCGCTACTGAAATTCAAGGAAACAATGACTGTAGAACCAGAATTTATCCTGGGATTTTCGAAAATTCTCCAGGCGTCGGTGGGGGGGGGGGGTTGAGGCAAGCCAACAAGGTTTACTCGAAACCATACGAAAACAGTTTACCCGCACACTGAACGTGCACGCCTCCCAAGCCAACAGGGAATCAGCCATCTTACAACCCCGTTCCACTCTATTCGAGACCAAATTGGTCCAGTTCCCATCTGCCATTTGAGCTAGCTGATGCTATTCAGCTGAGTACGCGGTGGAGCGCTATTCAGGCAGTCGACATCCCTGACCCGTCAAATCAAGTCAGGGCGTCGCGGGAGTTCTGGTGATGTTGAGACTAGTCAACCTGGGCGGCAACTATGCAATTGACCCCCCAGGAACTGATTTGTTCGACCGATGTTCGTTTGTCTGATAGCGTTTTCCATTAGCACAAAAAGTAGAGCTGGGGCTGCTCCAGGTCTGATCTGATAAGAGTTTGAAGGTTCCATTTGCCAATTGATCCTCAGCAGAGCGACTTTTTATTCGTTCCATTTATCCCTACGCTCCTCCATGGATCAGAGCTAGAGCAACTTCAAGTGCTCCGTCAAAATCGACGGAGCGGTAAACCTATCTTGGAAGGTTTAATGTGGTAAGCATCGTTTTGAGTTCGTATTTTGTTTTTCGTCGCGGATGAAGCCAACGATTTATTGAACGAAAGCGGTTTAACAATCATTCAAGTTCTGTTATTCGTAGGTACCATTATCGTCGATTACTCAACAGATCCAGAGAAGTGGTCAGATGAAGCCACTAGGCTCATTTTGAAATGTATGGATAACTCTAGTCTAGAGTCAAGCTCGTCCAACGAAAAATATGAAAATTAGAAGACTACGTGGAGGCTATTATTGCAGCATCAATCAATAAGGAGAAGACAGAATAACAAAAACCTAGTACCACTGTTTCAATCGTTACAAAACGGTTCATCCGGATTCTCTACATTAATGCAGTTATTCCCTTTATGTATTACATATTTCCCCCCAAAGCATTCCTTCATTTTTCCTGCCGCCACAAAGCGTGTTTGCTGGCCGAGAATTTCTAAATTCGCAACTTGTTTTTATTAGATATCAATTATGTTCTTGGAAGAAAATTATTAATGGAATTGGGCATTGAACTCACGAAGGGATGCACCCGATTTTTTCACAGTCATGCTAATAAGTACATTCTCGCTAATAAATACAAGCACTCCACACAAAAATATACGAGTGCTCAACTCATGCCCGCAAATAAATATGTACTTCTATTCAATACAAACACAAAAACTACAAAAAAGTCATGAGGATGGAGGTTGTTATTAAAGAGCGATCTCTTCCACTTGTTAAAAGGCCCCTAGGGTATCACTATTGAGAGGCCCCTAACGTTCTTGAACTGTGAAGGAGAGGAGAATTACAGAGGGACAACCTCCTGAAGAAGGAGGTGAATTCAACGGTTTCGTCGATACGGGAATTTAAAATGCTAAAAAGGTGTAAAACCAAAGCTATCCTTGGAGTGGAAATCTAATGTATGCGCCTATACCAATGTTTAAAAAAATGTCGCTCCGGCAGCTGGCTGTTTCGACGTTTTTAGTTATTTAGCTATTATTCGGCATTTATTAACATTTAACTTTGTTAATCTACATTTTATTAGCCATTCTTGCTGAATAATAGCTAATTAAGTGAAATTAACGAAATTCGTATTTAGTGAAACGTACTTTATCCGACACCCAGCTGCCGGAGCGACATTTTTTGTTACTTTGGTAGGCGTGCATAATCAGTTCGATTCAACGTATAGCTTTGGAAAAGGTTTTAGTGCTTTTTATCACAAAACTTGTTCAAATTTTTCAGGTCAAAACAAGCGATTTTGAAAAGAAAAATCATTATTTTTTCTAAGAAATCGTCATTTCTGACGAAAAATAACCAATCAACTAAGAAAACGCTCACGACTATTTTTGAAAAGGACACTTCGAAGATGTTTTTCTGAATCACGGGTTGTCCGTACACTCAGATTTAGTGTGGACAAACGGGGACTGACTTTTTTTGAAAAAAATAAAATTCCCGATTTGCACGGCATTGAGCCACATTTTGAGGCCTCACAAAATAGTTGATGTCCATCGCAAATGGCTAATCCTGACAGGAAATAGTGTGCTCTTTCAGAATCCATCATCAAAAGTTGCAAAAATTCAAATTGAAAGCGAGTTTCTCGCAGTTAGTTAAAAATCATGATGTAAGCCTTAAAAATTGTTAGAAAAATCATATCTCGAAGGGTTTTGATTTTCGGACGTGGGCATTCAAAAGGATGATTTTTTTCCCAACATAAACTAATTTGATTTTTACTTGGGAGAATTTAACTTAACTAGCGACTATGAATACGGGCCTTAGTCACGATGTTGCCCCAATCAAAGCGAATCTTCCCAATTTTTGCCGCGAAATAGCTTTTTCTCTGAAATTTAGCGGTAAAGTAGCGTTTTCTTCCGTGAATTAGCAATTTTTCCAATTTTGGACTAAAAACAACACATTAACGTCTCCTAAAGTTCACCCGTTAATGTGCCACCATACACCTCGAATCTCTTTCTAGTATCATTCTCAATTTCATTCACGAATTTAGCGCTTTTTATCCATTTTCGGGGAAATAGCGGTTTCCTCCCGCTTGGTTGCGATTTTTCTCATTATCTGTGAATTAGCAGTTATTCCTCATGTTAGCTGTGAAGTAGTGTTTTTAGCGGTTAATGTGCGTGTTAATTAGCGCTTTTTTCACTCGGGGGGAGTGTATTAGTGTTTTTACCTACTTTTAGCTGCCAATTACCGCTTTTCTCAATTTTAGCCGTGGACTTGTCCTATGAACATTACAATAGCGGTTTTTTTTTTTTCAATTTTAACCGCAAAGCAGCTCTTTTCGTCGCTTTTGTCCATGAACTGGTGATTTTTCCCTTCGTCAGCCCTGAAGTAGTCATTTTTCTCTAATTTCGACCCGAAGTTCCATTTTTCTCATTTTTAGAAGTTATTTTTTCACTTTTAGTAATGAATTAGTGCTTTTCCTGAATTTTAGACGTGGCCACGACCTATTAACAGTTAGGCTTTTTCTCAATTTTCGCCACGAATTATCGATTTCTTTCAATTTTGGCCTCGCTTTTTTTCAATTTTAGCCTCAAATTACCAATTTTCCTTTATTTAAGCCGCAATTTTTTTTATCGTTAGCCAATACAGTCAGTTTCAGCCGTGGACTTGGGCCAGGATCAGCACGTTATCGTTTTTCCTTTAAATCCCTCTGTACACCGCGAATCACAGATTTTTTTCTCAATTTTGATCTAAAAGTTAGGTCGAGAAACCGTGAATTAGCAGTTAACCGTAGTTTCTACCTAGAATATTAGCGCTCTTTCCTAAATTTTAACCGCGTACTTTCCCCAAGAAAAGAATATTAGTGATCCTTATTGCCTTAGCCGCCTTATGAGGACCTACAGAAACTGGGGTTCAGCGTATTTTCTCTACTTTAGCCGTTTACTTTTCTGAATTTCAACAGTGAACTATAGCTTTCAGATCGTTGGCTGAGTCGAATATCCAGCCACACGACTTGCTGAGCGCCTGCCGGATGGACTGAAAATTAACGAAAGGAGCCAAATCGCAGTCCAACCGTATACCCAGACTCATAAAATCTAAAAATCCTCATGTTTCCGTCTTTAAGTTTATCGGGCCCCAGGGAGCCCGAAGATGCCCCCCCCCCCTACCATGGAACGCTTACTGAGAGGTGTAGCGAGCCAAATTTCTGAGTTTGCATCCGTGAGCCCAACTCTGGTTCGACCAAGTTTGAACTTTGAACCCCAATTTTAAGGATCAATCATTTCACGGTTTGTCTCTTTCAGGAAGCCAATTTCGCGCCTGTAACCGTGACAACAAACAACCAACCAAACAAAGTTCTACTCGTTATAAAATCACATTTCGCGAGCTTGACTCTTTCAAAAAGCCAAAGTTGGGAGCTTGTTCCGCCCAAAGACCCAACTTTATGGGTCATTCAAACCCCAATTTGAATGATTTACAGAAAACAAATCGCGGGCTTTGCTCCTTCAAAAAGCCAAATTTCGGAGTTTCCTACGTCCTATACCTAAAATTTGAGGATTTGGCCCGTTCAAACCCCAAATTTGGAGGATTCTCTTCCTTGCTCGTACGAGAGAAAAAAAAAAAAAAAAATCGCGGGATTGCCTCTCAAAAAGCCAAACTTCTTAATAGCTTGTCTCACCGCCGCCTAAAGGCCAATTTTCTCGGATTTGGACCATTCAAATCATTTGAAAGGTTTAAACCTAACAATTAGGTCCCGTTTTTGGCCGCTTGGTTGATTTCTGGAGGTCCGCTTGACGCTAAGTTCGATTTGTCCGCTATTAGTGTCAGATATAAGGTCGCTTTAACAAGGGTGGGAAGAGGCCCTCAAACAAATTAACGTTTCTAACTCCTAGAAATAGTCAGCTTTTCATTTTCATGCATTTTATCGGAAAAAGCGACAGACAGACTGACGGCCGTGGCATGCCGAAGACCTATTTATTTGGTGAGGTTGTGTAGTGTATCACGAATATAAAGTCAGTTCGGATTCGATTATTGGGGGGGGGGGGGGTAACTCGCTAACAGCTATATTGTCGTAAATTTTCTTCGATTTTTTTTTCGTGTTACTTGGTAAATCTATCGAGGGTTTTTTTTTTGTTTTTTTTTTTTACAGCGAATTTTTAAAAATTTTGAGTGGGGGTTTGATTACGTCAGAGGGCAGTTAATGAAATGGATGATGTTGTGAAGAGGGGTGAAGAAGCACCATCGATTTCCTCCTGAAAACACCATACTTCCATTCCCATAGAGAACATGGAAGTAAGAACTATAAAGTTAATTTAAAAATCACCAGACGCACCAATCTGGCTGCAACTACCGTTTATATCCTTCTGTCCATGTGCGAATTCACCGGTATACTTTTCTCCTAGATCGGGCATTCATGCATGTTCTCCATTAAGCCGGAAATTGTTCAGTCATCCCGTTTTGGGTCTTCACAGATGATCCTCGACTCCCCCTCCCCCACCAATCGCCCTCTTTTCTACTACGGGTCATTCATTTTCTGGTCTAATTTCTGATCAAATCCTTGGTCTTGAGGTCTCGTTTCAATAACCAGAAATTTGGCAGTAGAAACTCTCATTGATCCTTGGGGCACCCGAGCGGTGTCACAAGGACCAGTGAGAGTGTTCCTTAGTTACGGCGTCATAGGAACTGTCAAAGGGATAGTGACTCGCTTTTTTTTTACAGAACAAGACCCCTGGTTTGACCCTTCCCTATACCTTCCACTTCATGTCGCCTTCAGGTTAATTCATTTGATCGCCGCATATTACACAAATTGCCTTCATAGCTTAATGTCGTTTTTGTTTTGTTTTTTACAGGCACTGAAGTGTTTGGCGCTTGTCAGAATGGGAAAGGATGCCGAGTGCGAAGAACAGCTGGAGTTCATAAAAATGCACGACACATTGGACGAGTCTGCTCTTCAAGCCATGACAGTCTGCTACCGTGAAATGCATCGGCCCGAAGCCATTTGCGACTTGTACGAAAAGGCCCTGGCGAAGGATCCGAACAACGAGGATTTCCTCAACAATCTTTTCATGGCCCACGTCCGCGTCGGTGATTACAAACAACAAAAACTGACCGCCCTTAACCTGTACAAATTACGCCCCAAGAATCAGTACTACTTTTGGGCGGTTATCAGTGTTCTCCTTGAGTCTGTGGGCGACGTTTCAGATCTGATTCAATTCTGTTTGGTGCCATCGGCAACTAGCCGGGTGAATCCCGAGAGTCGGGCTAAAGTAAGTCAGGCTCAAAGCTTGGGGATAGCGCTAGCGGAAAGGATGCTCCAGAAGTTCTACTCCGAGAATAAAATCTCCACAGCGCAAGAACTTCTCATCTTCCTTGTCACTTTGGAAATGCAAGGAAAGGTGAAACCAGCCCTTGAAGTCCTCAACGGTGTTCTTGGTTCCAAATTGGATCCTATGGCATTGTTCAATAAGAAAGTCGACTTGTTAGTTAAACTGGATGAATGGGGCGATTTAAACACCATGCTCGAGGGAATGCTTGAAGAAGAACAAGACTGTTGGCATTGTTACTCGTACTATTTGGATTCCGTTTTCAAACTGGGTGGCGATTCTGTTAATCTTGAAGACGACTCTTGTCCTTACAACAGAGCTAAACTGCTTTTTGAAAAACTCATCGAATCCCAAAGCGAGTCGAAATTCAAAAAACGCGGCCCTTACTTAGCTCAAATCGAATTCTGCTCTCGCCTCTTAAAAAAAGACATGCCGGTTGAAACTATTATGGGCGACCCAAAACATTTCTTTTCACGATATTTTGAAGAGTTTGGATCGAAAGAGTGCTGCGCATCCGAACTACGGCCCTACATGCACGTCCTGCCTGGATGCATAGATTTTTTCTCGCAGGCTTCCAAATACATCGAGGAGCAAACAGGTTCATTTAAAACATCGTATCCAACTTCTGCCAGGCAAGTTAATCTTTGCTTGACACTCGATGAACTCAGTCGAACTGTTGGTTTGAAAAATGTGTTCGACGCTCCAAAGGACCGCAAACAATTTGCACTGAACGGAATAAACCGATACATCAAAGCTCTTCCCCTGTTCAACGATCTGTTGCCCACCGAGCCCAAACCATGCGATCGTCAAGCTTTAACTGTTGTTCACTCTTTATTTGATCTGTGGGTTGATACGGAAGACTGCAATTATCTTTTCGAAGGTATCGTCGTCTGCCATTTCGCCTTGTCCCGCAGCCCTGCAAACGGCCAGTTCAAGGCGTTACTCCTCAAGCTGTACCACCTTCTTGGGGGAAGTGAGGGTGCTCACGCTGCGTATCACTTACTCGACATCAAACACATGTTCCTCGACGCTTTAGGATATTTACACGTTTTCCCACTTTTGGCCAATGCTTCGTACAACTACGCCATGGAAGTTCTCGTAAATACAACGAAATTCTTCTCGAACAATTTGAAAGAAAGTTCCGATAACATTACTTTCGCTTTCAAGTACGACGCCCTATCTAAAATCCCGGAGTTCATAGGTATCAAAGAAAAATTG